>OY744613.1:53104948-53499671 GCA_963556255.1 Allolobophora icterica | reverse complement strand
CTAACCCTAACCCTAACCCTAACCCTAACCCTAACCCTAACCCTAACCCTAACCCTAACCCTAACCCTAACCCTAACCCTAACCCTAACCCTAACCCTAACCCTAACCCTAACCCTAACCCTAACCCTAACCCTAAACCCTAACCCTAACCCTAACCCTAACCCTAACCCTAACCCTAACCCTAACCCTAACCCTAACCCTAACCCTAACCCTAACCCTAACCCTAACCCTAACCCTAACCCTAACCCTAACCCTAACCCTAACCCTAACCCTAACCCTAACCCTAACCCTAACCCTAACCCTAACCCTAACCCTAACCCTAACCCTAACCCTAACCCTAACCCTAACCCTAACCCTAACCCTAACCCTAACCCTAACCCTAACCCTAA
Source organism: Allolobophora icterica (assembly GCA_963556255.1). Lineage (NCBI taxonomy): Eukaryota > Metazoa > Annelida > Clitellata > Crassiclitellata > Lumbricidae > Allolobophora > Allolobophora icterica. The sequence goes on along the minus strand of OY744613.1, from coordinate 53,499,282 downwards.
CCCTAACCCTAACCCTAACCCTAACCCTAACCCTAACCCTAACCCTAACCCTAACCCTAACCCTAACCCTAACCCTAACCCTAACCCTAACCCTAACCCTAACCCTAACCCTAACCCTAACCCTAACCCTAACCCTAACCCTAACCCTAACCCTAACCCTAACCCTAACCCTAACCCTAACCCTAACCCTAACCCTAACCCTAACCCTAACCCTAACCCTAACCCTAACCCTAACCCTAACCCTAACCCTAACCCTAACCCTAACCCTAACCCTAACCCTAACCCTAACCCTAACCCTAACCCTAACCCTAACCCTAACCCTAACCCTAACCCTAACCCTAACCCTAACCCTAACCCTAACCCTAACCCTAACCCTAACCCTAACCCTAACCCTAACCCTAACCCTAACCCTAACCCTAACCCTAACCCTAACCCTAACCCTAACCCTAACCCTAACCCTAACCCTAACCCTAACCCTAACCCTAACCCTAACCCTAACCCTAACCCTAACCCTAACCCTAACCCTAACCCTAACCCTAACCCTAACCCTAACCCTAACCCTAACCCTAACCCTAACCCTAACCCTAACCCTAACCCTAACCCTAACCCTAACCCTAACCCTAACCCTAACCCTAACCCTAACCCTAACCCTAACCCTAACCCTAACCCTAACCCTAACCCTAACCCTAACCCTAACCCTAACCCTAACCCTAACCCTAACCCTAACCCTAACCCTAACCCTAACCCTAACCCTAACCCTAACCCTAACCCTAACCCTAACCCTAACCCTAACCCTAACCCTAACCCTAACCCTAACCCTAACCCTAACCCTAACCCTAACCCTAACCCTAACCCTAACCCTAACCCTAACCCTAACCCTAACCCTAACCCTAACCCTAACCCTAACCCTAACCCTAACCCTAACCCTAACCCTAACCCTAACCCTAACCCTAACCCTAACCCTAACCCTAACCCTAACCCTAACCCTAACCCTAACCCTAACCCTAACCCTAACCCTAACCCTAACCCTAACCCTAACCCTAACCCTAACCCTAACCCTAACCCTAACCCTAACCCTAACCCTAACCCTAACCCTAACCCTAACCCTAACCCTAACCCTAACCCTAACCCTAACCCTAACCCTAACCCTAACCCTAACCCTAACCCTAACCCTAACCCTAACCCTAACCCTAACCCTAACCCTAACCCTAACCCTAACCCTAACCCTAACCCTAACCCTAACCCTAACCCTAACCCTAACCCTAACCCTAACCCTAACCCTAACCCTAACCCTAACCCTAACCCTAACCCTAACCCTAACCCTAACCCTAACCCTAACCCTAACCCTAACCCTAACCCTAACCCTAACCCTAACCCTAACCCTAACCCTAACCCTAACCCTAACCCTAACCCTAACCCTAACCCTAACCCTAACCCTAACCCTAACCCTAACCCTAACCCTAACCCTAACCCTAACCCTAACCCTAACCCTAACCCTAACCCTAACCCTAACCCTAACCCTAACCCTAACCCTAACCCTAACCCTAACCCTAACCCTAACCCTAACCCTAACCCTAACCCTAACCCTAACCCTAACCCTAACCCTAACCCTAACCCTAACCCTAACCCTAACCCTAACCCTAACCCTAACCCTAACCCTAACCCTAACCCTAACCCTAACCCTAACCCTAACCCTAACCCTAACCCTAACCCTAACCCTAACCCTAACCCTAACCCTAACCCTAACCCTAACCCTAACCCTAACCCTAACCCTAACCCTAACCCTAACCCTAACCCTAACCCTAACCCTAACCCTAACCCTAACCCTAACCCTAACCCTAACCCTAACCCTAACCCTAACCCTAACCCTAACCCTAACCCTAACCCTAACCCTAACCCTAACCCTAACCCTAACCCTAACCCTAACCCTAACCCTAACCCTAACCCTAACCCTAACCCTAACCCTAACCCTAACCCTAACCCTAACCCTAACCCTAACCCTAACCCTAACCCTAACCCTAACCCTAACCCTAACCCTAACCCTAACCCTAACCCTAACCCTAACCCTAACCCTAACCCTAACCCTAACCCTAACCCTAACCCTAACCCTAACCCTAACCCTAACCCTAACCCTAACCCTAACCCTAACCCTAACCCTAACCCTAACCCTAACCCTAACCCTAACCCTAACCCTAACCCTAACCCTAACCCTAACCCTAACCCTAACCCTAACCCAAACACTTTACCTTACCGTACCACTCTATAGCTAACATAACAATAACACCAATAGACACAGTTTCTGCTGCCGAGCTTTCTCTTTGTAGGGGTGACATCAAGAAACTAAGAAGCAAGATATTGCAGAAGGAAACGTATTGGCAACATCAACTCACGACATTGGAACCTCACGGAATCAACCTCAACAACAGGAAATAGCCGGATGGAGGCGGGGGCGGACTGAGCCAGTGCTCATTTTTTCGTATATTCCTAACCTAACCCTAACCCTAACCCTAACCCTAACCCTAACCCTAACCCTAACCCTAACCCTAACCCTAACCCTAACCCTAACCCTAACCCTGAGGGGTATACTAAAATCTCAGGTTCTCCGGTTCAAAAGACTTTCATCCTTCAAAAGCGATTATGACCAGGTCTGCCACATTCTGTTTAATAGCCTAAAAAATCGTGGATATAACAGAAGGAAACTAAGGAAAGCCAAATTAGATATCTGGTCGAATTACAGGCCTAGGTCCGATGGCACACCCGCCAAGATTCTACCTATTGTCATTCCTTATAGCCCTCTGGCTACTAACCTTGTATATGCATGGAAAAAACTACTCTTGACCTCATCTCTGTTTACCGGTTATAGGATAATATCAGCATTCTCTAGGAATAAAAACTTGGGTGAACTTTTAGCTCCACGTAACAATAACAAACCAAGGGATAATCTGGGACAGGAAGGGTCTTCTAAATGTATGGGTCCACGCTGTAAAACCTGTGATCACGTTAATGCAACTAAAACTATCAGGAGTAATTACACACGTAGGCAGTATAATATAAAGTACTCTCTTAACTGTAAAAGCCGTAATGTAATATACCTAGTAACATGTAATGTGTGTAATAAACAATACGTAGGAGAAACTCAAAGGATGCTTAGTGATAGATTTACTGACCATAGATCCAATATTTCTACCCGTAAGGACACCCCAATAGCAAACCATTTCAACCTACCGGGCCACTCCATCTCTAACATAACTATAACTCCAATAGACACGGTTTCTGCTGCTGAGGTTTCTTCTTGTAGAAATGATCCGAAGAAATTAAGAAGTCTCATACTCCGGAAAGAAGCACATTGGCAACAACAACTCTTCACCTATGAACCACATGGCATCAACCTCCACAACAGGAAGTAGAGGGAAGAAGACGGAGAACGGATTGAGCCAGTGCTTTTCCCTTCGTTTCGTTTCTAAAACCTAACCCTAACCCTAACCCTAACCCTAACCTAACCCTAACCCTAACCCTAACCCTAACCCTAACCCTAACCCTAACCCTAACCCTAACCCTAACCCTAACCCTAACCCTAACCCTAACCCTAACCCTAACCCTAACCCTAACCCTTAACCCTAACCCTAACCCTAACCCTAACCCTAACCCTAACCCTAACCCTAACCCTAACCCTAACCCTAACCCTAACCCTAACCCTAACCCTAACCCTAACCCTAACCCTAACCCTAACCCTAACCCTAACCCTAACCCTAACCCTAACCCTAACCCTAACCCTAACCCTAACCCTAACCCTAACCCTAACCCTAACCCCTAACCCTAACCCTAACCCTAACCCTAACCCTAACCCTAACCCTAACCCTAACCCTAACCCTAACCCTAACCCTAACCCTAACCCTAACCCTAACCCTAACCCTAACCCTAACCCTAACCCTAACCCTAACCCTAACCCTAACCCTAACCCTAACCCTAACCCTAACCCTAACCCTAACCCTAACCCTAACCCTAACCCTGACTAATATGAACATTGACCGTACTCTGGCTGTTGTTAAAGACATCTTTGATAAACATCCCGAACCTAATAGACCTGATAAGGAACTTCTTGAACTGCTGGAGATAGCTCTTAGAAATAATGACTTTTCTTTCTGCAACAAATTCTTCCTCCAGATATTTGGTACAGCCATGGGTAAGACTTTTGCTCCAAACTGTGCTAACATCTATCTAATAGAATTCGATACTAAGGCATGCACTGGTTTCCATATAACCCCTGAGGATTTCTATAGATTTCTGGATGACGTGTTCTTTCTTTGGCCGGGTACAATAGAGGAACTTAAACAATTCGAGCAATTTCTTAACTCAATAATACCCGACATAAAAATAACACTCAATTATAGTGATACTGAGGTCAATTTCCTGGATACCACAATATTCACACACACTGTAAACGGCATAACAACACTCCAAACTAGAGTATATTTTAAGGAAACTGACACTCATCAGCTACTGCATCACTCGTCATTCCATCCATCACACACATTCATGGGTATAGTCAAATCACAGGTTTTGAGGTTTAAACGTCTCTCATCATTCAAAAGCGACTATGATCAGGCTTGCCATGTACTTTTCAATAGTCTTAAAATAAGGGGGTATAATATAAGAAAACTAAGGAAAACCAAATTAGAGATCTGGACAGATTACAGGCCTAGATCCAATAGTACTACCTCTGCTAAAGCACTATTACCTATTGTCATCCCATACAGCTCTCTGACTACTAAACTGGTCTATGAATGGAAAAAACTGCTTCTGGACTCACCTTTGTTTAACGGCTATAGGATAATATCTGCTTTCTCTAGAAATAAAAACTTAGGGGAATTATTAGCACCACGTAAGAATAATATATCTAGAAACTCAAATGAACAGGCAGGGTCCTTTAGATGTATGGGTGCCCGGTGTAAAACTTGTAAACACGTTAATATTACTAAAACCTTCTGTAGCACTTACACACGTAGACAATATAACATAACTCATAAATTTAACTGTAAAAGCTGTAATGTAGTGTACTTAATAACATGTAATGTGTGTAATAAGCAATATGTGGGCCAAACTTTAAGACAACTCAGTGACAGATTAACAGACCATAGATCTAATATAGTAACCCTTAAGGACACCCCAATAGCCAACCACTTTACCCTACCTGACCATTCAATAGCAAATATTACTATAACACCAATAGACACAATTTCTGCTGCGGAGCTTTGTGGTTTTAGTGGAGACATTGGGAAACTGAGAAGTCGAATGCTACAAAAGGAGACATACTGGCAACACCAACTGATGACACTGGAACCTCTTGGAATCAACCTCAACAACAGAAAATAGTCGGATTGGGATGGAATCAGCCTCAACAACAGGAGATAGTCGGATGGGGACGGGGGCGGACTGTGCCAATGCGTATTTTTTCGTTTCTCCCTAACCTAACCCTAACCCTAACCCTAACCCTAACCCTAACCCTAACCCTAACCCTAACCCTAACCCAAACCCTAACCCTAACCCTAACCCTAACCCTAACCCTAACCCTAACCCTAACCCAAACCCTAACCCTAACCCTAACCCTAACCCAAACCCTAACCCTAACCCTAACCCTAACCCTAACCCTAACCCTAACCCTAACCCTAACCCTAACCCTAACCCTAACCCTAACCCTAACCCTAACCCTAACCCTAACCCTAACCCTAACCCTAACCCCTAACCCTAACCCTAACCCTAACCCTAACCCTAACCCTAACCCTAACCCTAACCCTGACCCTGACCCTGACCCTAACCCTAACCCTAACCCTAACCCTAACCCTAACCCTAACCCTAACCCTAACCCTAACCCTAACCCTAACCCTAACCCTAACCCTAACCCTAACCCTAACCCTAACCCTAACCCTAACCCTAACCCTAACCCTAACCCTAACCCTAACCCTAACCCTAACCCTAACCCTAACCCTAACCCTAACCCTAACCCTAACCCTAACCCTAACCCTAACCCTAACCCTAACCCTAACCCTAACCCTAACCCTAACCCTAACCCTAACCCTAACCCTAACCCTAACCCTAACCCTAACCCTAACCCTAACCCTAACCCTAACCCTAACCCTAACCCTAACCCTAACCCTAACCCTGGTGGAAGGCGAGGCTAAGACGATCTGGGGTGAGGATAAGGCAAGGCGTATCATTAAAGGTGAGCGTAAGGTAACGGGCAATGAGGACACGGAAATCTTCCGTAAGCCTACCAATCCAGCCAAGAATCCCTGTCACGTGACCACTCCTCCCACCTCCGTCTTCAACCCCTACTCTGTTTTGACTGACCTTGATACTGATACTGTGGAACCTGATTCTCCTCTTCCTCTTCCTCCTAGGACCCTCCCTCGTACTACACCTAAACCTGTTGCATCCTCCAAATCTCCTCTCCCCTGTGATCTAACTGACTCTCCTTCCCCTACTAGGAAAACTCCACGCCGCCTTCCTAATTGCCCTCTCACCTCTCCCAGGACTCCTGTCTCTTTCATCCCTTTATCCTCTACTCACTCCATCCCTCTTTGTACTACTTCTGCTTCCACTGCTTCCTCGTCTGTACACACTGAAACCTCATCGAGCACCACGGCGGTACCCCCGATGACTACTTCTGCATCCGCTCTTCCTCCTCCGCCTCCTCCTCCTCCCTCTTCTTCCTCTCCTCCTCGGTACTCACACCACTTGGGTGCTGACAAGGACTCTTGGACGATCCACCTAAGACCGGACACTCGCACCTTGATCCTCTCGGACTCCAACTTCAAGCATCTTAAGGAACCTGACATCCCTACTCACTTCCAACTAGAATGCTTCTCTGGCGCTAACTTTAGCAATGCACTGCATCTGGCTCACAAACTTCCTAACGGACGGCTGGACAATCTCGTCATCGCCATGGGCATTAACCACAGGGAGCAGAACTTTGGTACTCGCACCTTACCTGCCATCAACATCTTCTTTGAACACTGTCGACCCAAGGCCCGGGTGGTTTCCGCTGTGGGCGTCTCTATCAATCCTCATCTACCTGACTCTGAGACGACCAACCTTGCTGAGATCAACCACACACTGCAGACAATAACTCACAATAAATACGTTAAACCACTCTCTTCCCATCAGATAGACACTCATAGTGACATGGTACACTACACGCGGGAGACACAGATGAACATACTAAGCAGAATACTACAACACTGCAACAGCACACCAAAAAACTAACGCAGAACAATCTAAACCAAGACAACACCAACAGCACATCCTCTAAGTATACAATGAATCTATCGAAGCAAACACTGACGACAGCTGAAACTGACCTGTTGGATCTAGGTCTGTCGTTTGTACCTAATATAAATAGGGTTGATTACTCCTGCATTGAAAAATCTTTGCATAAATTAATTAGATCGATTAAATATAGGGACCACTTTGGCGACGACGACCAGGCTCCCCAACATATCATTAGTAATGCTAAGAACTTTATGCACCCCAGCACCTGGGAGCCTAGGTACAAGGATTTAGGATCTGATGCTCAACAACTCATATCCAAACTTCAGGAAACCACTGAGACCATTTTGCGCAAATTTCCATTAAAAGAGAACTCCTATCTGATTAAAACTCAACATAATATTACTAGGGAACAAAGACGAGCCATAAGCAAATTGCGCGCTAACGATGACATAATTATAAAATCAGCGGACAAGGGAGGGATGGTTTGTGTATTAGATAAGGCAGCGTATCTGACGGAGGCGTATAGACAATTAGATAACAGTAAATATTATAAAAGTATAGATGAGCCTTTGCAAAAACATAATATACCTGCAATTAACTGTGTTCTAGAAGATCTTTACAACCAGGGTTACATAACTAAGAGGCAGCATGAATATCTTAATGCTAGTGAAGCAGATAAATTAAGACACTTTTATCTCCTACCTAAAATACATAAACCTATTAGCAAATGGACTTTACCTAATATTATGCCGGAGGGACGGCCGATCGTGGGCGATTGCGGCACAGAATCCCGTAGAGTAAGTGAGTATGTAGATAGTTTCCTCAAACCTTTAGCTAATAAACATCCATCTTACATCAAAGACACTAACGATTTTATTAATAAAATAAGGAATCGTAGAATATACAGTAAGTACATCTTGGTAACCGGGGACATCACCGCTCTTTACACTAATATGAATATTGATCGCACGCTCGCTATAGTCAAGGACATGTTCGATAAACATCCTGACCCACATAGGCCTGATAACGAATTACTGGAACTGCTTGAGATAGCTCTTAAAAATAATGACTTCTCCTTCTGCAATAAATTCTTTCTCCAGATATTCGGAACTGCCATGGGTAAGACCTTTGCTCCCAATCTTGCCAACATCTATCTTCTTGAATTTGATAATAAGGCATGCACTGGCTTCCACATAAGCCCGGAAGAATTCTTTAGATTCCTTGATGACGTGTTCTTTCTTTGGCCTGGTACGGTAGCTGAACTAAAACAATTCGAGGATTTTCTTAATTCAATAATACCCGATATAAAAGTCACACTCGATTATAGCGACACGGCGGTAAACTTCCTGGATACTACAATATTCAAACATATAGAAAATGGCATAACAACCCTGCAAACTAAGGTATATTTTAAGGAAACTGACACGCATCAGCTACTACATCACTCTTCTTTTCATCCTCCGCACACATTCATGGGCATAGTCAAATCACAGGTTTTAAGGTTTAAAAGACTCTCGTCATTTAAAAGCGATTATGACCAGGCCTGCCGAATTCTTTTCAATAGTCTTAAAATACGCGGCTATAATGCAAGAAAACTTAGAAAAACCAAATTAGACATCTGGACAGAATACAGGCCTAGATCCAACAATAACTCTTCTGCTAAAGCACTACTGCCTATCGTCATTCCTTACAGCTCTCTGGCTACCAAACTGGTCTATGAATGGAAGAAACTGCTCTTGGATTCTCGTCTGTTTAACGGCTATAGAGTAATACCTGCATTTTCTAGAAATAAGAACCTAGGGGAACTGCTGGCTCCGCGTAAGAATAACATGCCTGTTAACCCACGGGAACAGGGAGGGTCCTTTAGATGCATGGGTTCCCGATGTAAAACCTGTAAGCACGTTAATGTTACCAACACCTTCAACAGTACATACACACGTAGACAATATAAAATAGCAAATAGACTTGACTGTAAAAGCTGTAATGTGGTATATCTTATAACGTGTAATTTATGCAATAAGCAATATGTAGGAGAAACCCTGAGACGACTCTGTGATAGATTGACGGACCACAGATCTAATATAGTAACCCTTAAGGACACTCCAATAGCCAAACACTTTACCTTACCGTACCACTCTATAGCTAACATAACAATAACACCAATAGACACAGTTTCTGCTGCGGAGCTTTCTCTTTGTAGGGGTGACATCAAGAAACTAAGAAGCAAGATATTGCAGAAGGAAACGTATTGGCAACATCAACTCACGACATTGGAACCTCACGGAATCAACCTCAACAACAGGAAATAGCCGGATGGAGGCGGGGGCGGACTGAGCCAGTGCTCATTTTTTCGTATATTCCTAACCTAACCTGCCCGAGCCTATTCGTTCTTCGCCGTCATCTCACTATTTCCTTCTCTCAAACACACCGGATCCATACGCTCAATGATAGTGACTGAGTGACAAGACAAGAAAGCAAAGGAAGAAAGCAAGGAAGTCACCACACTGTGTACATAAATCTGGAACGTATTACGAATCTATTGTTTTTGTTTTCTCGCAGTATTAATGTTTGATGTTATCGGCCTATTTGATTTCGTTGGCGCATATTGCTTTGATGTAGGCGGCATAATAATTGGGACTTGTACAGCTTTGATGTCAGGGTTAGATTGTATTGTTTGCATATATTGCTTTGATGTAGGCGGCATAATAATTTGGACGTGTACAGCTCTGATGTCAGGGTTAGATTGTATTGTTTGCATATATCGCTTTGATGTAGGCACTCTAGTTTGTTAACTGTTATCGGACTCTGTATTTGCGCTTTAATAGTCTTTGTGTATAGGCCTTCTAGCATACAAACACCGGCGCATTATACATTAAACAAACACTTAGGCTTAGAAGTTTGGGTATATAAGACTCACCTCAGGGTCTTACCAGTCATTCCTGAAGAAGACTAAAGAGTCGAAACGTCGAATGATCAGTTGTTTTGAGTAGTCGTTTCTTAATAAATCTTTGAAAATCGTCGTCGTTGCTGTTCGATCATGAATTACGGGAAGAACGAACGCCAGGCTAGGCCTTTCAACACACAGGGACGGCAGCACCAGCACTTTGGTCACACGAGGAACCCACATGGACCGGGTAAGCAATTTCCTAATAACAATGTTGATTTCAAGCGGTTGGAATCCCTCATGGAAGGAATGGCCAAATCGGTCAACGTGCTGGTGGATAGGGTAAGCGTGTTAGAGAAGGGTCCACCTTCTCACGGCCCCAAGGTAACGGTAACGCCAGCCGTACCCGTCCCTCCTCACCCGTGGGCTCTTCCTCCTCCCGCTCGTGCCGGGCCTTCCTCAGCACGCCCTGAACCTGCACCCGTACCAGTTCAGTCTTCTTCTTCTTCTTCTTCTTCTTCTTCTACTGCGTCTTTCCCTTCTTCCTTCTTTACTGCTCCCAGACGCGGACCTTCTTCGGCAAGACAGGCATCTCACTCTGCTTGGCCTCACATGACTAACCGGAACCCTAACACTAACCCTAACCTAAACACTTACCCTAACCTTGATTCTGACCTCTTGGAACGTACACCTTCTGCTAACCCGGACTTTCCTAAACTCTGTAAGGCTTTGTACTACGTGTGCCAACTTCGCAGGCACATGACAAACTGGCAGACTCTTCCGCGCGCTATCAGCCGTGACCTACGCCACTTGGCCAGCAACATCAAACCTATTCACCCTTCTCCTGAACTGGTCGGGGACATCTCATCTCTCTTCTCTCGAACCGGGGACGACTTGAGGGATAGGGTAGCCCGACACTTTAGTGAGCGCCTGGATTTGAACCTGACGGCCCTGAGGACTTACAACCCTCTGGACAAGGAACAAGCCGTGGAAGTCGTAATCAAACAGATTACACGCCGTCTAGGTAGTAAGGGTACCACTTTTAGCATTAGAGCACTGGTGGAAGGCGAGGCTAAGACGATCTGGGGTGAGGATAAGGCAAGGCGTATCATTAAAGGTGAGCGTAAGGTAACGGGCAATGAGGACACGGAAATCTTCCGTAAGCCTACCAATCCAGCCAAGAAACCCTGTCACGTGACCACTCCTCCCACCTCCGTCTTCAACCCCTACTCTGTTTTGACTGACCTTGATACTGATACTGTGGAACCTGATTCTCCTCTTCCTCTTCCTCCTAGGACCCTCCCTCGTACTACACCTAAACCTGTTGCATCCTCCAAATCTCCTCTCCCCTGTGATCTAACTGACTCTCCTTCCCCTACTAGGAAAACTCCACGCCGCCTTCCTAATTGCCCTCTCACCTCTCCCAGGACTCCTGTCTCTTTCATCCCTTTATCCTCTACTCACTCCATCCCTCTTTGTACTACTTCTGCTTCCACTGCTTCCTCGTCTGTACACACTGAAACCTCATCGAGCACCACGGCGGTACCCCCGATGACTACTTCTGCATCCGCTCTTCCTCCTCCGCCTCCTCCTCCTCCCTCTTCTTCCTCTCCTCCTCGGTACTCACACCACTTGGGTGCTGACAAGGACTCTTGGACGATCCACCTAAGACCGGACACTCGCACCTTGATCCTCTCGGACTCCAACTTCAAGCATCTTAAGGAACCTGACATCCCTACTCACTTCCAACTAGAATGCTTCTCTGGCGCTAACTTTAGCAATGCACTGCATCTGGCTCACAAACTTCCTAACGGACGGCTGGACAATCTCGTCATCGCCATGGGCATTAACCACAGGGAGCAGAACTTTGGTACTCGCACCTTACCTGCCATCAACATCTTCTTTGAACACTGTCGACCCAAGGCCCGGGTGGTTTCCGCTGTGGGCGTCTCTATCAATCCTCATCTACCTGACTCTGAGACGACCAACCTTGCTGAGATCAACCACACACTGCAGACAATAACTCACAATAAATACGTTAAACCACTCTCTTCCCATCAGATAGACACTCATAGTGACATGGTACACTACACGCGGGAGACACAGATGAACATACTAAGCAGAATACTACAACACTGCAACAGCACACCAAAAAACTAACGCAGAACAATCTAAACCAAGACAACACCAACAGCACATCCTCTAAGTATACAATGAATCTATCGAAGCAAACACTGACGACAGCTGAAACTGACCTGTTGGATCTAGGTCTGTCGTTTGTACCTAATATAAATAGGGTTGATTACTCCTGCATTGAAAAATCTTTGCATAAATTAATTAGATCGATTAAATATAGGGACCACTTTGGCGACGACGACCAGGCTCCCCAACATATCATTAGTAATGCTAAGAACTTTATGCACCCCAGCACCTGGGAGCCTAGGTACAAGGATTTAGGATCTGATGCTCAACAACTCATATCCAAACTTCAGGAAACCACTGAGACCATTTTGCGCAAATTTCCATTAAAAGAGAACTCCTATCTGATTAAAACTCAACATAATATTACTAGGGAACAAAGACGAGCCATAAGCAAATTGCGCGCTAACGATGACATAATTATAAAATCAGCGGACAAGGGAGGGATGGTTTGTGTATTAGATAAGGCAGCGTATCTGACGGAGGCGTATAGACAATTAGATAACAGTAAATATTATAAAAGTATAGATGAGCCTTTGCAAAAACATAATATACCTGCAATTAACTGTGTTCTAGAAGATCTTTACAACCAGGGTTACATAACTAAGAGGCAGCATGAATATCTTAATGCTAGTGAAGCAGATAAATTAAGACACTTTTATCTCCTACCTAAAATACATAAACCTATTAGCAAATGGACTTTACCTAATATTATGCCGGAGGGACGGCCGATCGTGGGCGATTGCGGCACAGAATCCCGTAGAGTAAGTGAGTATGTAGATAGTTTCCTCAAACCTTTAGCTAATAAACATCCATCTTACATCAAAGACACTAACGATTTTATTAATAAAATAAGGAATCGTAGAATATACAGTAAGTACATCTTGGTAACCGGGGACATCACCGCTCTTTACACTAATATGAATATTGATCGCACGCTCGCTATAGTCAAGGACATGTTCGATAAACATCCTGACCCACATAGGCCTGATAACGAATTACTGGAACTGCTTGAGATAGCTCTTAAAAATAATGACTTCTCCTTCTGCAATAAATTCTTTCTCCAGATATTCGGAACTGCCATGGGTAAGACCTTTGCTCCCAATCTTGCCAACATCTATCTTCTTGAATTTGATAATAAGGCATGCACTGGCTTCCACATAAGCCCGGAAGAATTCTTTAGATTCCTTGATGACGTGTTCTTTCTTTGGCCTGGTACGGTAGCTGAACTAAAACAATTCGAGGATTTTCTTAATTCAATAATACCCGATATAAAAGTCACACTCGATTATAGCGACACGGCGGTAAACTTCCTGGATACTACAATATTCAAACATATAGAAAATGGCATAACAACCCTGCAAACTAAGGTATATTTTAAGGAAACTGACACGCATCAGCTACTACATCACTCTTCTTTTCATCCTCCGCACACATTCATGGGCATAGTCAAATCACAGGTTTTAAGGTTTAAAAGACTCTCGTCATTTAAAAGCGATTATGACCAGGCCTGCCGAATTCTTTTCAATAGTCTTAAAATACGCGGCTATAATGCAAGAAAACTTAGAAAAACCAAATTAGACATCTGGACAGAATACAGGCCTAGATCCAACAATAACTCTTCTGCTAAAGCACTACTGCCTATCGTCATTCCTTACAGCTCTCTGGCTACCAAACTGGTCTATGAATGGAAGAAACTGCTCTTGGATTCTCGTCTGTTTAACGGCTATAGAGTAATACCTGCATTTTCTAGAAATAAGAACCTAGGGGAACTGCTGGCTCCGCGTAAGAATAACATGCCTGTTAACCCACGGGAACAGGGAGGGTCCTTTAGATGCATGGGTTCCCGATGTAAAACCTGTAAGCACGTTAATGTTACCAACACCTTCAACAGTACATACACACGTAGACAATATAAAATAGCAAATAGACTTGACTGTAAAAGCTGTAATGTGGTATATCTTATAACGTGTAATTTATGCAATAAGCAATATGTAGGAGAAACCCTGAGACGACTCTGTGATAGATTGACGGACCACAGATCTAATATAGTAACCCTTAAGGACACTCCAATAGCCAAACACTTTACCTTACCGTACCACTCTATAGCTAACATAACAATAACACCAATAGACACAGTTTCTGCTGCGGAGCTTTCTCTTTGTAGGGGTGACATCAAGAAACTAAGAAGCAAGATATTGCAGAAGGAAACGTATTGGCAACATCAACTCACGACATTGGAACCTCACGGAATCAACCTCAACAACAGGAAATAGCCGGATGGAGGCGGGGGCGGACTGAGCCAGTGCTCATTTTTTCGTATATTCCTAACCTAACCTGCCCGAGCCTATTCGTTCTTCGCCGTCATCTCACTATTTCCTTCTCTCAAACACACCGGATCCATACGCTCAATGATAGTGACTGAGTGACAAGACAAGAAAGCAAAGGAAGAAAGCAAGGAAGTCACCACACTGTGTACATAAATCTGGAACGTATTACGAATCTATTGTTTTTGTTTTCTCGCAGTATTAATGTTTGATGTTATCGGCCTATTTGATTTCGTTGGCGCATATTGCTTTGATGTAGGCGGCATAATAATTGGGACTTGTACAGCTTTGATGTCAGGGTTAGATTGTATTGTTTGCATATATTGCTTTGATGTAGGCGGCATAATAATTTGGACGTGTACAGCTCTGATGTCAGGGTTAGATTGTATTGTTTGCATATATCGCTTTGATGTAGGCACTCTAGTTTGTTAACTGTTATCGGACTCTGTATTTGCGCTTTAATAGTCTTTGTGTATAGGCCTTCTAGCATACAAACACCGGCGCATTATACATTAAACAAACACTTAGGCTTAGAAGTTTGGGTATATAAGACTCACCTCAGGGTCTTACCAGTCATTCCTGAAGAAGACTAAAGAGTCGAAACGTCGAATGATCAGTTGTTTTGAGTAGTCGTTTCTTAATAAATCTTTGAAAATCGTCGTCGTTGCTGTTCGATCATGAATTACGGGAAGAACGAACGCCAGGCTAGGCCTTTCAACACACAGGGACGGCAGCACCAGCACTTTGGTCACACGAGGAACCCACATGGACCGGGTAAGCAATTTCCTAATAACAATGTTGATTTCAAGCGGTTGGAATCCCTCATGGAAGGAATGGCCAAATCGGTCAACGTGCTGGTGGATAGGGTAAGCGTGTTAGAGAAGGGTCCACCTTCTCACGGCCCCAAGGTAACGGTAACGCCAGCCGTACCCGTCCCTCCTCACCCGTGGGCTCTTCCTCCTCCCGCTCGTGCCGGGCCTTCCTCAGCACGCCCTGAACCTGCACCCGTACCAGTTCAGTCTTCTTCTTCTTCTTCTTCTTCTTCTTCTACTGCGTCTTTCCCTTCTTCCTTCTTTACTGCTCCCAGACGCGGACCTTCTTCGGCAAGACAGGCATCTCACTCTGCTTGGCCTCACATGACTAACCGGAACCCTAACACTAACCCTAACCTAAACACTTACCCTAACCTTGATTCTGACCTCTTGGAACGTACACCTTCTGCTAACCCGGACTTTCCTAAACTCTGTAAGGCTTTGTACTACGTGTGCCAACTTCGCAGGCACATGACAAACTGGCAGACTCTTCCGCGCGCTATCAGCCGTGACCTACGCCACTTGGCCAGCAACATCAAACCTATTCACCCTTCTCCTGAACTGGTCGGGGACATCTCATCTCTCTTCTCTCGAACCGGGGATGACTTGAGGGATAGGGTAGCCCGACACTTTAGTGAGCGCCTGGATTTGAACCTGACGGCCCTGAGGACTTACAACCCTCTGGACAAGGAACAAGCCGTGGAAGTCGTAATCAAACAGATTACACGCCGTCTAGGTAGTAAGGGTACCACTTTTAGCATTAGAGCACTGGTGGAAGGCGAGGCTAAGACGATCTGGGGTGAGGATAAGGCAAGGCGTATCATTAAAGGTGAGCGTAAGGTAACGGGCAATGAGGACACGGAAATCTTCCGTAAGCCTACCAATCCAGCCAAGAAACCCTGTCACGTGACCACTCCTCCCACCTCCGTCTTCAACCCCTACTCTGTTTTGACTGACCTTGATACTGATACTGTGGAACCTGATTCTCCTCTTCCTCTTCCTCCTAGGACCCTCCCTCGTACTACACCTAAACCTGTTGCATCCTCCAAATCTCCTCTCCCCTGTGATCTAACTGACTCTCCTTCCCCTACTAGGAAAACTCCACGCCGCCTTCCTAATTGCCCTCTCACCTCTCCCAGGACTCCTGTCTCTTTCATCCCTTTATCCTCTACTCACTCCATCCCTCTTTGTACTACTTCTGCTTCCACTGCTTCCTCGTCTGTACACACTGAAACCTCATCGAGCACCACGGCGGTACCCCCGATGACTACTTCTGCATCCGCTCTTCCTCCTCCGCCTCCTCCTCCTCCCTCTTCTTCCTCTCCTCCTCGGTACTCACACCACTTGGGTGCTGACAAGGACTCTTGGACGATCCACCTAAGACCGGACACTCGCACCTTGATCCTCTCGGACTCCAACTTCAAGCATCTTAAGGAACCTGACATCCCTACTCACTTCCAACTAGAATGCTTCTCTGGCGCTAACTTTAGCAATGCACTGCATCTGGCTCACAAACTTCCTAACGGACGGCTGGACAATCTCGTCATCGCCATGGGCATTAACCACAGGGAGCAGAACTTTGGTACTCGCACCTTACCTGCCATCAACATCTTCTTTGAACACTGTCGACCCAAGGCCCGGGTGGTTTCCGCTGTGGGCGTCTCTATCAATCCTCATCTACCTGACTCTGAGACGACCAACCTTGCTGAGATCAACCACACACTGCAGACAATAACTCACAATAAATACGTTAAACCACTCTCTTCCCATCAGATAGACACTCATAGTGACATGGTACACTACACGCGGGAGACACAGATGAACATACTAAGCAGAATACTACAACACTGCAACAGCACACCAAAAAACTAACGCAGAACAATCTAAACCAAGACAACACCAACAGCACATCCTCTAAGTATACAATGAATCTATCGAAGCAAACACTGACGACAGCTGAAACTGACCTGTTGGATCTAGGTCTGTCGTTTGTACCTAATATAAATAGGGTTGATTACTCCTGCATTGAAAAATCTTTGCATAAATTAATTAGATCGATTAAATATAGGGACCACTTTGGCGACGACGACCAGGCTCCCCAACATATCATTAGTAATGCTAAGAACTTTATGCACCCCAGCACCTGGGAGCCTAGGTACAAGGATTTAGGATCTGATGCTCAACAACTCATATCCAAACTTCAGGAAACCACTGAGACCATTTTGCGCAAATTTCCATTAAAAGAGAACTCCTATCTGATTAAAACTCAACATAATATTACTAGGGAACAAAGACGAGCCATAAGCAAATTGCGCGCTAACGATGACATAATTATAAAATCAGCGGACAAGGGAGGGATGGTTTGTGTATTAGATAAGGCAGCGTATCTGACGGAGGCGTATAGACAATTAGATAACAGTAAATATTATAAAAGTATAGATGAGCCTTTGCAAAAACATAATATACCTGCAATTAACTGTGTTCTAGAAGATCTTTACAACCAGGGTTACATAACTAAGAGGCAGCATGAATATCTTAATGCTAGTGAAGCAGATAAATTAAGACACTTTTATCTCCTACCTAAAATACATAAACCTATTAGCAAATGGACTTTACCTAATATTATGCCGGAGGGACGGCCGATCGTGGGCGATTGCGGCACAGAATCCCGTAGAGTAAGTGAGTATGTAGATAGTTTCCTCAAACCTTTAGCTAATAAACATCCATCTTACATCAAAGACACTAACGATTTTATTAATAAAATAAGGAATCGTAGAATATACAGTAAGTACATCTTGGTAACCGGGGACATCACCGCTCTTTACACTAATATGAATATTGATCGCACGCTCGCTATAGTCAAGGACATGTTCGATAAACATCCTGACCCACATAGGCCTGATAACGAATTACTGGAACTGCTTGAGATAGCTCTTAAAAATAATGACTTCTCCTTCTGCAATAAATTCTTTCTCCAGATATTCGGAACTGCCATGGGTAAGACCTTTGCTCCCAATCTTGCCAACATCTATCTTCTTGAATTTGATAATAAGGCATGCACTGGCTTCCACATAAGCCCGGAAGAATTCTTTAGATTCCTTGATGACGTGTTCTTTCTTTGGCCTGGTACGGTAGCTGAACTAAAACAATTCGAGGATTTTCTTAATTCAATAATACCCGATATAAAAGTCACACTCGATTATAGCGACACGGCGGTAAACTTCCTGGATACTACAATATTCAAACATATAGAAAATGGCATAACAACCCTGCAAACTAAGGTATATTTTAAGGAAACTGACACGCATCAGCTACTACATCACTCTTCTTTTCATCCTCCGCACACATTCATGGGCATAGTCAAATCACAGGTTTTAAGGTTTAAAAGACTCTCGTCATTTAAAAGCGATTATGACCAGGCCTGCCGAATTCTTTTCAATAGTCTTAAAATACGCGGCTATAATGCAAGAAAACTTAGAAAAACCAAATTAGACATCTGGACAGAATACAGGCCTAGATCCAACAATAACTCTTCTGCTAAAGCACTACTGCCTATCGTCATTCCTTACAGCTCTCTGGCTACCAAACTGGTCTATGAATGGAAGAAACTGCTCTTGGATTCTCCTCTGTTTAACGGCTATAGAGTAATACCTGCATTTTCTAGAAATAAGAACCTAGGGGAACTGCTGGCTCCGCGTAAGAATAACATGCCTGTTAACCCACGGGAACAGGGAGGGTCCTTTAGATGCATGGGTTCCCGATGTAAAACCTGTAAGCACGTTAATGTTACTAACACCTTCAACAGTACATACACACGTAGACAATATAAAATAGCAAATAGACTTGACTGTAAAAGCTGTAATGTGGTATATCTTATAACGTGTAATTTATGCAATAAGCAATATGTAGGAGAAACCCTGAGACGACTCTGTGATAGATTGACGGACCACAGATCTAATATAGTAACCCTTAAGGACACTCCAATAGCCAAACACTTTACCTTACCGTACCACTCTATAGCTAACATAACAATAACACCAATAGACACAGTTTCTGCTGCGGAGCTTTCTCTTTGTAGGGGTGACATCAAGAAACTAAGAAGCAAGATATTGCAGAAGGAAACGTATTGGCAACATCAACTCACGACATTGGAACCTCACGGAATCAACCTCAACAACAGGAAATAGCCGGATGGAGGCGGGGGCGGACTGAGCCAGTGCTCATTTTTTCGTATATTCCTAACCTAACCTGCCCGAGCCTATTCGTTCTTCGCCGTCATCTCACTATTTCCTTCTCTCAAACACACCGGATCCATACGCTCAATGATAGTGACTGAGTGACAAGACAAGAAAGCAAAGGAAGAAAGCAAGGAAGTCACCACACTGTGTACATAAATCTGGAACGTATTACGAATCTATTGTTTTTGTTTTCTCGCAGTATTAATGTTTGATGTTATCGGCCTATTTGATTTCGTTGGCGCATATTGCTTTGATGTAGGCGGCATAATAATTGGGACTTGTACAGCTTTGATGTCAGGGTTAGATTGTATTGTTTGCATATATTGCTTTGATGTAGGCGGCATAATAATTTGGACGTGTACAGCTCTGATGTCAGGGTTAGATTGTATTGTTTGCATATATCGCTTTGATGTAGGCACTCTAGTTTGTTAACTGTTATCGGACTCTGTATTTGCGCTTTAATAGTCTTTGTGTATAGGCCTTCTAGCATACAAACACCGGCGCATTATACATTAAACAAACACTTAGGCTTAGAAGTTTGGGTATATAAGACTCACCTCAGGGTCTTACCAGTCATTCCTGAAGAAGACTAAAGAGTCGAAACGTCGAATGATCAGTTGTTTTGAGTAGTCGTTTCTTAATAAATCTTTGAAAATCGTCGTCGTTGCTGTTCGATCATGAATTACGGGAAGAACGAACGCCAGGCTAGGCCTTTCAACACACAGGGACGGCAGCACCAGCACTTTGGTCACACGAGGAACCCACATGGACCGGGTAAGCAATTTCCTAATAACAATGTTGATTTCAAGCGGTTGGAATCCCTCATGGAAGGAATGGCCAAATCGGTCAACGTGCTGGTGGATAGGGTAAGCGTGTTAGAGAAGGGTCCACCTTCTCACGGCCCCAAGGTAACGGTAACGCCAGCCGTACCCGTCCCTCCTCACCCGTGGGCTCTTCCTCCTCCCGCTCGTGCCGGGCCTTCCTCAGCACGCCCTGAACCTGCACCCGTACCAGTTCAGTCTTCTTCTTCTTCTTCTTCTTCTTCTTCTTCTTCTTCTTCTTCTTCTACTGCGTCTTTCCCTTCTTCCTTCTTTACTGCTCCCAGACGCGGACCTTCTTCGGCAAGACAGGCATCTCACTCTGCTTGGCCTCACATGACTAACCGGAACCCTAACACTAACCCTAACCTAAACACTTACCCTAACCTTGATTCTGACCTCTTGGAACGTACACCTTCTGCTAACCCGGACTTTCCTAAACTCTGTAAGGCTTTGTACTACGTGTGCCAACTTCGCAGGCACATGACAAACTGGCAGACTCTTCCGCGCGCTATCAGCCGTGACCTACGCCACTTGGCCAGCAACATCAAACCTATTCACCCTTCTCCTGAACTGGTCGGGGACATCTCATCTCTCTTCTCTCGAACCGGGGACGACTTGAGGGATAGGGTAGCCCGACACTTTAGTGAGCGCCTGGATTTGAACCTGACGGCCCTGAGGACTTACAACCCTCTGGACAAGGAACAAGCCGTGGAAGTCGTAATCAAACAGATTACACGCCGTCTAGGTAGTAAGGGTACCACTTTTAGCATTAGAGCACTGGTGGAAGGCGAGGCTAAGACGATCTGGGGTGAGGATAAGGCAAGGCGTATCATTAAAGGTGAGCGTAAGGTAACGGGCAATGAGGACACGGAAATCTTCCGTAAGCCTACCAATCCAGCCAAGAAACCCTGTCACGTGACCACTCCTCCCACCTCCGTCTTCAACCCCTACTCTGTTTTGACTGACCTTGATACTGATACTGTGGAACCTGATTCTCCTCTTCCTCTTCCTCCTAGGACCCTCCCTCGTACTACACCTAAACCTGTTGCATCCTCCAAATCTCCTCTCCCCTGTGATCTAACTGACTCTCCTTCCCCTACTAGGAAAACTCCACGCCGCCTTCCTAATTGCCCTCTCACCTCTCCCAGGACTCCTGTCTCTTTCATCCCTTTATCCTCTACTCACTCCATCCCTCTTTGTACTACTTCTGCTTCCACTGCTTCCTCGTCTGTACACACTGAAACCTCATCGAGCACCACGGCGGTACCCCCGATGACTACTTCTGCATCCGCTCTTCCTCCTCCGCCTCCTCCTCCTCCCTCTTCTTCCTCTCCTCCTCGGTACTCACACCACTTGGGTGCTGACAAGGACTCTTGGACGATCCACCTAAGACCGGACACTCGCACCTTGATCCTCTCGGACTCCAACTTCAAGCATCTTAAGGAACCTGACATCCCTACTCACTTCCAACTAGAATGCTTCTCTGGCGCTAACTTTAGCAATGCACTGCATCTGGCTCACAAACTTCCTAACGGACGGCTGGACAATCTCGTCATCGCCATGGGCATTAACCACAGGGAGCAGAACTTTGGTACTCGCACCTTACCTGCCATCAACATCTTCTTTGAACACTGTCGACCCAAGGCCCGGGTGGTTTCCGCTGTGGGCGTCTCTATCAATCCTCATCTACCTGACTCTGAGACGACCAACCTTGCTGAGATCAACCACACACTGCAGACAATAACTCACAATAAATACGTTAAACCACTCTCTTCCCATCAGATAGACACTCATAGTGACATGGTACACTACACGCGGGAGACACAGATGAACATACTAAGCAGAATACTACAACACTGCAACAGCACACCAAAAAACTAACGCAGAACAATCTAAACCAAGACAACACCAACAGCACATCCTCTAAGTATACAATGAATCTATCGAAGCAAACACTGACGACAGCTGAAACTGACCTGTTGGATCTAGGTCTGTCGTTTGTACCTAATATAAATAGGGTTGATTACTCCTGCATTGAAAAATCTTTGCATAAATTAATTAGATCGATTAAATATAGGGACCACTTTGGCGACGACGACCAGGCTCCCCAACATATCATTAGTAATGCTAAGAACTTTATGCACCCCAGCACCTGGGAGCCTAGGTACAAGGATTTAGGATCTGATGCTCAACAACTCATATCCAAACTTCAGGAAACCACTGAGACCATTTTGCGCAAATTTCCATTAAAAGAGAACTCCTATCTGATTAAAACTCAACATAATATTACTAGGGAACAAAGACGAGCCATAAGCAAATTGCGCGCTAACGATGACATAATTATAAAATCAGCGGACAAGGGAGGGATGGTTTGTGTATTAGATAAGGCAGCGTATCTGACGGAGGCGTATAGACAATTAGATAACAGTAAATATTATAAAAGTATAGATGAGCCTTTGCAAAAACATAATATACCTGCAATTAACTGTGTTCTAGAAGATCTTTACAACCAGGGTTACATAACTAAGAGGCAGCATGAATATCTTAATGCTAGTGAAGCAGATAAATTAAGACACTTTTATCTCCTACCTAAAATACATAAACCTATTAGCAAATGGACTTTACCTAATATTATGCCGGAGGGACGGCCGATCGTGGGCGATTGCGGCACAGAATCCCGTAGAGTAAGTGAGTATGTAGATAGTTTCCTCAAACCTTTAGCTAATAAACATCCATCTTACATCAAAGACACTAACGATTTTATTAATAAAATAAGGAATCGTAGAATATACAGTAAGTACATCTTGGTAACCGGGGACATCACCGCTCTTTACACTAATATGAATATTGATCGCACGCTCGCTATAGTCAAGGACATGTTCGATAAACATCCTGACCCACATAGGCCTGATAACGAATTACTGGAACTGCTTGAGATAGCTCTTAAAAATAATGACTTCTCCTTCTGCAATAAATTCTTTCTCCAGATATTCGGAACTGCCATGGGTAAGACCTTTGCTCCCAATCTTGCCAACATCTATCTTCTTGAATTTGATAATAAGGCATGCACTGGCTTCCACATAAGCCCGGAAGAATTCTTTAGATTCCTTGATGACGTGTTCTTTCTTTGGCCTGGTACGGTAGCTGAACTAAAACAATTCGAGGATTTTCTTAATTCAATAATACCCGATATAAAAGTCACACTCGATTATAGCGACACGGCGGTAAACTTCCTGGATACTACAATATTCAAACATATAGAAAATGGCATAACAACCCTGCAAACTAAGGTATATTTTAAGGAAACTGACACGCATCAGCTACTACATCACTCTTCTTTTCATCCTCCGCACACATTCATGGGCATAGTCAAATCACAGGTTTTAAGGTTTAAAAGACTCTCGTCATTTAAAAGCGATTATGACCAGGCCTGCCGAATTCTTTTCAATAGTCTTAAAATACGCGGCTATAATGCAAGAAAACTTAGAAAAACCAAATTAGACATCTGGACAGAATACAGGCCTAGATCCAACAATAACTCTTCTGCTAAAGCACTACTGCCTATCGTCATTCCTTACAGCTCTCTGGCTACCAAACTGGTCTATGAATGGAAGAAACTGCTCTTGGATTCTCCTCTGTTTAACGGCTATAGAGTAATACCTGCATTTTCTAGAAATAAGAACCTAGGGGAACTGCTGGCTCCGCGTAAGAATAACATGCCTGTTAACCCACGGGAACAGGGAGGGTCCTTTAGATGCATGGGTTCCCGATGTAAAACCTGTAAGCACGTTAATGTTACTAACACCTTCAACAGTACATACACACGTAGACAATATAAAATAGCAAATAGACTTGACTGTAAAAGCTGTAATGTGGTATATCTTATAACGTGTAATTTATGCAATAAGCAATATGTAGGAGAAACCCTGAGACGACTCTGTGATAGATTGACGGACCACAGATCTAATATAGTAACCCTTAAGGACACTCCAATAGCCAAACACTTTACCTTACCGTACCACTCTATAGCTAACATAACAATAACACCAATAGACACAGTTTCTGCTGCCGAGCTTTCTCTTTGTAGGGGTGACATCAAGAAACTAAGAAGCAAGATATTGCAGAAGGAAACGTATTGGCAACATCAACTCACGACATTGGAACCTCACGGAATCAACCTCAACAACAGGAAATAGCCGGATGGAGGCGGGGGCGGACTGAGCCAGTGCTCATTTTTTCGTATATTCCTAACCTAACCCTAACCCTAACCCTAACCCCTAACCCTAACCCTAACCCTAACCCTAACCCTAACCCTAACCCTAACCCTAACCCTAACCCTAACCCTAACCCTAACCCTAACCCTAACCCTAACCCTAACCCTAACCCTAACCCTAACCCTAACCCTAACCCTAACCCTAACCCTAACCCTAACCCTAACCCTAACCCTAACCCTAACCCTAACCCTAACCCTGCCGCCGACGAGAACAGTCGCATTTCGATACGAAGCGCGTTCTTCAATATAATAACATCATGACCTCAAAGTAGGCAACTCCGCCACGACAACTTGTCCATATAACCTACTAAGGAAACTCAAGGCAATTGCCGTGCCAGTCCCAAGCCTGGTTAAGGAGGAGGGAACCCGCTTTAGTTCCATCAGGGGTCTATTCTTGCCTGGGTCGTTCTCCATATCCTAACATGGACTCTGGAACTTCGCAGTATGGTGATATCGGGTGTGAAGACATGCACACTGCAGTTTGGTCCACTGTCAGTTCGAGGCGAATAAGCCCCTTTGAAACCTAAAACTGTTGCATTTCCCTGGGTACATTGTATATACTGTATATAATGTATATTGTACATATTGCATGTCCCTGGGCATAGACCTCTTCGATTGTCATGTTCAGTTCGGTTGAGCCTACCATCAACAGCACTTGCTTTTGTCCAAAATACCATTCAGCGAGCAAAATATCATATTGTCATAGGAAATGATCGGATGGGGACGGGGGACGGACTGAGCCAGTGCTTTTTTCGTATATTTGTAACCTATCCTGCCCGAGCCTATTCGTGCTTCGTTGACATCCCCTTATTTCCTCAGCAGGTACATACCTACTTATTTTTGACAGCAGCCGCCATTTTAATTACTACAGCAGTTTCCATCTTAATTGCTACAGCAGCCCTGACACTAATCCCTAGTCAATATAGCACACGCTTATTGGTCTTCAGGCAAACGCTAATCTGGTGTCAAAGTCAATACAACGCCTAGCTCATTAAACTCAGCATTTCTTCTTTGGCCGCCGACGAGAACAGTCGCATTTCGATACGAAGCGCGTTCTTCAATATAATAACATCATGACCTCAAAGTAGGCAACTCCGCCACGACAACTTGTCCATATAACCTACTAAGGAAACTCAAGGCAATTGCCGTGCCAGTCCCAAGCCTGGTTAAGGAGGAGGGAACCCGCTTTAGTTCCATCAGGGGTCTATTCTTGCCTGGGTCGTTCTCCATATCCTAACATGGACTCTGGAACTTCGCAGTATGGTGATATCGGGTGTGAAGACATGCACACTGCAGTTTGGTCCACTGTCAGTTCGAGGCGAATTAATGTCCAAGCCCCTTTGAAACCTAAAACTGTTGCATTTCCCTGGGTACATTGTATATACTGTATAATTATAATGTATATTGTACATATTGCATGTCCCTGGGCATAGACCTCTTCGATTGTCATGTTCAGTTCGGTTGAGCCTACCATCAACAGCACTTGCTTTTGTCCAAAATACCATTCAGCGAGCAAAATATCATATTGTCATAGGAAATGATCGGATGGGGACGGGGGACGGACTGAGCCAGTGCTTTTTTCGTATATTTGTAACCTATCCTGCCCGAGCCTATTCGTGCTTCGTTGACATCCCCTTATTTCCTCAGCAGGTACATACCTACTTATTTTTGACAGCAGCCGCCATTTTAATTACTACAGCAGTTTCCATCTTAATTGCTACAGCAGCCCTGACACTAATCCCTAGTCAATATAGCACACGCTTATTGGTCTTCAGGCAAACGCTAATCTGGTGTCAAAGTCAATACAACGCCTAGCTCATTAAACTCAGCATTTCTTCTTTGGCCGCCGACGAGAACAGTCGCATTTCGATACGAAGCGCGTTCTTCAATATAATAACATCATGACCTCAAAGTAGGCAACTCCGCCACGACAACTTGTCCATATAACCTACTAAGGAAACTCAAGGCAATTGCCGTGCCAGTCCCAAGCCTGGTTAAGGAGGAGGGAACCCGCTTTAGTTCCATCAGGGGTCTATTCTTGCCTGGGTCGTTCTCCATATCCTAACATGGACTCTGGAACTTCGCAGTATGGTGATATCGGGTGTGAAGACATGCACACTGCAGTTTGGTCCACTGTCAGTTCGAGGCGAATTAATGTCCAAGCCCCTTTGAAACCTAAAACTGTTGCATTTCCCTGGGTACATTGTATATACTGTATAATTATAATGTATATTGTACATATTGCATGT
Source organism: Allolobophora icterica (assembly GCA_963556255.1). NCBI lineage: Eukaryota > Metazoa > Annelida > Clitellata > Crassiclitellata > Lumbricidae > Allolobophora > Allolobophora icterica. The sequence continues at coordinate 53,472,210 of OY744613.1, read as the reverse complement.
CCCTGGGCATAGACCTCTTCGATTGTCATGTTCAGTTCGGTTGAGCCTACCATCAACAGCACTTGCTTTTGTCCAAAATACCATTCAGCGAGCAAAATATCATATTGTCATAGGAAATGATCGGATGGGGACGGGGGACGGACTGAGCCAGTGCTTTTTTCGTATATTTGTAACCTATCCTGCCCGAGCCTATTCGTGCTTCGTTGACATCCCCTTATTTCCTCAGCAGGTACATACCTACTTATTTTTGACAGCAGCCGCCATTTTAATTACTACAGCAGTTTCCATCTTAATTGCTACAGCAGCCCTGACACTAATCCCTAGTCAATATAGCACACGCTTATTGGTCTTCAGGCAAACGCTAATCTGGTGTCAAAGTCAATACAACGCCTAGCTCATTAAACTCAGCATTTCTTCTTTGGCCGCCGACGAGAACAGTCGCATTTCGATACGAAGCGCGTTCTTCAATATAATAACATCATGACCTCAAAGTAGGCAACTCCGCCACGACAACTTGTCCATATAACCTACTAAGGAAACTCAAGGCAATTGCCGTGCCAGTCCCAAGCCTGGTTAAGGAGGAGGGAACCCGCTTTAGTTCCATCAGGGGTCTATTCTTGCCTGGGTCGTTCTCCATATCCTAACATGGACTCTGGAACTTCGCAGTATGGTGATATCGGGTGTGAAGACATGCACACTGCAGTTTGGTCCACTGTCAGTTCGAGGCGAATTAATGTCCAAGCCCCTTTGAAACCTAAAACTGTTGCATTTCCCTGGGTACATTGTATATACTGTATAATTATAATGTATATTGTACATATTGCATGTCCCTGGGCATAGACCTCTTCGATTGTCATGTTCAGTTCGGTTGAGCCTACCATCAACAGCACTTGCTTTTGTCCAAAATACCATTCAGCGAGCAAAATATCATATTGTCATAGGAAATGATCGGATGGGGACGGGGGACGGACTGAGCCAGTGCTTTTTTCGTATATTTGTAACCTATCCTGCCCGAGCCTATTCGTGCTTCGTTGACATCCCCTTATTTCCTCAGCAGGTACATACCTACTTATTTTTGACAGCAGCCGCCATTTTAATTACTACAGCAGTTTCCATCTTAATTGCTACAGCAGCCCTGACACTAATCCCTAGTCAATATAGCACACGCTTATTGGTCTTCAGGCAAACGCTAATCTGGTGTCAAAGTCAATACAACGCCTAGCTCATTAAACTCAGCATTTCTTCTTTGGCCGCCGACGAGAACAGTCGCATTTCGATACGAAGCGCGTTCTTCAATATAATAACATCATGACCTCAAAGTAGGCAACTCCGCCACGACAACTTGTCCATATAACCTACTAAGGAAACTCAAGGCAATTGCCGTGCCAGTCCCAAGCCTGGTTAAGGAGGAGGGAACCCGCTTTAGTTCCATCAGGGGTCTATTCTTGCCTGGGTCGTTCTCCATATCCTAACATGGACTCTGGAACTTCGCAGTATGGTGATATCGGGTGTGAAGACATGCACACTGCAGTTTGGTCCACTGTCAGTTCGAGGCGAATTAATGTCCAAGCCCCTTTGAAACCTAAAACTGTTGCATTTCCCTGGGTACATTGTATATACTGTATAATTATAATGTATATTGTACATATTGCATGTCCCTGGGCATAGACCTCTTCGATTGTCATGTTCAGTTCGGTTGAGCCTACCATCAACAGCACTTGCTTTTGTCCAAAATACCATTCAGCGAGCAAAATATCATATTGTCATAGGAAATGATCGGATGGGGACGGGGGACGGACTGAGCCAGTGCTTTTTTCGTATATTTGTAACCTATCCTGCCCGAGCCTATTCGTGCTTCGTTGACATCCCCTTATTTCCTCAGCAGGTACATACCTACTTATTTTTGACAGCAGCCGCCATTTTAATTACTACAGCAGTTTCCATCTTAATTGCTACAGCAGCCCTGACACTAATCCCTAGTCAATATAGCACACGCTTATTGGTCTTCAGGCAAACGCTAATCTGGTGTCAAAGTCAATACAACGCCTAGCTCATTAAACTCAGCATTTCTTCTTTGGCCGCCGACGAGAACAGTCGCATTTCGATACGAAGCGCGTTCTTCAATATAATAACATCATGACCTCAAAGTAGGCAACTCCGCCACGACAACTTGTCCATATAACCTACTAAGGAAACTCAAGGCAATTGCCGTGCCAGTCCCAAGCCTGGTTAAGGAGGAGGGAACCCGCTTTAGTTCCATCAGGGGTCTATTCTTGCCTGGGTCGTTCTCCATATCCTAACATGGACTCTGGAACTTCGCAGTATGGTGATATCGGGTGTGAAGACATGCACACTGCAGTTTGGTCCACTGTCAGTTCGAGGCGAATTAATGTCCAAGCCCCTTTGAAACCTAAAACTGTTGCATTTCCCTGGGTACATTGTATATACTGTATAATTATAATGTATATTGTACATATTGCATGTCCCTGGGCATAGACCTCTTCGATTGTCATGTTCAGTTCGGTTGAGCCTACCATCAACAGCACTTGCTTTTGTCCAAAATACCATTCAGCGAGCAAAATATCATATTGTCATAGGAAATGATCGGATGGGGACGGGGGACGGACTGAGCCAGTGCTTTTTTCGTATATTTGTAACCTATCCTGCCCGAGCCTATTCGTGCTTCGTTGACATCCCCTTATTTCCTCAGCAGGTACATACCTACTTATTTTTGACAGCAGCCGCCATTTTAATTACTACAGCAGTTTCCATCTTAATTGCTACAGCAGCCCTGACACTAATCCCTAGTCAATATAGCACACGCTTATTGGTCTTCAGGCAAACGCTAATCTGGTGTCAAAGTCAATACAACGCCTAGCTCATTAAACTCAGCATTTCTTCTTTGGCCGCCGACGAGAACAGTCGCATTTCGATACGAAGCGCGTTCTTCAATATAATAACATCATGACCTCAAAGTAGGCAACTCCGCCACGACAACTTGTCCATATAACCTACTAAGGAAACTCAAGGCAATTGCCGTGCCAGTCCCAAGCCTGGTTAAGGAGGAGGGAACCCGCTTTAGTTCCATCAGGGGTCTATTCTTGCCTGGGTCGTTCTCCATATCCTAACATGGACTCTGGAACTTCGCAGTATGGTGATATCGGGTGTGAAGACATGCACACTGCAGTTTGGTCTACTGTCAGTTCGAGGCGAATTAATGTCCAAGCCCCTTTGAAACCTAAAACTGTTGCATTTCCCTGGGTACATTGTATATACTGTATAATTATAATGTATATTGTACATATTGCATGTCCCTGGGCATAGACCTCTTCGATTGTCATGTTCAGTTCGGTTGAGCCTACCATCAACAGCACTTGCTTTTGTCCAAAATACCATTCAGCGAGCAAAATATCATATTGTCATAGGAAATGATCGGATGGGGACGGGGGACGGACTGAGCCAGTGCTTTTTTCGTATATTTGTAACCTATCCTGCCCGAGCCTATTCGTGCTTCGTTGACATCCCCTTATTTCCTCAGCAGGTACATACCTACTTATTTTTGACAGCAGCCGCCATTTTAATTACTACAGCAGTTTCCATCTTAATTGCTACAGCAGCCCTGACACTAATCCCTAGTCAATATAGCACACGCTTATTGGTCTTCAGGCAAACGCTAATCTGGTGTCAAAGTCAATACAACGCCTAGCTCATTAAACTCAGCATTTCTTCTTTGGCCGCCGACGAGAACAGTCGCATTTCGATACGAAGCGCGTTCTTCAATATAATAACATCATGACCTCAAAGTAGGCAACTCCGCCACGACAACTTGTCCATATAACCTACTAAGGAAACTCAAGGCAATTGCCGTGCCAGTCCCAAGCCTGGTTAAGGAGGAGGGAACCCGCTTTAGTTCCATCAGGGGTCTATTCTTGCCTGGGTCGTTCTCCATATCCTAACATGGACTCTGGAACTTCGCAGTATGGTGATATCGGGTGTGAAGACATGCACACTGCAGTTTGGTCCACTGTCAGTTCGAGGCGAATTAATGTCCAAGCCCCTTTGAAACCTAAAACTGTTGCATTTCCCTGGGTACATTGTATATACTGTATAATTATAATGTATATTGTACATATTGCATGTCCCTGGGCATAGACCTCTTCGATTGTCATGTTCAGTTCGGTTGAGCCTACCATCAACAGCACTTGCTTTTGTCCAAAATACCATTCAGCGAGCAAAATATCATACTGTCATAGGAAATGATCGGATGGGGACGGGGGACGGACTGAGCCAGTGCTTTTTTCGTATATTTGTAACCTATCCTGCCCGAGCCTATTCGTGCTTCGTTGACATCCCCTTATTTCCTCAGCAGGTACATACCTACTTATTTTTGACAGCAGCCGCCATTTTAATTACTACAGCAGTTTCCATCTTAATTGCTACAGCAGCCCTGACACTAATCCCTAGTCAATATAGCACACGCTTATTGGTCTTCAGGCAAACGCTAATCTGGTGTCAAAGTCAATACAACGCCTAGCTCATTAAACTCAGCATTTCTTCTTTGGCCGCCGACGAGAACAGTCGCATTTCGATACGAAGCGCGTTCTTCAATATAATAACATCATGACCTCAAAGTAGGCAACTCCGCCACGACAACTTGTCCATATAACCTACTAAGGAAACTCAAGGCAATTGCCGTGCCAGTCCCAAGCCTGGTTAAGGAGGAGGGAACCCGCTTTAGTTCCATCAGGGGTCTATTCTTGCCTGGGTCGTTCTCCATATCCTAACATGGACTCTGGAACTTCGCAGTATGGTGATATCGGGTGTGAAGACATGCACACTGCAGTTTGGTCCACTGTCAGTTCGAGGCGAATTAATGTCCAAGCCCCTTTGAAACCTAAAACTGTTGCATGTCCCTGGGTACATTGTATATACTGTATATAATGTATATTGTACATATTGCATGTCCCTGGGCATAGACCTCTTCGATTGTCATGTTCAGTTCGGTTGAGCCTACCATCAACAGCACTTGCTTTTGTCCAAAATACCATTCAGCGAGCAAAATATCATATTGTCATAGGAAATGATCGGATGGGGACGGGGGACGGACTGAGCCAGTGCTTTTTTCGTATATTTGTAACCTATCCTGCCCGAGCCTATTCGTGCTTCGTTGACATCCCCTTATTTCCTCAGCAGGTACATACCTACTTATTTTTGACAGCAGCCGCCATTTTAATTACTACAGCAGTTTCCATCTTAATTGCTACAGCAGCCCTGACACTAATCCCTAGTCAATATAGCACACGCTTATTGGTCTTCAGGCAAACGCTAATCTGGTGTCAAAGTCAATACAACGCCTAGCTCATTAGACTCAGCATTTCTTCTTTGGCCGCCGACGAGAACAGTCGCATTTCGATACGAAGCGCGTTCTTCAATATAATAACATCATGACCTCAAAGTAGGCAACTCCGCCACGACAACTTGTCCATATAACCTACTAAGGAAACTCAAGGCAATTGCCGTGCCAGTCCCAAGCCTGGTTAAGGAGGAGGGAACCCGCTTTAGTTCCATCAGGGGTCTATTCTTGCCTGGGTCGTTCTCCATATCCTAACATGGACTCTGGAACTTCGCAGTATGGTGATATCGGGTGTGAAGACATGCACACTGCAGTTTGGTCTACTGTCAGTTCGAGGCGAATTAATGTCCAAGCCCCTTTGAAACCTAAAACTGTTGCATTTCCCTGGGTACATTGTATATACTGTATAATTATAATGTATATTGTACATATTGCATGTCCCTGGGCATAGACCTCTTCGATTGTCATGTTCAGTTCGGTTGAGCCTACCATCAACAGCACTTGCTTTTGTCCAAAATACCATTCAGCGAGCAAAATCATATTGTCCTAGGAAATGATCGGATGGGGACGGGGGACGGACTGAGCCAGTGCTTTTTTCGTATATTTGTAACCTATCCTGCCCGAGCCTATTCGTGCTTCGTTGACATCCCCTTATTTCCTCAGCAGGTACATACCTACTTATTTTTGACAGCAGCCGCCATTTTAATTACTACAGCAGTTTCCATCTTAATTGCTACAGCAGCCCTGACACTAATCCCTAGTCAATATAGCACACGCTTATTGGTCTTCAGGCAAACGCTAATCTGGTGTCAAAGTCAATACAACGCCTAGCTCATTAAACTCAGCATTTCTTCTTTGGCCGCCGACGAGAACAGTCGCATTTCGATACGAAGCGCGTTCTTCAATATAATAACATCATGACCTCAAAGTAGGCAACTCCGCCACGACAACTTGTCCATATAACCTACTAAGGAAACTCAAGGCAATTGCCGTGCCAGTCCCAAGCCTGGTTAAGGAGGAGGGAACCCGCTTTAGTTCCATCAGGGGTCTATTCTTGCCTGGGTCGTTCTCCATATCCTAACATGGACTCTGGAACTTCGCAGTATGGTGATATCGGGTGTGAAGACATGCACACTGCAGTTTGGTCCACTGTCAGTTCGAGGCGAATTAATGTCCAAGCCCCTTTGAAACCTAAAACTGTTGCATGTCCCTGGGTACATTGTATATACTGTATATAATGTATATTGTACATATTGCATGTCCCTGGGCATAGACCTCTTCGATTGTCATGTTCAGTTCGGTTGAGCCTACCATCAACAGCACTTGCTTTTGTCCAAAATACCATTCAGCGAGCAAAATATCATATTGTCATAGGAAATGATCGGATGGGGACGGGGGACGGACTGAGCCAGTGCTTTTTTCGTATATTTGTAACCTATCCTGCCCGAGCCTATTCGTGCTTCGTTGACATCCCCTTATTTCCACAGCAGGTACATACCTACTTATTTTTGACAGCAGCCGCCATTTTAATTACTACAGCAGTTTCCATCTTAATTGCTACAGCAGCCCTGACACTAATCCCTAGTCAATATAGCACACGCTTATTGGTCTTCAGGCAAACGCTAATCTGGTGTCAAAGTCAATACAACGCCTAGCTCATTAAACTCAGCATTTCTTCTTTGGCCGCCGACGAGAACAGTCGCATTTCGATACGAAGCGCGTTCTTCAATATAATAACATCATGACCTCAAAGTAGGCAACTCCGCCACGACAACTTGTCCATATAACCTACTAAGGAAACTCAAGGCAATTGCCGTGCCAGTCCCAAGCCTGGTTAAGGAGGAGGGAACCCGCTTTAGTTCCATCAGGGGTCTATTCTTGCCTGGGTCGTTCTCCATATCCTAACATGGACTCTGGAACTTCGCAGTATGGTGATATCGGGTGTGAAGACATGCACACTGCAGTTTGGTCCACTGTCAGTTCGAGGCGAATTAATGTCCAAGCCCCTTTGAAACCTAAAACTGTTGCATTTCCCTGGGTACATTGTATATACTGTATAATTATAATGTATATTGTACATATTGCATGTCCCTGGGCATAGACCTCTTCGATTGTCATGTTCAGTTCGGTTGAGCCTACCATCAACAGCACTTGCTTTTGTCCAAAATACCATTCAGCGAGCAAAATATCATATTGTCATAGGAAATGATCGGATGGGGACGGGGGACGGACTGAGCCAGTGCTTTTTTCGTATATTTGTAACCTATCCTGCCCGAGCCTATTCGTGCTTCGTTGACATCCCCTTATTTCCTCAGCAGGTACATACCTACTTATTTTTGACAGCAGCCGCCATTTTAATTACTACAGCAGTTTCCATCTTAATTGCTACAGCAGCCCTGACACTAATCCCTAGTCAATATAGCACACGCTTATTGGTCTTCAGGCAAACGCTAATCTGGTGTCAAAGTCAATACAACGCCTAGCTCATTAAACTCAGCATTTCTTCTTTGGCCGCCGACGAGAACAGTCGCATTTCGATACGAAGCGCGTTCTTCAATATAATAACATCATGACCTCAAAGTAGGCAACTCCGCCACGACAACTTGTCCATATAACCTACTAAGGAAACTCAAGGCAATTGCCGTGCCAGTCCCAAGCCTGGTTAAGGAGGAGGGAACCCGCTTTAGTTCCATCAGGGGTCTATTCTTGCCTGGGTCGTTCTCCATATCCTAACATGGACTCTGGAACTTCGCAGTATGGTGATATCGGGTGTGAAGACATGCACACTGCAGTTTGGTCCACTGTCAGTTCGAGGCGAATTAATGTCCAAGCCCCTTTGAAACCTAAAACTGTTGCATTTCCCTGGGTACATTGTATATACTGTATAATTATAATGTATATTGTACATATTGCATGTCCCTGGGCATAGACCTCTTCGATTGTCATGTTCAGTTCGGTTGAGCCTACCATCAACAGCACTTGCTTTTGTCCAAAATACCATTCAGCGAGCAAAATATCATATTGTCATAGGAAATGATCGGATGGGGACGGGGGACGGACTGAGCCAGTGCTTTTTTCGTATATTTGTAACCTATCCTGCCCGAGCCTATTCGTGCTTCGTTGACATCCCCTTATTTCCTCAGCAGGTACATACCTACTTATTTTTGACAGCAGCCGCCATTTTAATTACTACAGCAGTTTCCATCTTAATTGCTACAGCAGCCCTGACACTAATCCCTAGTCAATATAGCACACGCTTATTGGTCTTCAGGCAAACGCTAATCTGGTGTCAAAGTCAATACAACGCCTAGCTCATTAAACTCAGCATTTCTTCTTTGGCCGCCGACGAGAACAGTCGCATTTCGATACGAAGCGCGTTCTTCAATATAATAACATCATGACCTCAAAGTAGGCAACTCCGCCACGACAACTTGTCCATATAACCTACTAAGGAAACTCAAGGCAATTGCCGTGCCAGTCCCAAGCCTGGTTAAGGAGGAGGGAACCCGCTTTAGTTCCATCAGGGGTCTATTCTTGCCTGGGTCGTTCTCCATATCCTAACATGGACTCTGGAACTTCGCAGTATGGTGATATCGGGTGTGAAGACATGCACACTGCAGTTTGGTCTACTGTCAGTTCGAGGCGAATTAATGTCCAAGCCCCTTTGAAACCTAAAACTGTTGCATTTCCCTGGGTACATTGTATATACTGTATAATTATAATGTATATTGTACATATTGCATGTCCCTGGGCATAGACCTCTTCGATTGTCATGTTCAGTTCGGTTGAGCCTACCATCAACAGCACTTGCTTTTGTCCAAAATACCATTCAGCGAGCAAAATCATATTGTCATAGGAAATGATCGGATGGGGACGGGGGACGGACTGAGCCAGTGCTTTTTTCGTATATTTGTAACCTATCCTGCCCGAGCCTATTCGTGCTTCGTTGACATCCCCTTATTTCCTCAGCAGGTACATACCTACTTATTTTTGACAGCAGCCGCCATTTTAATTACTACAGCAGTTTCCATCTTAATTGCTACAGCAGCCCTGACACTAATCCCTAGTCAATATAGCACACGCTTATTGGTCTTCAGGCAAACGCTAATCTGGTGTCAAAGTCAATACAACGCCTAGCTCATTAAACTCAGCATTTCTTCTTTGGCCGCCGACGAGAACAGTCGCATTTCGATACGAAGCGCGTTCTTCAATATAATAACATCATGACCTCAAAGTAGGCAACTCCGCCACGACAACTTGTCCATATAACCTACTAAGGAAACTCAAGGCAATTGCCGTGCCAGTCCCAAGCCTGGTTAAGGAGGAGGGAACCCGCTTTAGTTCCATCAGGGGTCTATTCTTGCCTGGGTCGTTCTCCATATCCTAACATGGACTCTGGAACTTCGCAGTATGGTGATATCGGGTGTGAAGACATGCACACTGCAGTTTGGTCCACTGTCAGTTCGAGGCGAATTAATGTCCAAGCCCCTTTGAAACCTAAAACTGTTGCATGTCCCTGGGTACATTGTATATACTGTATATAATGTATATTGTACATATTGCATGTCCCTGGGCATAGACCTCTTCGATTGTCATGTTCAGTTCGGTTGAGCCTACCATCAACAGCACTTGCTTTTGTCCAAAATACCATTCAGCGAGCAAAATATCATATTGTCATAGGAAATGATCGGATGGGGACGGGGGACGGACTGAGCCAGTGCTTTTTTCGTATATTTGTAACCTATCCTGCCCGAGCCTATTCGTGCTTCGTTGACATCCCCTTATTTCCTCAGCAGGTACATACCTACTTATTTTTGACAGCAGCCGCCATTTTAATTACTACAGCAGTTTCCATCTTAATTGCTACAGCAGCCCTGACACTAATCCCTAGTCAATATAGCACACGCTTATTGGTCTTCAGGCAAACGCTAATCTGGTGTCAAAGTCAATACAACGCCTAGCTCATTAAACTCAGCATTTCTTCTTTGGCCGCCGACGAGAACAGTCGCATTTCGATACGAAGCGCGTTCTTCAATATAATAACATCAGTAGGCAACTCCGCCACGACAACTTGTCCATATAACCTACTAAGGAAACTCAAGGCAATTGCCGTGCCAGTCCCAAGCCTGGTTAAGGAGGAGGGAACCCGCTTTAGTTCCATCAGGGGTCTATTCTTGCCTGGGTCGTTCTCCATATCCTAACATGGACTCTGGAACTTCGCAGTATGGTGATATCGGGTGTGAAGACATGCACACTGCAGTTTGGTCCACTGTCAGTTCGAGGCGAATTAATGTCCAAGCCCCTTTGAAACCTAAAACTGTTGCATGTCCCTGGGTACATTGTATATACTGTATATAATGTATATTGTACATATTGCATGTCCCTGGGCATAGACCTCTTCGATTGTCATGTTCAGTTCGGTTGAGCCTACCATCAACAGCACTTGCTTTTGTCCAAAATACCATTCAGCGAGCAAAATATCATATTGTCATAGGAAATGATCGGATGGGGACGGGGGACGGACTGAGCCAGTGCTTTTTTCGTATATTTGTAACCTAACCCTAACCCTAACCCTAACCCTAACCCTAACCCTAACCCTAACCCTAACCCTAACCCTAACCCTAACCCTAACCCTAACCCTAACCCTAACCCTAACCCTAACCCTAACCCTAACCCTAACCCCTAACCCTAACCCTAACCCTAACCCTAACCCTAACCCTGTTTCTTAATAAATCTTTGGAAAATCGTCGTCGTCGTTGTTGTTCGATCATGAATTACGGGAAGAACGAACGCCAGGCTAGGCCTTTCAACACACAGGGACGGCAGCACCAGCACTTTGCTCACACGAGGAACCCACCGCATGGACCGGGTAAGCAATTCTATAATAACAATGTTGATTTTAAGCGGTTGGAATCCCTCATGGAAGGAATGGCCAAATCGGTCAACGCGCTTGTGGGGAGGGTAAGCGTGTTAGAGAAGGATCCACCTTCTCACGGACCAAAGGTAACGGTAACGCCATCCGTACCCGCCCCCATCCGTCCAAACCCGTGGGCTCTCCCTCCTCCCGCTCGTGCCGGGCCTTCCTCAGCACGTCCTGAACCTGCACCCGTACCAGTTCAGCCTTCTTCTTCCACTGCCTTTTTCCCTTCTTCCTCCTTTACTGCTCCCAGACCGGGACCTTCTTTCGCAAGACAGGCATCTCACTCTGCTGGGCTTCGCATGACTAACCGGAAACCTAACACTAACCCTAACCTACACACTGACCCTAACCTTGATTCTGACCTCTTGGAACGTACACTTTCTGCTAACCCGGACTTTCCTAAACTCTGTAAGGCTTTGTACTACGTGTGCCAACTGCGCAGACACATGACAAACTGGCAGACTCTTCCGCGCTCTATCAGCCGTGACCTACGCCACTTGGCCAGCAACATCAAACCTATTCACCCGTCTCCTGAACTGGTCGGGGACATCTCATCTCTCTTCTCTCGAACTGGGGATGACTTGAGGGATAGGGTAGCCCAACACTTTAGTGAGCGCCTGGATTTGAACCTGACGGCCCTGAGGACTTACAACCCTCTGGACAAGGAACAAGCCGTGGAAGTGGTAATCAATCAGATAACACGCCGTCTAGGTAGGAAGGGTACCACTTTTAGCATTAGGGCACTGGTGGAAGGCGAGGCTCGAACGATCTGGGGTGAGGATAAGGCAAGGCGTATCATTAAAGGTGAGCGTAAGGTAACGAGCAATGAGGACACGGAAATCTTCCGGAAGCCTACCAATCCAGCCAAGAAACCCTGTCACATTACCACTCCTCCCACCTCCGTCTTCAACCCCTACTCTGTTTTTACTGATCTTGATACTGATACTGTGGAACCTGATTCTCCTCTTCCTCTTCCTCCTAGGACCCTCACTCGCACTACACCTAAACCTGTTGCTTCCTCCAAATCTCCTCTCCCCTGTGATCTAACTGACTCTCCTTCCCCTACTAGGAAAACTCCACGCCGCCTTCCTAATCTCCCTCCCACCTCTCCCATAACTCCTGTCTCTTTCATCCCTTTAACCTCTACTCACTCCATCCCTGATTGTACTACTTCTACTTCCACTGCTTCCTCTTCTGTACACACTGAAACCTCATCGAGCACCACAGCGGTACCCCCGTTGACTACTCCTGCATCCTCTCTTCCTCCTCCGTCTCCTCCTCCTTCTTCTTCTTCTTCTTCTTCCTCTCCTCCTCGGTACTCGCACCACTGGGGTGATGACAAGGGCTCTTGGATGATCCACCTCAGACCGGACACTCGCACCTTGATCCTCTCGGACTCCAACTTCAAGCATCTTAAGGAACCGGACATCCCTACTCACTTCCAACTAGAATGCTTCTCTGGAGCTAACTTTAGCAATGCACTACATCTGGCTCAGAAACTTCCTAACGGACATCTTGACAATCTCGTCATCGCCATGGGCATTAACCACAGGGAGCAGAACTTTGGTACTCGCACCTTACCTGCCATTAATATCTTCTTTGAGCACTGTAGACCCAAGGCCCGGGTGGTTACCGCTGTGGGCGTCTCTATCAATCCTCATCTACCTGACTCTGAGACGACCAACCTTGCTGAGATCAACCACACACTACAGACAATCACTCACAACAAATACATTAAACCACTCTCTTCCCATCAGATAGACACTCATAGCGACATGGTACGCTACACGCGAGAGACACAGATGAACATACTAAGCAAAATACTACAACACTGCAACAGCACACCAAAAAACTAACACAGAACAGTCAAAACCAAGACAACACCAACAGCACATCCGCTAAGTATTCAATGAATCTATCGAAGCAAACACTAACGACAGCTGAAGCTGACCTGTTGGATCTAGGTCTGTCGTTTGTACCTAACATAAATAGGGTTGATTACTCCTGCATTGAAAAATCTTTGCATAAATTAATTAGATCGATTAAATATAGGGACCACTTTGGCGACGATGACCAGGCTCCCCAACATATCATTAGCAATGCTAAGAACTTTATGCATCCCAGTACCTGGGAGCCTAGGTACAAGGATTTAGGATCTGATGCTCAACAACTCATATCCAAACTTCAGGAAACTACTGAGACTATTTTGCGCAAATTTCCGTTAAAAGAGATCTCTTATCTTATTAAAACTCAACATAATATTACTAGGGAACAAAGACAAGCCATAAGCAAATTGCGCGCTAACGATAACATAATTATAAAATCAGCGGATAAGGGAGGGATGGTTTGTGTATTAGATAAGGCGGCGTATCTGACGGAGGCGTATAGACAATTAGATAACACTAAATATTATAAAAGTATAGAGGAGCCTTTGCAAAAACATAATATACCTGCAATTAACTGTGTTCTAGAAGATCTTTACAATCAGGGTTACATAACTAAGAGGCAGCATGAATATCTTAATGCTAGTGAAGCAGATAAATTAAGACATTTCTATCTCCTACCTAAAATACATAAACCAATTAGCAAATGGACTTTACCTAATATTATGCCGGAGGGACGGCCGATCGTGGGCGATTGCGGCACAGAATCCCGCAGAGTAAGTGAATATATCGATAGTTTCCTCAAACCTTTAGCCAATAAACATTCATCTTACATAAAAGACACTTATGATTTTATTAATAAAATAAGGCATCGTAGAATAGACAGTAAGTACATCTTGGTAACCGGGGACATCACCGCTCTTTACACTAATATGAATATTGATCGCACGCTCGCTATAGTCAAGGACATGTTCGATAAACATCCTGATCCACATAGGCCTGATAACGAATTACTGGAACTGCTTGAGATAGCTCTTAAAAATAATGACTTCTCCTTCTGCAATAAATTCTTTCTCCAGATATTCGGAACTGCCATGGGTAAGACCTTTGCCCCCAATCTTGCCAACATCTATCTTCTGGAATTTGATAATAAGGCATGCACTGGCTTCCATATAAGCCCCGAAGAATTCTTTAGATTCCTTGATGACGTGTTCTTTCTTTGGCCTGGTACGATAGATGAACTTAAACAATTTGAGGAATTTCTTAACTCCATAATACCTGATATAAAAGTTACACTCGATTATAGCGACACGGCGGTAAACTTCCTGGATACTACAATATTCAAACATATGGTAAATGGCATAACAACCCTGGAAACTAAGGTATATTTTAAGGAAACTGACACGCATCAGCTACTACATCACTCTTCTTTCCATCCTCCGCACACGTTCATGGGCATAGTAAAATCACAGGTTTTAAGATTTAAAAGACTTTCGTCATTTAAAAGCGATTATGACCAGGCCTGCCGAATTCTTTTCAATAGTCTTAAAATACGCGGTTATAATATAAGAAAACTAAGAAAAACCAAATTAGACATCTGGACAGAATACAGGCCTAGATCCAACAATAACTCTTCTGCTAAAGCACTACTGCCTATAGTCATTCCTTACAGCTCTCTGGCTACCAAACTGGTCTATGAATGGAAGAAACTGCTCTTGGACTCTCCTCTGTTTAACGGCTATAGAGTAATACCTGCTTTTTCTAGGAATAAGAACCTGGGGGAACTGCTGGCTCCGCGTAAGAATAACATGCCTATTAACCCACGGGAGGAGGGAGGGTCCTTTAGATGCATGGGTTCCCGATGTAAAACCTGTAAGCACATTAATGTTACTAACACCTTCAACAGTACATACACACGTAGACAATATAAAATAGCAAATAGACTTGACTGTAAAAGCTGTAATGTGGTATATCTTATAACGTGTAGTTTATGTAATAAGCAATATGTAGGAGAAACCCTGAGACGACTCTGTGATAGATTGACGGACCACAGATCTAATATAGTAACCCTTAAGAACACTCCAATAGCTAAACACTTTACCTTACCGTACCACTCTATAGCTAACATAACAATAACACCAATAGACACAGTTTCTGCTGCGGAGCTTTCTCTTTGTAGGGGTGACATCAAGAAACTAAGAAGCAAGATATTGCAGAAGGAAACGTATTGGCAACATCAACTCACGACACTGGAACCTCACGGAATCAACCTCAACAACAGGAAATAGCCGGATGGAGGCGGGGGCGGACTGAGCCAGTGCTCATTTTTTCGTATATCCCTAACCTAACCCTAACCCTAACCCTAACCCTAACCCTGCTTTTGTGTGACGTTGAGAAATTTCGGAGATTTGCATTTACATTTAGTTAAACAGCAACTGACTAACCCTGTTACAGTCAGATAGTCAAAAGTCGATAGATGGCGACTCGCGACTTGCTCGATGCCAATAGTCTGTAGACGATTATTTGGTGATTGCTTTTCTTTCGCCAGTCGACGCCTCTCTCGTGTGTTTCTTCGTAAGTCGTCCGCTGCGAATTTTGTTCGAAAACAATAACGCTTTATTTTCTCTAAATAATAATCTTTTAGTCGAAGGAGAAGAATTTCTTAAGAGACTAAACGTGGAACTAAAAAAAACAACTAGCTATTTATTTAAATGTCTTTCTGCCTATCTAACCCAGTCGACAGATAAACGGATAAATCCAACGCCATATGCACACACACAAAGTTCTACATAAACACGTAAACACATTTCATTTCAGTGTATACATGTGGACTACTTCATAACTATTGCTATAGGGTATGGCATGCTTTCAGTTATAACTATAAAGCAAAATGCAAAGTCTATTATGATCAAAAGTGCTAAGACTAGTCTCGTAATTTCTTGGGAATCATGATAACGACTGTCCGGATGGGTAAATATGCCCAACATGGCCATAAAACATTAGTAAAATGGAAACAAATGGATAGCATGGTCTGTTTGAAAGCGGAGACAATATTTTTAATAATATTTCTCCTGACAAAGTGCCACAAAGTGATGAGTAGTCGGCTGATTTAATGCGAACCTTTGGTATTTCGTGTGAATTGTCAGGTGCATTTTGTGAGTCAATTGAGCTTTGACATTCAGCGTCGCTTTGGCAAAAGATACAATCGCAAAGACTGTGGACATTAGTTATCAGTTGAATGGTTGCCTTCGACCGATTGCGGAAGAAGATAGACGAGGTAGCAACGCCACTTGGCGAGGATTGTCATCGAGTGAGAGACTACCTGTTTGAATGTCAAGCGACTCTTACGTTGACAGCGTTTCAATTGAACTTAATAGGAGGTGATTAATTAACCGTGATTAGACAGTCGACTGAGTCGAGTCACAACGACTGATCGACGTGATATATAATTCAAAGGCTGATTTGACCCATTTATTTTTGTGTCTGCCTGACCGTTTGTGTGTGTAGGTGTGTAATACTGTCTATCTCTTCCCATGTCTTCCTCCTCTCAATCCATCCGTCCACCTCTCCCTCCCTGAATCCTATATCTCTTTCTCTTTTATTATATCTCTTCCATCTGTTTCTGCTGTTGATATAATGTTCCCTTTCAACTTAACTGGAATGTGTCCCTTTTCAACTTAACTGGGATGTGTTCTTTTTCAACTTAACTGGAATGTGTTCTTTTTCAACTTAACTGGAATGTGTTCGATAAACTACAAAGACCCATAATTATGCACGTAGATACATAATGCATGTCATACATACATAAACACATGTATGCATGCATATATATATATATACTAGGGTGGGGCAAATCCCGGTTGCCTCAACCAGACAACGATAAATAGAAGCTCCCTCATCTACTGGTTAACCCTCAGGCTACCAAGGTTTTTTGCGACATCGGCTACCAAGGGGGGGGGTGGTTACCACCCCCCCCCCGGAATTTCGTGTTTGGTTTAAGATATCATATCGTGTAATACAGCATTTGATTCAGCATTCATTTCTGAAAAGAATGGTATATTTAGTTGTAAAATATATGAATGCATCTCGAAATTATATAGTTTTTAACAAAGGCACCGGTCCATTTAACGATATCTGATATTATCGCACACAATTTGTACTATTGATCAATTAATATTATGACGTAAGGCCCTACATCGACACGCAAGACTGATATATATATATATATATATATATATATATATATATATATATATATATATATATATATATATATATATATATATATATATATATATATGCACACACACATTATTACCGGTATGTGTGTGTATATATATATGCCCATAGACAATTACGATTGTTACGTAAATACCTGGACAAAAATATATAAATGATGTGGGTTTTGAAACTGAACTATGTATCCAAGAATATTCTAAATATAATAAATATAATGAGGCTTAATTTTCAACAATACAAACTATTCCAAAGTCTGTTTTAGTTACAGACAAAACCTAAAGGCGTGCAGCTATATCAACATGAAAACATGAAACAAGAAATTATGTAATTTTTCCCGGCAGTAAAAAAAAACGTCAGTGGTCCTTGCAGTTATTGCAAGTTACTTTCATTGTTTTGTGCGAATGCTTCCTGCAAACCGGCTTCTTGAACACTTCACAGCACTGCTTTACTCTGTTAGTATTCTGCTTCAACTGTTTATAGCCCTTCCCCATACCCAACCATATCGGTTTACGTTGTGATATTGCATCAGTGATTTTCACACTGAAAAAGCGTATTATTATTCATTATGATCACTTCCGGTTATCAAAAGACAAATAACTAAGCAAGTAAATATAACCCTAAATTCCCTCTAAAGAATGGCATAGTTGTTTCTCTTCCAGAAAGAATAATGAATACCTTTATAGTCGACAACAGCTAACAGCTGACGAGAGAAATTCCTGATTTCATAAGTGGTACCTAGGCTATATCGGGTATAACTTTTTTATGGCGTGGGATATCATCACGACTTTTACCTCAAAATTTGCGCAAATGGACCCCCTACAGCTACCTAAAATGTCAAAATTATATTCCATGTGCAAAAAAAGTTTTTCCAGAAAAACGTGGGGGGGGGGTGGTAACCACCCCCCCCTTGGTAGCCCGAGGGTTAATGAAATAATTAATTTTCATATTTTGTATCATGTCTAGGGGTCGCAACTTTGAAAAATGTGTGACGTCATATAGTTCATTAGAAATAAATAACAAATGCATTAATCTTATTACAATAGGGTCATAGAAACTCATTAATGTCGACTATAGTATATTACACAATCACTTTAATACACAAATTACACACTACACAGTACACTACGATATTGTATTGTATTGTATTGTATTTAAAAACTTATTAAGTGCCTCTACCAAGTTCCCACCAATCAAAGGCGCTCCCAGTGCGAAGGTTCTCGGGAATAAAGGCAGGTTTAAAGACAACGAAAAGCTGTGGCAGGACCACCGGATAGTACTGCAGCCCGGGCCGAAGGAGGAAGCTGATTCCACAATGGAGGGCCAATAGTAACAAAGGAACGAGACTGGGCCATCACCGTTCTCACTGGGGGAACAAATGAGTCAAGTCGATCAGAGGAGCGAGGAGGGCGAAGGGAGCTAGCTGAAGTAGGAAGACGCAATGGGTCACAGAGGTATTGAGGAGCAAGTCCCATGTAAGATCGGCAAATATGGATAAGTACCTTTAGCTGGAACGAGACTGGACCATCACCTTTCTCACTGGGGGAACAAATAAGTCATATAAGTAACTTTAGTTGGATGCGGGGCATTGCGGGCAGTAAGAGGAATCCAGTGAAGATGTTCAAACATGAATGTGGAAATATGGAAGAATCGTGGGAGACGGCGATTAGTCTGGCAGCTGCTTTAAGAACAGATTGTAGAAGGGAGAGATGGACTGGGGGGAAGCAAACAGGGAGTTACAGTAATCAATGCGAGAGCAGATAAAGGCATAGACAATGGAGGTAAAGACTGGAGAGGAGACAGGTCTTCGGATAGCCTTGAGACGTCGCAGATGGTAGTAGCACAAGCGGGTGAGATTAGAGATATATGGTCAGAAAAAGAAAGGGAGCTATCCAGAATTATACCCAGGTTACGAACAGATGCAGAGAAGGAAAGCTTTGAGATAAAAGAGGGTAGTCAACCTTGGCCAGTTGTTGACGAGTAGCAAACCAAATCAATTGGGTGTTTGCTGGGTTTAAAGGAAACAGGTTTAAGGACAGTCATGCTTGAAGGTCATGAAAGAGAGTATCAATGCGAGCAATAAGAAACAGCTGAGCATACAGGGGCCCATGCACGTAGACTTGGGCGTCATCAGCATAGAGGCGGCCAGTGGTTAAAACTTGAATGTGTTACAAAGATGGAGGAAATATCAGCTGTATAAAGCAGATAAAGGAGTGGGCCAAGTACTGATCCCTGGGGGACAACAAACTTGACCGTCACCCAATTTGTCTGGAGTCACCCCAGATAATTATCGTTTGTGTGCGATCTGTAAGATAGGACCCGAAGAGATGAGCCCACGAGACCACTTGGGTACTCGAGACGTTGCAGGAGGATCTCATGGTCAACCATGTCAAAGGCAGCAGAGATGTCAAATAGAGCAAGCAACAAGATCTGGGGTCTGTCAAACGCAGTGTAGCTACCAGAGAGGACAGATAAGAGGACAGTTTAAGTAGAGTTTCTGCAGTCTGAGGCCGAGTTCACGGACATGACTCACGCCAGGGTGTTATCATTCAAATGAAGATATCAAGATTGGACTTGCCAACTATAGAAACTGAAGCTGATTTCCTGAACTAAGTTAAACACTTACACTGCAGTACTGTGCCAGATGCTTTTTCATTTATTTTATTACACATTGTTGCTTGTAGCTCTAACTTTGGGTTCTAAATTTGAAAGTCATAACCATTAAACCGGCTGATGTAAGACCAGCTCTCATTTTACAACATATTGCGTTTTCGGTCTGGTGTTTCAGACAAAGTTGCTAGAAAACGGTGATAATATATCAAAAATCCATTTTTGGTGCAATATCAACTTTAACATGGACCTTTGATTTAGGTTTGTCCGGGAACTGAACTCGAGTTTTTATTACTTTTTGCCCCACCCTAATATATACATATATACACAGACACATCACTACTCTCACCCGTTCTTGTTACTTTCACCTGAGGCCGCCAAACGATCGGTTTCATCTGCACTCTTCACATCCGTTCATGCCTTCATCTCTTCTCATCTTGATTACTGCAACACTCTGCCTCTAGGCCTTCCTAAATGTGCCTTTATCTCCTTAACATAACAAAACATAACATAATCCTTTATTGGAACCAAGAATATATGCCATACATCAAAGAGACAATAACTAAATCAGAGGTGCAAGATGGTTACAAAGGTAGGCCCAGAAGGGAAAAAATCCCGCTAGTGGGGACACCTTACTTACGTCTGTAATTACAACGGTAAAACCAACTTGCAAGGCTTAAGCTAGATAAAGTTTAAAAAAAACTGAGCATGTAGATTTGATAACTGATCTTACCCGTTAATGACCACGTCCTTTTAAAAGGACAGTAATATTTACTTACTTATTTTTTAGATCACATCAAATTATTTCATATTTTATTGTTTTCTGGCGTCTTACTATGAAACAAATACCCGTGCCAAAATTTACAGAAGTTTTAGATTTTGCTTGTGCTTTTAACACTCAAAGTTGTGAAATTTTGGGATCCAGAAATACCGCCCATCAAGAAGAAATGGTTATTTATTTTTACTATTCAGCTATTATATAAAATAATTTTCTTTGGAGTTTTGAGTAGCTATTATATGGCTGCGTTCCTTTATCACTTCATTTTCGCAAAGAACAATTTTTTATTTTGGTAATTTTTGACGAAAACTTGCCGTTCTTTTAAAAGGACGCTGAGCATATATGGTACCGTAATATGGGTTTTGGTTCAATGTGCAAACCATCACTAACAGGCTTACGTTTTAGTCACTCATCCTCATTCATGTCCAAAATTAGGAATATTATTTTCATTTATTCATTTATTCAATAAATTTATATAGCGCTCCTTCAAGATATCTACTCAGAAGCGCTCCCAGCCCAGCCCAGGCGAAAAAAATTCTTTACAAACGCTGATAAAAAGTACATGAATTATCCCTACGCGGAACACGCAGCTTCAAGGACACTCCATTCCAGATGGAAGGCTCAGCCACTGAGAAGGCCCAACATTGCATTGTCTAGGTCATCTTAGTTCAGTGGCACGACAGGAACATTGTTACGCTGGCATCAAACTGTCATTCTGCAGCATCACTAGGTCAAGCATGGCGTTGGCCAAACAAGGACAAGAAGACCATCTCTGGTCAGTGCCTACAACAGATTCACGGGTGGCGTCGACCGTGCTGACCAAAACATTGCAACCTACCGGATCTCAATCCGCATTAAGAATTGGTGGTGGCCAGTCTTCTCCTTCTTGGTCAGTGCATCCGTTAACAACGCTTGGATGCTCTATAGACATGGTAATTCCAGTGGAGAAATTTGAGAAATTTGATCTCTTGGAATGAGTACTCAACCGGCGCAGTGTCAATGCACATCTTCTGAAGTACTCAACCCGCTCAGAACGGAGCATGGAGCCTGTATACTGCAGAGGAAGCGAGTGCTGCTAAAGGTGAGATATGACCACATGGATCACACCGAGGAGGTGTGCGCATTGTGGCAAGAACGTTTCACGCCAGTGTAGTTAATGTCATGTTGGTTTACATGTTGACTGCTTTGCTGCCTTCTACAGTCAATGAACTGAAATATCACCATCACACCATGTTGAAAGCTGAGACATTGGACTTTGTCAGTATTCATTGCTGTCAGATCCTGACAATTCGTATGCTTTATGACTTTGTCGTATAACATGTGTTCCCCAGAATGCTGTTCGCAACTGGATAATACAGAAAATACTTGCTTACTTATTTTTACATCAAATGACATTGGCACTATGATACTAATCACTGCCATCGGAATTATTTTTGTTTTGACATTTCTCTCTTCTTTCTCTTCTTTCTTCTCTTCCATCAGTTTCCCGACGATAAGGCTCTTATGAAGTTTCTCCATAGTGTTCTGTCTCTGACAGTTTCGCGCACCATGGTTAAATCCGTGCCTTTGCTCTTCAAGTCTTCCTTGACATTGTCCATCCACTTTTTTCGTGGTCTCCCTCTACTTCTCTCTCCCTCGATCCACCCATGTAGGGCTGCGACTGGTAATCTGCTGTTGTCCATCCTTTCTACATGGCCAAACCACTTGAGTCTTCTTTCTTGTATCTTTTCTACTACCGTTACCTCTGCGCCCAACTCCTTCCTTGTTGTTATATTTCTGATTCTTTCCCTTCTACTTCTGCCCCTTATTCTCCTCAGCCAGCTCATCTCTGTTACCAATAGTCTTCTTTCATCTTCTCTCTTCAAGCACAAACACTCTGATCGATATAGCAGCACTGGTTCCACCAAGGCATGGTATAGTCTCATCTTGGTTCCGATGGAGATGTTTTTTGTCTTCCACATTTTGTTCAATCCTCCGAATGCCGCGCAGGCCAATCCACATCTTCTTTTGATGTCTTCTGTGCAATTGCCATCTTCCGTTATCGCTTCTCCTAGGTATACGAATTTCGTGACTTGTTCTAATGTTGTTTCTCCTATCTTTATATTTATCTCCTCGTGCTGTTTTCCAATTGTCATGGTTTTTGTTTTTTCTACGTTTATTCTAAATCCCAGTCTCTTGCTGCTGCTGTCTACTCGATCTGTAAGCTCCTGTAGATTCTTGCTTGTGTTGGCTATTAAATCGAAATCATCAGCAAATCGTAGATTGTCTGTTATTCGTCCGTTGATGTTTATGCCTACTTCCTCTCGTCCCGTTGCAAGTCTCATCACCATCTCCAGTAGCAGGTTAAATAAATCTGATGACATTCCGCATCCCTGTCTCACTCCTACCTTGATTTTAAACCATTGTGTCAATTCACCGTCTACTCGTACTGCACTTACATACTTGTTGTACAGGTCTTCTATTAACAGTACGAGCTCTTCCGGTATTCCACAGTGTCTCATTGATCTCCACAGTCCCTCTTGCCACACACTGTCAAATGCCTGTTTGTAGTCTATGAAATTATTGTACCGTGTTTTATTCCGCTCTATATGTTTTTCCGAGAGTTGCCTGATTACAAATATCTGGTCCGTTGTGCCTCTTCCCTTCCTAAAACCCGCCTGCTCTTCACTCATTGCCTCTTCAACGTACCTTTTTAGACGTTGTTGTAAGATTTTGGTGTACACCTTTCCTGCTATGCTTGTTAGACTTATAGCTCGATAGTTGCTACATTCTTTTCTATCTCCCTTTTTGTGTAATGGTACTATTACTGCTTTACCCCAGTCCTTGGGGCACTCTTTGCTTTCATAGATTTTGTTACACAGTTTGTGCATCATCTCTATTGTGCTCTGCTCTCCAGCTTGCATCATCTCTGCTGTTATGTTGTCTTCTCCCGGTGCTTTCTTGTGTTTTAGGTTCCTGATGGCTGATTTCACTTCACTTTCTAGTATGTTTGACATCTGTTCGTGTTCGTTACCTATTGGTAGCTCTTCTAATACTGTCCTGTCCACCTGATTTCCGTTGTTGTACATTTCTTCATAATGTTGGTGTCATCAGCATTGCCGGTATAGTTTGGTCTAGATTGCATAGGGCCCCAACTAATAATATCAGCAAAGGATCGTCTAGATTGCAGATGTACCGTGTTGTGTTTATAGCGTTAAATGACGATTTGTATCATCGTAGCATCGCCTGGTTTGAGCATGTGATTTTATTAGGCCTACTAAACCCACCGGCAACTTGCGAACCTCAGTTGACTGTTGGTTGGCACGCCCGACTTTAACTTATTCATTCACCCTGATCCATATAATAACAGAGTCTTCTAGTGAATTGGGCTGAAAACTCATCGTGCCTACTGTTATCCCATCCCTGCATAATTATTGTAAAGCACTGTTTTAAACTTACTTTCCCTTTTCCACCCAACCTGGCATATGCACCTGTGTAATTCTACGACGCTTTAACATTGATAATTTCAACAATTGACTACCGGTCTGGTGCGCCTGAGATTTGCCCTTTATTAAATGCAAGATCTTGATGACTGTCTTCTACTATATAAATTATGTACGTCATGTCCATTAGTCACTAAGTGCTTAGGTATAGGCCTATATATTAGGGTGGAGTGAAAAAATGATTTTTAAATAAATGAATTCCAATAGTGGGAAAAAGTTGCAACTTAGGTAGGGTAAGAAACACACAAAATATTTTAAATTTCAAATGACATCTTCTGCCCTCTACCGTCGATGCAATATTTCAACGTGATTAACCTAATTTCGCAATGGATGTCATCCAATCTCCTCTGCCTTAACCTTTCAAAAAGAGAATTCATAATCCTAGGTCTTCCTGATCATATCAAGAAAAGCCTAACCCTTCCATACACCCATCGACTAACTCATCGATTCTTACCTTTCACATCGGACCCCCCTCCAGTCCATTACTTGTGACCCACACCTCTCCTTCTCTAACCACATCTCAAACCTCTCGCGCTCCTGCTTCAGACACATTTGTGACCGTCGCATCCGGCCCAAGATCGACCTTAAAACTGCCTCTACCATTGTTACCTCCATTGTTCATTGATTACAGCAATTCCCTCTTCCTCAATCTTGAATCCACCAAAATCAAGCGTCTGCAACTTATCCAAAAGTCAAATCTCTACATTGGCTAAAAATCCCAGAGTGAATCCACTTCAGTCCTATCACTAACCTATAACTCCCTACAATATATCCAGCCCAAGTACCTCCGCGGTCTCTTCACCATCCAGGCAACCCGCTCCACCCGATCCTCCTCCTATTTAAGTCTTTCTCGATATCCGGTCACAACTCATCCCAAGTTCTCCAACCCAGTCAAATCCAACAGAGCACCACGCCTCTGGAACGATCTCCCCTTGAATTCCGCAGATTCTTGGTTCCTCCATCATCATTCCAACCCGTCCTCCATCTTTCTCCTCATGTTCCTCTATCTATCTCCGGGCTTTCCACCCCAAACTGAAGTCTCACCTTTTCAAGTAGGGCCTACTCCTACCCTGACTCATTTGATCCTCTGCCTTCCAATTCTCCTCGCCCTAAATAACACCCCCCTTCAACAGCTGCTCTGCTTCCTCTCTTGATCTGCACCCCCCAAAACCAGACTCGGACCTCTTTTAGATTACTCTCTGGAAAATCCCCTCAACACTCACAGTCGTACACTGGCGCATCCTGCTTGGACAGAGCTTCGGGACTTCTTTCGTTCTCTCCTAATTTTCTTCCTTTCAGTAATGTCGCTGCATTCATTAGGCGTTACAATCATAGGCGTAATTTGTCGGAGGAACGAGGGGTAATCGTACCCCACCCCATTCTTTCTGCTGGGGTACCGTACCCCCCACTTTATGAACAATGCCAATCAATATTTTATTATTTTGCCTTCCCAGAGATCGCAGTCAACGCCTTGCTTCCTTCATGTAAGAAATTGGTACCCCCACTTTTTAGACCAAAGTTACGTCCCTGGTTACAATTATATTATCCTGTAGCACAACAGAGGCAATTTCCGCAACTGATTTGAATGTGCATTTCATGAATTGTAACCGTTCGACGACAGTCAGTTGAAGAAAAAGAAAAATAATGCACCCCATTGACGTTATTCAAAGAATTTTATATTGTAAATATAAAACCGTCGGTAGAGGGCAGAAGACGCAAAACAAAATAAACAATATTTTGAGCACTAATTACACTCACATGCTGGCAACTTTCCATCGCTATTGGAAAACGATTGCTTTAAAAAAAATTTTTTTTGCAATTTTCACTCCACCCTACTATATATAAATTGATACATTATTATTCAAATTTACTTCTTCTCCACCCTTTGTCATGCTTCTCGCTGCTTGGCTATGGCTATGAATAATTAGTGCGAACATGTTCCACTTGTCCCGCTATAATGTACCTTGGTCTGAAATCTTATAGCACTGACCGGTCAACCTTACCTTACCCATACCAAACCTGATGCACAATTCCCCAATCAAGGCTTATCTGTAGGAACTATCCTGACTCGCTGCCGCTCCCCTACTCCCTGTTTCCCTGTATCTTGCCTAACTGAACTTATCTCACACCTATTATAATTAGTTAAGGTTTACTATTACATTACTTAGTAATTAACTAGTTAAGTTTTTTTCTTTGTTATTATGACTTTCTGTTTTATTTGTAATCAGCGTTTCATGATTACTTCTGAGTTAATTCATTGTGAAAATTGCAATAATTGTTACCATCTAAATTGTTTAACCTCGTTGTGAGCATTGACTGGTCATGTAACTTCTGCCTATTTGCCTTTCCACCGTATTTTAATTCTGAGCTCACCAATCAAACAGACACACACAACTCTTTAGTCCATCCCCCTCCAACACCCTTCCAATCTATGGTGCGCCTAATCTTATATTTAACCCGTTTGATAGTGGTGAGATAGATGATAACCCCCTTCTTGGCGTGGATGGGGTTGACCCTGACTTTAATATGTACAATGAGCTCCCACAGTATACCTCACAGTATATTGAGCCGAGTCAATTAGAACCCTTCATTCATAGCCTAAATTATCATCGTCCGTTTGGTCTGGCACATCTAAACTGCCGTAGTATCATCAATAAAGTATCTGACATTCAACTATTTCTGATGCAGGCGAATATAGACATAGCGGACCTCACAGAGATATGGCTTGAGCATGACCTTGAGGACCAAATAAACATTCCTGGTTATAATTTCATTCATAAATCTAGAGATTGTGACAGGGTAGGTGGGGTTGGATTCCTCATAAAAACTGAATAAAATTTGACATATTATCTAATAGAGACATTGGGTCGCACGCAGGCACGTTTGAATCGATATTCATCAAAATTTATCAAGATAAGGAAAAAGATATCATAATAGGCTCCTTATATAGACCTCCTGATTCACCCATACTGGACTTTAACTCTGACTTACAACTAACGCTTGATAAGCTAGCACTGAATAAAAAATGGACTTTACCTAGCAGGAGATTTTAACATCAATCTATTACGCTGTCATGATCTCCAATCTAGCTCAAACTTCTATGATCAAATGACGTCACATAAAATGCTCCCGACCATACTAAGACCTACTAGGGTAACTGAGTTCTCAGCAACATTAATTGATAATATCTATTGTAATTCCCTTACTACCCAGCAAGACTCATGTATTTGTATAGCTGATTTATCCGACCATTTTCCTATTATCCTATATATAGATCTTCAACCCATATGTGTTAACACAGTACCGGCTAATCCCCAAAGAACTTTCGACTCTAACTCCAGGGCTGTCTTCACTTCACTTTTAAATAAC
Organism: Allolobophora icterica; assembly: GCA_963556255.1. NCBI lineage: Eukaryota > Metazoa > Annelida > Clitellata > Crassiclitellata > Lumbricidae > Allolobophora > Allolobophora icterica. The sequence goes on along the minus strand of OY744613.1, from coordinate 53,444,579 downwards.
GCTGACTGGTCACATGTTGAAAACTTATGTGCCCAAGATAATCCCAATGCTGCCTATTCCAAATTCATCACTACTTATAAATCTTTCTATGATACGGCATTCCCTCAAAAAAAAACCAGTGGCAGTCATCGTACAAAAATTAAACAGCCCTGGATGACCCAAGCCCTTTTAAAATCCTGTAATAAAAAATCTACCCTCTACAAATCATATCTGAAAAACCCTACACCAGTTAACAAATTAAAATTTTGTACCTACCGTAATTTGTTTAAAAAACTTAGAAAGGAATGCGAAAAAATTTACTATGCCGAGCAACTCTCACGATGTAACCATAATTTACGCAAAACTTGGAAAGTTATTAAAACCATCTTAAACCCTAATTATAAACAATCACTGCCAGACGCATTCATGATTGATGAGGTTGAGGTAAAAAAAAAAAGTCAAATCGCTAACGCCTTCAATAAGTATTTCTCGAACATCGGTCCATCCCTAGCAGCCACGGTGCCTTGCAGCTCCCTCGACTTCAATCATTTCATGCCCATCCCCCCTCCTTGCTCCTGTGGAATCCTTCCAACTGACCCTAATGAAATCAGGTCTATAGTAAGTAACCTAAAGGACTGCGACTCTACTGGACCTGATGACATTTGTCCCCTTATTGCTAAACAATTTATTAGCCCTGTTAGTGACATCCTAACCTCCATTTTTAACTCATCCATCTGCAGTGGTATAGTCCCGGATGATCTAAAAGTTGCCAAAATTGTCACTGTCTATAAGACAGGTGACAAGAACAGTATTACTAACTATAGGCCAATATCCATCCTTCCATACTTCTCTAAAATCGTTGAAAAAATAATGCAAACCCGACTAACTGCCTTCTTGGAAAAACTCAATCTCCTAACTCCAACCCAATTTGGATTCAAAACCAATCATTCCACTTATATGGCATTATTGGATATTCAAAATAGCATCACCGAGGCCATGAATAATAACAATTACTCCATCGGCATATTCTTTGACCTTGCCAAGGCATTTGACACGGTAGATCATAACATCCTAATCAGCAAGCTACAATGCTATGGCATAAGGGGTAATGCCTTGGCTTGGCTCAGGGACTATCTAACGAATAGATCCCAGTTTGTTACTTTTTAAAATCATTCCTCAACTGTAATGAATATAACATGTGGTGTTCCGCAAGGATCGATATTAGGCCCCCTACTTTTCTTAATTTACATTAATGACCTAGCTGCATCATCCGTAGTATTTAAATTTATCCTCTTTGCTGATGATACGAATGTTTTTCTTAATGATAAATCAATTACTAACCTATTTATCAGAGCAAATAATCAGTTAAAGTCAATAGCTACATTGTTTGGAGCAAACAAGTTGTCGTTGAACCTAAAGAAAACTAACTTCATAGTATTCCGCTCTAGTCGAAAAACTCCTCCTCCTTCAAACTTGGAAACATTAATTGACGGCGTTCCAATTGACAGAACTGATTCAACTAAATTTCTTGGGGTCATAATCGACTCCCAACTTAACTGGAAAACCCATATCACTGCTGTTTCAAAAAAAGTGGCAAAAAGTGTTGGCATATTAAAAAGAGTTAGTCATTACCTGCCTTCTACTATACTGTTAACCTTATACAATACGTTAATCTTCCCCTATATCTCATATTGTAATATCTCATGGGGGACGAATTATAAAACGGTTCTAAAACCTCTGTTCAGCTTACAAAAAACTGCAATTCGCGCAGTATTTAATTCTAACTGGAGAACCAATGCAACACCCTTATTTCAAGATAATAGAATCCTAACCCTATACCAAATCAATATTTTCCAATCTAATATCTTCATGTATCACTTTCATCACAGGCTACTACCACAATCCATGGATGACTACTTCATTAGGGGTGAAACGATCCACCATTACTCGACACGTAGCGCTCGCTCCTCATTATCGCCCAGAATTTGCCCGCATTAACGCTAAGTTGTTTTCAATTAAATGCCAAGGCCCCAGACTTTGGAATACTTTGCCTATTGAAATAACCTCATCCACGCCCCTTAGCCGCTTCAAAGTATTGTTAAGGTCCCACATTTTAAAGCAATCAACCAACGCCTGTTACTGAAAAACACTTCTAGCATTGCTATCTGTCCTTATCTCCTTGGCTACCCCACTGATCATCATACCTTCTATCCCACAGACCATCATACGTCTCTATAACCTACAGTATGTAACCTTGTACCTCTTGATAAACTTACCGTATATACTGACATAACATCATATCACCCAGTCCATCCTTGTATTTAACACCTGATTATACCTGCTGGTATATATTATATATGACTGTTCAGAGTGTACATCTGTCAGAATGAGGTCGTTGGCATTTGTTAGCTATTCTACCCCGCCCTGTTTATAGGGTAAACCTGTGCATGATCATCTCACTACTATACAAAACTGCTTGCTGAGTATAATTTTAACACGGACTAACTGAACACAGCTTTGTCTACTGTACAGGGTAAATATTTGGCATTGGAGTGATGTATAATTATCATATGTTCAGATAGATCCTATATTTATTTCTGTAGACAGTTAATCATCATTATGTTTTGATGTTCTGAAAATGCATTATTTAAACTGTAAAAATGTCCTTCATGTATAAGTTATCACTCAACACATAATTATATCCGTATTAGTTAAGCTGTTACAAATTGTCTTTATGTTTAAGTTATCCTTCAAATCATATATCCGTTCTGCCCGCGATACACTTGGGTGCCCCAATTAGCGGGAATCATCCCTTAGGAGCATCCCATTAAGACACCCACCTTACTTTACCTATCCTTGAATTGTGACTGTATTTTATGGGGTGTTCTAATAAACGGATTTGATTTGATTTGATTTGATCTTTGCTTGATCTCTTCTTTGCCCTCTAGTGTTTTTCCTTCTTTGTCTTTTATTAGTGTTAGCTTTGTGATGTTTGATCCACATATTTCTTTTGCCATTCGAAATAGTTTCCCTGTGTCTGCTATTCTTGTGTTGTTTTCCAGCTCTTGACATTTCTCCTCTATCCACATCTCTGCATTTTCTGGCCTTCTTTTTTTATTTCTTTCGTGATTTCTTTGTACTTTTTCTTGTCGTCCTCATTGAATGATTTTGTCATTCTCAGTTCTTTTCTGGTATCACTTAGATCTAGGACCTCTTTACTTATCCATGGCTTGTTCCTCTTTCTTTTCTCATAGCCTAGGACTTCTTGAGCCACCTCTACGTGCATGTTCTTTATTACTTCCCATGTTTCTTCTACTGATCCCGTATCTTTTTCCTTGATATGGTTCCATTTGTTGTTTATTTGTGTCCTGAATTGATCTCTGATTGTGCCCTCCCTTAGTGCCTCTGTGTTGAATCTTCTGTTCATCACTTTTTTTGGATAATCCCCCTTTTAGTTTTATTCTAATCCCTGCTATCACCAGTCTGTGGTCAGATGCCATGTCTGGGCTTGCGAATATTCGGCATCCCGTTACAGCACTTTTGCATCTTTTATTTACCATTATATAATCTATCATGTTCTTCGTTTTGCCGTCCGGTGACTCCCATGTCCATTTCCTGCTTGCCTTTTTTTGGTAGAACACTGTGTTCATTATTTTTAAGTTGTTGTTCAAGCAAAAATTTAAGAATCTTTCTCCTCTTTCATTTTCTTCTCCATATCCCTGTTTTCCCAGTGCACCTCTCCATGTCAGCCAGTCTTTTCCCACTTTTGCATTCATGTCTCCCATTACGATAGCTAAATCTTTGTTCGGTATTTCTTACAGTGCTTGTTGTAATGTTTCATAGAATTCGTCCATCTCTTGTTCTGTCGCACTAGACGTTGGTGCGGACACTTGAATTATTGTAGCTTTGCCGCTGGCTGTGTGGAATCTTGCCTTTATCATTCTTGGTCCCATTGTTTTGTAACCAATGAATGCTTTTACCGCTTCTTTTTTCATTATCATTGCCACTCTCTGTTGATGTCCGCCGTCTTGTCTTCCTGAGTATATTATTTTGTATTCGTTCTTGTTTATCTCTCCCTCTCCTGGCCATCGCACCTCCGATAGTCCTACCACGCTCCATCTGACCTTTTCTAGCTGGTGTATGAGTATTAGGGTGGATCGAAAAAAAATTTCTTTCGTATCGACTATTAATAGTGACCAAAAGTTGCCTTTAGTATACGTAAACAACTGTGTAAAATTATTTTAAATTCGGACAACATCTTGAGGGTCCCCAACGAGATCAAAAATCGCCTGTGCTGTTATAGCAAAAAGCTATGGTTCGCAGGCAGTTTTTAACTAAATTCTGCTTATTCCTTGCATTTGTTGCATCGTATGTCAGCTGGGATCATCTAGATCTATTAGAATATTTCTGGCTAGCACTTTGTGTATTCTACCACTTTTATATCTACTACTTTTATATCTATAGGCCTTCTCTTTATTTCCTTTTTAATACATACACATATTCGTTTATTTCCAATCAGTGGCTCGACACACCACAAACCATTTAATAAGAGTACAGCCGGTAAACTAAAAATCGATTTAATAAGACACTTCCAGCAAGGGATAACATTGATGACATGGCTACTGGTGTTGTTTATACAAGAACCTAGAGATTAAGTTTCTATCATCTTTGAGGAGCAGGGAAAAATCATGCGGCCTCGGTCTTAGACTACAGCGACGCACAACCCTAGATGAGAAAATGAGACGGAGCACATTGTTCATGCACCAAATGACCGACCGCAGAAAGCTGTCATCTGCATCGCTCACCATCGCCCCCACATCCCACACATCCCGCGACAGGTAACCCATTCTACGCATTTGGTTCAGAAACCTCTCCAGGCGGGCACGGTCTTCAGCGGTAGCGCAATCCCACCACGCTGGGGCTGCATACAGAAGCCGAGCAACTGTGGTCGCACCTGCAACCGTGTGTAAGGCTAGATCAGGGAGTCCATGAGCCCATGACACTTTCGGAGTATAGAGAGAGCTAGAGCATGACCTCAGAGTCTGTCAGATATGGGAGGATGCACGCAGATCCTCAGTTAGGTATCTTTTCTTACCATGACAAGTATATGAAGCTAATAAAACCACTGCCAAAGGTCAACTTAAAGGAATTCGGTACAGACCAGAAATATATGTGGGAAATAACCAACGCTATTTCTGAGGGTCATTGCTCACATGACTTATCCAAACGAAACCCCGGAGAAATTTAATCACTTCTCGACTTCTCTTTTTGTACATCGCAACAGATGAACCATCAGCCAACTTCGAGATTCTTGCAGCATACATCATGAAGGCGTATGCTCCGATGTGGTTAAGTGTCAAGGCTAAGCCGTCGTGCAAAGATGGTGTAAGACATTTGCTCCGTTCCGTCCAGCTTTCCCGTTATCTTACAGTTGAACATAAACGTATTGTCGATCCTGTTATACAGCGGAATGCCTATTTTACCTATCCGGAAAACCTATATACTTCTCTCCATGATTACAGATGGTCGTCCACGCGAACTCGGAATTCGTCTCATTGTTAAGGTGAGTTCGTCAACTAGAACATCAGCTTGCGGCAATTCAAAGTAGGCCTACCAGGCTACCAGAACTCAGGTTTGACGCACGTGGTCTTTGACTTGATCGACTGGCAAAACTCACACATAACGAACAGCCGCTCACGACTGACATTTCGGAGGGACATCTAAAGCTATTTGTGACTAGCGTTGAAACGCCCATAGCTAACTTTTCTAAGTTAACCTGTCATAATTAGGCTGTGGAACGCTGCGTCAAGTTGGTTATTGAATCATCAGCAGCGTTTTGTGGCGCAAAATCGCGAGATGACTTTATCCGATCGCGGCTAGAATCTCGATTGATAATGCCAACGTTTCACACAAAATCTGATTAACGTGTCGTGTAGCCTGAACGTTGTTGCAAATTAACATTTTGCGCATTTGAATTATGCATAAGAATGTATTCTATGATTTGTCAATACCTTACATCTGTTGTGTTGTATTGTATTGTATTCAAACATTTATAAAGCGCCTCTAGTAGGATGAACCGTTCAGAGGCGCTCCCAGTGCACAAGATGTTGTCATGTCTGATGATTCACGATAATCCATAATATTGCCCATATTATAATGTGTAGCAAAAATTTCAAAGTCCTTGGGGACCCTCAAGATGATGGACAATAATTACCAAATTTTTACTGTGTGTTTGTCATACCAATTGGCAACTTTTGCCCACTATTAAATATAGTTATTAAAAAAATTTTTTTTAGCATATGCTTTCGATCCACCCTAATGAGTATGTCTAGTTGGCCCACTGCATGCAGAGTTCTTACGTTCCACGTGCCAACACATATCTCCTCCTTTGCGTTGAACAGGTGTTGTCTCTGCCTCTGTTCCTGTCCCTGCTGCTTTTGTCTCCGTTTCTGTTCTTGTTTTTGTTTTTGTTTACAGGGTTTTCTCTGGTTTACGACCTTGGTAGCCCTGTTGTGTCCACCACTGCCGGACGCGGATCCCCCTCTACTATAGAAGGGGGCCCCGTTAGCGTCGTTGCCCACATTTCTTTTTAACTTCATATTCATAAGAGTTTCTTGGTCTCTTTATCAGGTGGTGACCACTTCTCTCCTGATAGGGTAAGGAGGCCGGTGGGTCTTTGTTGACCTCTTTCGCCCTGAGGTGTCCTTCCAACACCTGCCGCCTGCGTTGGCCAGCTGTTCGGGGTTTCTATTACTATGATATGCTATATAACAACACAGTTGATTCTTAGTAACGTTTTGACTCCTATGTGCTGGGCGTCCTTTCAAAAGGACACCTAAATATCTCTGCAACCAAGAAAGATATGTGTTCAAATTTTTGGCCCTAGTGTACTTTTATTACAAGGACTCAATGTGCAAAAGAACATCAAAATCTGGACACTAAATAAAAAGTGGTCATTAACGGGCTAAGGACTGCCATCATCAGAGACAGTAAAGAAGGGAAAAGGAAAGCAAGGAACAGAAGATCCAGCTCACTAAGGTGAGACTGGGTGTTGAGGTAAAGAACGTAAAAAGTCTTAACTAGAAGTTAACCAACGCGTGGCTAACAGCAGGACAATCACGTGGTGAAATCAGTTTATAAGGTACTGATGCAGCAATCTTTTGAACCCGAAAAGGGACCCAACCTTTTGGAGCAAGAGAGGAAGGGCATTCCATTCCTCAGGTTCAGTGACATTGATGGAGAATCTTCGTGAATTATTGTGAGCATAAGAAGTTCGGTACTTGCTTGAGCTCCTCGTGTAACTCCTTCAATTGGGCCTTAATGCAGCTGCTCAGCAGCTGACCGCTCACCTCCCTCGTTTCTCTCACATTTTCTCTATATGTTGGACCACCTTCATTGGCTTCCGGTTTGCGTTCGTATTTCAGTTTAAAATTCTCTTTCTTATCTATAGCTCGTACCTGGGTCAAGGCCCTAAGTATCTCTGTTACTCTATTAGTCGGCCTATTTCGGCTGCTTCACTCCGTCCTCTTTGTATTTCGGATCGGCTTGATCTTTCTGTCCTTCGCTGTAGGACTGTCATGATGCAGCATGGTGCTTTTGCCTGCTGCGGTCCATCACTTTGGAATGGCAACTCGCTCTACAATCCTCAGGGTCCTGCTACATCAATCAGTTGTCTTAAATCTTTTCTCTTTTCTCAAAGTTCTTCGCACTGGGATCGACTCTGACTAGGTTGCATCGAGAGTGGGGTTTACATATGCAATACGCTACATAAATACCTGCATACATACATACATTCATTCTTAAATACCGTGGATCACAACTTCCTCCTTGCAATCAGTAACACCTTTCTTCGAATCGATGATTCACCTCTGAGTAGATCCCTCTTTTTTCGTGACTCTAATTGTGGCCATCGGACATGACAACGACTTTGGCGCCACTTCCATATGACCTCCCGCAGGGTGGATACTGACTTGAGATATTCTAAACGGCTGATTTTATTAAACCCGTCATTGTTTAAGAGCGCGGTTCATGCTGACGATGTTCATCCTGATGCGATTCAACTAGCCTTCCCTTTGAAAGGCATGCACGTTTGTCTTATACTCGAACAATCGTTTCGGAAGTACAGCCATGGATTTGATAAAATCGGCTTCAGTTGAAGAAGAGCAGTTACTTAAGCTATCCTAAAAGACAGCTGGTCCGCAAAGGTTCACCAGTCACTCTGGTACAGAGTAAAGCAGGGAGGCGACCTGACCGACGACTCTGATGAGCGTAGACTCGGATCCGACCTGGGCTGGTGAACCAAAGTCCTCCGTGCCCACCTTCTCGTGGTGCGGACCGTTAGTACCCTTCCTAGGAAGTACTCTTCCTAGGAGGGGGAACGAACGGGCACGGCAGGCAAAACCAGGGGAAGGCAATGGCAAACCACCCCTGTTAATCATGCCAAGAAAATCGTCATGCCACACACCAAACCACGCCGATGGTCGCGGATGGAGGGACTCCCAGGCCGGAGCGCTGAGGTGGGACTCCCAGGCCAAAGCGCGACTCAAGGGCTACTGGGAGAAGTAGCAAGACGGCAACGGAGACTGTGTGGCATGACGATCGCTAGGGCTCCTAGAGCCGACGGCACAAAGAGAAAAGACAGCTACGGGTATGAAGGTGTTAGCAGCTTAATTCGTTAATGAAAGGCACGATTTAAGATCGACGAAAAAACGATAGCGTATAGGATTCCCTGGGTCACATAATCCGCAAGCTCGTGACCAGGTTGTGCTATTGGATGGTGAATTATCCATGGTCCACCACGGAAATTCGTTTTTCATAACCTACTTCTATCGGTTGCGGTAGATACATGTCATATGGCGTAATTTTTCGTTCAGTGCTGCGGTCACCCTATTTCGCTTATTCATACTGACGCAAAATGACTGCTGTAACTCCATCCTGGCCAGACTGCCATAGTTCATAATACGGTCCTCAACTGTGCCGCTGGGGTACTGGCCAATTGACCAAAATACTGACATATATTTGAACACGTGCGAGAAATGCTGTTTTGTTTCCCTGTAGAAGAACCGATTTAAGATCCTCATCCTCATATTTGGACAATCCGTTAAGGTTGGCATTGCGCTGGCATATATAAGAGAGCATTGTGTTTCAGTTAGGGTTTGATTTACCAACGTTACTGTGCTGTACAGAAATGTTAAAAATGTCCGCATATTGCTGCATATTTTCTTACCTCACATGAAAGGCCATTTTTTCATGTATATCCGTTATGTATCTGTCTGTCTGAACGCGTTTATGACTTTCAACAACAAACGGAAGCAATCTTTGTGATTGAATCTGTTGACAGAAAAATATGCCTATATGAAAATGTGAATGCGGTGAATAACCGTTAATAAGGGACAACTTGTCAGGACTTAAACTTTTCACTGAACTTATGCCTTAAAGAAATTGGGCAGAATATTCTATATGCCTTAAAAATCGGGCAGAATATTCTAAGGCTTTTGTTAAAAAATTTATGCACTTTGATGAAAATATGAACTATCATTTGGCGGGAAATTGTATAAAAAAGTCAACCTGTCTCTACAAGATGCACTAATACACCGTGTTGCATGACAGTTTATTGCAGAGTGAGCCGATGCAGGTGCAGTAATTAGGAGCAAGGAATTAATATCTTGGTCTTAGGGAGATGGTCACCTTCTGGGTGATCTAGGCCTTAACAGTCTTTAGTTCCTTTTCTTCGCTGAGGTCCCATGTAAATGTATTTCTCGAAAGAGGAAGTAGCCTCGACCAAAATAAGGCACGTTTACAAATCAATGAACGATTATCGCTCTGCCCAGCACTTGAAGATTACTGCCGACCAACTGATATAATTCTCCAATAATGTTCGTGTGGCTGAATGTCTCGCATGTCTGCTATTAAAAGCCGAGGTTATGTTTATGAATATCCATGGAGGTTTCCGTACCAAGCAATTTTCTTCTCTTCATAGACTCATTCTCTCCAGAGCGTCCTATCAACGTGTCTTCTGTTGCTATGACATTATTCAATGTCTTTTATATGGTTTCATGGCAGTTTATTAAAAATGAAAGTCAGCCAGGATTATCGCGCCCGTAATAGGCCCTACTCAGTTTCTTGCTCAGAGGATGTGAACCAATTATTGTTAGGGTAACGGCTGGAGGTGAACAGTTTGATCATCATCACTCTGAATGAATGTTGTTCCAGTCACTGAGCTTTCAATTAATGTGTGGCATGAACCTCGATCCTCAATGATTCTGGATCTAGTGTTCTCAAAAATTCTATAGCAAATCTTGTTTCACTTAAGAACGCGAAGCCTGACTTTTTAAATAAGGTTTAGCATTGTCAACATACACTCTGAAATCATTCTGAGCAATTTTAGAGTGTATATTGTAAATTGCTATTAAGTTTTTAGATTTATGGATCTCCAAGGTTTCAAACTAATTCAGCAACATAATTACTTAGATTAGGTGTTGGATGGTTGCGTTTTGAGCATTGCCAGCGGAAGTCTGGAACGAATCCTGATCAATAACGAATTGAGAGCCCTTTGCTTTTGAAATCCCAAGTAAGAATTTTAACTTTGAGGCCTAATTTAGGCGTAAACAACGATTTTCTTGTTTTAAACAAACGACCACTGTTGATATAAAGATCGGAGTGAAGTTTGGAAGGTTAAATCCAATACTTGTAAACCTAAACACCGGGTGCTGGTATACTTGTGGCCATAAGTAGAACCTTCAACTTCTCCGCCAAATCTAACCCTGCTAGCACTCTCCTAATTTATCATGTTGTTTGATATCATATTGGTCCTACTGTTAAGTATCATGTGTACTGTGTATTTAACTGATGACACTATGCATTGTTCACGTCAAAGTATGCCGTTGATATAATATACACGCGTCCATGACAGCACGTTGAGTTTCAATCATTCGTCTTCAATCATTCGTTCCCAATGCGTTGAGTTTCAATCATTCGTCTTCAATCATTCGTTCCCAATGCGCAGGACCATAAATCTCTAAAATCAGACTAAGTGATCGGTTGTTAGGTTCAACATTGCTGTTTGTAGAAACTTAACAGTCTGCAATTGCGAATTCGCTTCTTCTTTCCGCCCGCTTTTGAATTTCTTATCTGTCATCTTTTCAGTCAATTTCGAAAACTCGTCAGTACTGAGCTAGATTAGTTCTTAGTAACTCTGTTCAACTGGTGCTTTTAAAATCTGTCTAAAAGGTCCTTTCTATGTACAATCACGCGCAAAGATCAGCAGCGATTAGCAATACATCGTGCTTCAAAGCCTCTAATCAGTAGAACAAAACAACATTTCAAACGTGTATGGCCCTCGAGATAGTCCAGATTTTTTGACTGATTTTTGCTTGATATTGCTGCGTCATCGTTTGGTACATTAAACACAGGCGCCATAGAAATTTCCAATTAGTAACAATACTTATTAACTATTTGAAATACTTTACGATTCTCTTAACATGTTCAAAGCAGTCTAATTGTCTCATGCCTATCTATTCTGTTGCTGCTTATGAACTAGCCGCCTGCAGTCTAATTATATCGACATTTTCCGCCTTTACTTTTAAAATTTCGAGAAAAGTTATGCGAAAATTAATTCCTTCATCTGTGGAATTTTTCTGACCAAAAAGCTATTTTATCTAACATATTTTCTAGTCAACAACGAACCGTTTCATTAGGAATGAAATCACTGGTTGCAGAAATGCAAACGTGACTACGTTCACAACAACTAAATGTAAAGGAAAATCTATTCAGACAGAAATTAATATAGATACTTATCTGTAGATAGGGGAAATACAACACAACTAAACATTTATAGCGAGCTTTCGCAAGATAAGCATTCCTAGTCGTATAAATAGTGAGTCTTAAATTGTGATTTAGATTGAGCAACAGATGTGCATTGACGGATTGCAGTTGGAAGACTCATTCTATAGGTCATGAGACCGAGAAGCCACGACTACCAAACTTCCGGTTGGTGCGAAGTATGGCATAGTCGCCTCGTGCAGCCGATCGGAGTTCTCTCGAATTTGTAGCAGAACATGGCATGACCATAGATGCATAGGCGTAGACTCTGGGGGAGTAGCCGGGGCACGTGTCCCCCCCAATAATTGAGGAGCCGGGGCAATCCCCCCAAAACGAGAGGAGAATTTCTTCAAATATTATAATATTGTGTTTCAATATGGACAAATTTCTTCAGAAACAGAAAAACAGAGACACAGAACTGAAATACTATTAGAAATTTATGATGAAAACAAAGATTTATTTTTATCTTCAATATGAAACAAATTTACATGTAAACAAGCGCACCATTTCATACGCATTAACATAACATCGGAAGCATCTGCTGATTGTCCAGACCAAAGATGAAAAAAGGTTTTTTCGGATTTTGGTTTTAAGCAAAAAAAGAAAACCACAAAATTTCTTTTTTGGTTTAAAAAAATAAATTTCTTTTTTTGTAGAATTTATTTTAATAAGATTGATTTGATGATTTTTAATTTTCAGAAATCGCAACTTAATTAAACTGAGTTGGAGCTCTTGTACATGCCATTTTTCATGATTTTTATTATCCGAAATCCGAATTCTTTAAAACAACAAAAACAACAAAAACCATAAAAACCCCAAAAAACGAAAGAAAACAACAAAAAAACACCCTTTCATCTTGAAAAAACTTGTTTTTTTGCACGTCTGGTCCAGACCCCATGCCCCCCAATATTTTGGACAAGTTTACGCCAGTGCATAGATGTCATGTACGAGGGAGAGCCTGAGAGGTTCCAGAGTGGATATGGTACATGAGGAGACAGATTTTGAAGGCAATACGAGCACGGATGGGAAGCCAGTGAAGAGAGATATTGAGAGAAACAGACATACCTAGATACAGAATGAGAGGAAGAGAAAGGAGTATGATAGCTTGGAGATAAGTTTTGCAACGGATATTGTCTTATCTCATCAGTGGCTAAGAGGCTGACCAGCGTTATCAAACGCATTCAGGCAGAGTAAACGTTACAGGTAAAACTGATATCGCTGTTTGAGAGACTCGTGAACTTTTGATCAGGAAGAGAAGTGTCGTCGTTTTAACCACGACAACTACAGGGTGGTCCAAAAAAGTAATCCCCTAGACGGTTTTGCTCATATTTCGGCCAAAAGTAAGAATTTTTATAAAAAAATTTTACTGGCTGAAAAGTAATTCATATTATCGTATGACAGCCATATTTCACCAAAATATTTCAAACAGAACCAAAGTTATATATATCACTTTAACCCTCAGGCTACCAAGGTTTTTTTGCGACATCGGCTACCAAGGGGGGGGGTGGTTACCACCCCCCCGGAATTTCGTGTTTGGTTTAAGATATCATATCATGTAATACAGCATTTGATTCAGCATTCATTTCTGAAAAGAATGGTATATTTAGTTGTAAAATATATGAATGCATCTCGAAATTATATAGTTTTTAACAAAGGCACCGGTCCATTTAACGATATCTGATATTATCGCACACAATTTGTACTATTGATCAATTAATATTATGACGTAAGGCCCTACATCGACACGCAAGACTTATATATATATATATATATATATATATATACCCATACGAGACCGATAAGCCAGACTCAGTTGTGAACCCGGTTTATCCAGACATCGCCATATTCCACGGAAATCGCGCAAAAAATTTTGAGCACACGTTCTGGCTATAGTAGACTCTAGATACACGCTGAATTCATTTTCTAGGAGGCGTTTTATATGTACAGTATGGGTTTACCACCATGGATAGCAAGACGTGTACAGTTTATGATGGGCGCAGTGACAGGCAAGATATATACAGTTCATGACTGCGCATGGGTAGTCCAGACTTATACACGTAAGTCACAGACGTGTGTAAATGTAATGTAAATGTAAATGTACGCGATTTTCTATAGCGACCGTATATGGCCTCGACCCTGCTCATTTTTCAATGAATTGATCGGGTGAGATCCTTCACCACCGCTGCCCGTTTGAATGGGTGCCACGCCATTTAAGGTCCCCGTGTGGGACCGTGCTAGCCCGGGATTTAAATCTCTGAAATAAGCTACCTTCGGGAAGCGAACCGCGGTCCGCATGCGCTGTAACACAGAGTCGCATGAGACGCACAGCCAACGTTCTTACCGATGTAGCTAACTGCCAGACACGAAGCAGGTTTGTCCCCATTCTTCGCCAGACACAATAGCTATACGTGCATGTTTACTTATATTGTTCCGGAATTCAGTTAATTTAGAACAATCTTATAAGATTTGATTATTATTGTTGCATGTACGTTCACAGGTTTTTAGCATATTGATCTTGCATTTTTATAGTGGTGATGTCATAAAAATTGAGAAAGTAGCTTAAGCTATACATTTTATTATTTGATTCTACTGCTTAGATTTGATATCTATGTATGTGTTGATTTACACGTATGTATGCTGTAGCCATTTGTACTTAGTTGTGTTTATCTGGTAATAAGTAACAAATTTATTCAAGTGAAATTGCTTTAACATTTGCTCTGTTAAACCCAGTGTTATTGTTTGTGCAGTAAAAGTAACCTAAACTATACTTTCGATTATTATTTTTTACTTTATTGATTAGATTTGTTAATTGTAACTGTTAATTTTAATTAGTAACTTCTAATGCACGATGCTTGTGTCTAATGCACCTAAACCAAGCCATAAATCAGGTCAGTATTCAGAAAATTTCCTTCTGAAGTAACTGTAATTTCTTGCCCACACTTTTTTAAACCCATTCTTACTCTTTGTTTATAATTTAATTATAAAATAAGTAAATCCTTGAACATGTGCCCTATTCATTTATCATTAAAGAAAATATAATCAATTAATGTCAGTTTCTGGCCTTATTAATGCATAGGCCTATTACAATATAAGAAATTGGCTACGTCAATTTCATTATAATTATTGTAATATACATTAACAATTGAGATATAATACCCAGTTTTGTAGTATATTACCAATTATAAGTATGTTACACAGTGAAGCCAAGTACCAGTGCTCGAGTGCATGGTAATGGCACTCAATAACTGAAACACAAATACTTCACTATTTTAGCAAATAGTGTGCACTATCGAACATCATTCAGAACCAAGCTCAAAAGTCATTTGTTCCAGCTTCCTCACCATCAGTATCTTGACTTCTGGTTTCTCTGAAATATCAACCTGGCTTCTCTTTAACTAATATTTTACTTGAAGCATCCATCGATTAATACGTTATGCATTATGACAAGGGCATTATAGAACTCATTAGTTTAGACTTCTCAACTACACTGGATTTTCGATCAACAAAATAGGAAACACGTCAAATGTACCACTTAGACTGTTACAAAGACAATTTATATGACCACATAAGCACATCTTTCATCATATGATCACATAACTTGCTGCATAAGAAGTCAAGTAGAGTGTGAAGACCACCCTTCTAGAAAAACTCTCAATGCTTTTAGTATTTCCCAATGGCAGCTGCTTAGAATTAGTGTTAAACACAAAATTAAAATAGAACAACAAACTCAGAAAGCAACAGCATGCTATTGAAGGTCAGTCTTTGTCAGTTAGAAGTTATGTAATGTGCAGATATTCCGAATTACTTCTTCAGTACAAGAGCCCAGGCACGAGTTTTAATTTGAGCTTCTGTGCGATTCCTTAAAACTGGAAATTCCGCTTGCAGTTGGCGGATAGCACCGAAAGAAGGTGGTCTTTCGACTCCTTCAAAATGACGCCTGATGATCTTCAGCTCATCCTCACTCCAAGCATTGTTTCTCCCTGTAAATCAGAAAGCAAAACAACTTGCTATACTATGAAGGGTGAAGTGGAATACCTACAGGCTCAATAAGGTTACAAGCTTTGATACCCCTGCATTTTAGATTTTGAATCTCTAATTTTCTATCAGAAATATTACACAACACATTAAAGGTGGTACAACTTCAGCTCCTGATATAACCAATACAAATAATAATTGTATTCTCCCTCTGCACTCTAACCTTTGGCTTAAAACATAATTGTTTAGTGACATTTTGCCTGAGGGATTGGATCATATCAACTAGGTATATAAAACAATGGTACTAGGCTATTGCCAGAACTATTACAAAGAATAATTTTCTATAATACATGACACAATAATAAAATATTTATGTCCTCTTGAGATAACATGCTAAGTACACACAATTACAGAAAACATCCCAAATATATAAAACTTGGTGATATATTATATTTATTATTTAGCCTCTAAAGATGACCATGACCTTAAAAATGATGCTAATGTCATTAAGTGCTTACAGAAGCAAGTATATTCTTAATTAACCAATTGTTTATCACAATTTGCTGTACAAACATCTTCTAAGCACAATTAGAAAGTATATACTATGCTAACAATGAAAAGGGTATTCTTTATCCTTATTAACATCACCATAATCATCATGATTATCATCATCCATGACATTGCTATCATCACAAAACCAATGCCATTATTGGTAAAAATGTACATACTAGATGCTTGATGTTGAATATGTGCTTTTTTCAAAGGATCTTCTGTTTCTGCTCTCCAATGTTTTTGAATGTGTGCTTTTTTCAGAGGATCTTCTGTTTCTGCTCTCCAATGTTTTTGAATGTGTGCTTTTTTCAGAGGATCTTCTGTTTCTGCTCTCCAATGATTTTGAATGTGTGCTTTTTTCAGAGGATCTTCTGTTTCTGCTCTACAATGTTTTTGAATGTGTGCTTTTTTCAGAGGATCTTCTGTTTCTGCTCTCCAATGTTTTTGAATGTGTGCTTTTTTCAAAGGATCTTCTGTTTCTGCTCTCCAATGTTTTTGAATGTGTCCTTTTTTCAGCGGAACTTCTCTTTCTGCTCTACAATGTTTTTGAATGTGTGCTTTTTTCAGAGGATCTTCTGTTTCTGCTCTCCAATGTTTTTGAATGTGTGCTTTTTTCAAAGGATCTTCTGTTTCTGCTCTCCAATGTTTTTGAATGTGTGCTTTTTTCAGCGGAACTTCTCTTTCTGCTCTTAAAGTTTTAACGGGTTGTTGCACTGTTTTGCCTTTTCTTCCACTTGCATCCTTTTCTTTTTCAGCTGATTCGACACCCAGTAGTGCAGAGTTCCTTTCTAGGGTCACAGATTGTATGGTCATTAACTCGCTTTCTGATTTTGAATTGCTCTCTTCATCAGATTCGATGCGTGGCAACTTTGATTTTCGTGGTTCGTTCACAGACTTGAGATTGTCTTCACTGACAGAACATCTGTTAGGCTCTGGAATATATAAATACAATGCTTGTATAACAACAGTTCATCACAGTCAAACTAGTTTTTACAAGAAGTTTCTTTTCAATATATTTTATTTATGGCATCTGTTAAGCAAATAACATTAGTAAATCTGAATCTGAAGACGTTTTCATGGTTGTTACTTGGAGTCCGCTCAGCAGACCCGCAATAGTTGGACTGCCACACAAACGACTTTTCCACAAATTACTGCAACTAATTTCACATTTAGTGCATTGCTAAACAAATTTTACAACTGAGATAATTAAAATGCAACAGCTAAAAACTGCAATCAAATTATTCTACTCTATTTGATTTATTTCTTTGCTGGGGACTGCACACCTGTATTAAAAGCAGAGTCTTACTCTTGAAAGATGGTTAGATAGACTTCAAATGAAAACTAAGTCACTAACAAACCTTCCACTGGAAGTGAATCCAACTTCTTTCCTTTGAATGAGGTCATTTCCAATGAATCCAGAGCCATAAGTATTCTCCCAACTTTAGTTATCTCAATGGCAGGTGTGTGAAGGCGATATGCGGATTTGTGGATTTCTATGTTATGTCCCAAGTGATTTGACAACCACTCCAGCTCTCCAGGCAGCATCTCGATCAACTGAATAATAAGAATAAGTAAATACGATAAAGTAGTTGATATAAAGAAGTCTTTAAATTCATGCTTGTAAACAAGTATTTTAAATGAATTGGCCTGCTATTACTAATAAGCAGTTAAAACAGGAGTTGTTCATACTTCTGAGTTCATTTCTTATTTTGCCTCCACCAAGTTCAGTTGTTACCTGCAACACTGCTGAATAAAATTTACTGTAAATGAATCACACGTCCTATACAGAGTTCTTAAGATGCACTATATGATCTGTTTGGTTTACAAATCAACAGTATGCCTGGCAAAAGTGCTAACTTTCACTTTCTATAAAAAAACTAGATGTATTATACGTGGATGCCTACTACTATCATTGTATAAATTCATTGTACTATAGTCCCAAATAAAATTTCAAATCAAATTATTTAAACACAGACTTCAAGCCTCTAAAGAAAGGTTTTGAGCCCTTTAGGTCTTTGTAGAAATGTCAAACCTTAACTCTCCAAAGAAAGAAAAAAAATCGTTTGAATTATCATATGAAAGAAAGGTAAACATTATCAAATATGCATGGCAAAATGTTTCTTGTAAATTTCTAAATGACATCAATCAGCTAACCTGCTCTGTCACCCAGGACGTGGTCCCTGTCATCTTCATTTGGCTCTCTTTTTCTCTAGCTCTTTTAAGTGCAGTTTCAACCATTAATTTTCCTCGAGAAAACATTCTCTACAAAATTTTAATTCAGAAAATGTGAGGCTGATTCCTTGCTTCATAATATGAAGGAAACCATTGCAACTTAATTACTTCAGTTGCATTACTGTTGTCAGGCACGCATAATCCATGATCAGAATGTTGGGGGTTCACTACTTTTCCTCTAAACATTCAGTTTAATTCACAAGGTGTAATCGGACAATTTCGCAGAACCCAGTAAAAAATAATTTCGGATCAAGATAATCGTCCGCAAACGAAAATAATCGCCTTTTATTCCTCCTCAAAGCAATCTTTACTTAACAAAAATGATCGAAACTTTTACTTTGACTTGTTTTCACACGCTTTAATGTACTTTTTGCGCCAAAATGACTTTCTCGTCTCGCTTCCCATGAGGTGTCAATAAGCCACAATATATTATCCCGGGTACACAGAATTTATCCGCCGTCAATCATCACAATCGCAATATTCCTTATTCTAAATGCTTAAGCAACGAAGTCGCTGGAACCAGTTTCTTCATATAAATATGCTTTTACTTTAACTTTTGTTATTGGCATTACCTAGCAACTTCTAGCTTACAGTATTTAATAAATGCTTTTACTTCATTTACTACTGAGCTAGTCTGAGCATGGTCAAGGCCATACCACAGTATAAATAATACGGTCGACATTGGAAGACAACTCGACATTGGAAAACGTGTACAATTGTACATTGACATTTACTGCATTTTCCATCAAGAAAGCTACAGCATAATATTATTATAATTCCTTTTACTATTGCGTACTGTACTGTAATATAAATCGAAAAAGTTGTTGATTACTAAATTATCTGACAGATCTAGGAATTGTTTGATACTTCAGACGAGGGATGAGAATTCCGTGAATCCAATACAGGCCTACGCTTCGGAGTAGGTATCTTGAAGGGGCGCTAGGGCCTATATTACATTTTGATTAAATATTACGAGGGTAGCCTTGCAGTTGGAAAGGTGTATGGTTGTACAAGCTTTGTGGCAATATCTGACTGAGAAGCGTATTTTTTTGTGGGGAAACATTCACAAGGCTGTAAAGCAATGAGTTTGCTCTAATTTAGTAGGGCCTACAGCGTAAAAGTCAATTGTTTTAAACTCGAAGTAAACTTAGGACACAAACTTGTTTGAGCTTGTCTAATATTCTTAGAATTCTCCAGTTGTATTGCTTTAGCTCATGTTGCTTACAGCTTCCCTTGAAAGCATGTTACGAGTTATGGCTCGTCAATAAATGAAGTCACACTATTTTGGCACAAAATTGACCCCGATTCCCTTCTCGTCACATTTCGCATGAACTTCTATATACATTAAGCATAGAAGTTCATGCATAGCGTCAGACAAGTCTAACCACCTCCCGCACTTTGGACGTGACGTCATTTATGGAGAGCCCCTTATGTATATAAAAATTGTGAAAGCACTACTGAATAAAAACTGTACGAATACAATACTTAGAGAAACCTAAAACAATGCATAATTGTTTGTAATCACAAAATCATGAAATCATGTTCTTCTCAGAACACAAGTCAACGATGAAGACCTTCAGATAGGGTAGTGACAATTCCTCGACTTTCATGAAGTATATAATTATTCAGAAAGGAAGTGACCAATTGTACCATAACAGAAATCCGGTAGTGTATCAAGTATATCTGTAACACGCATAATTGTATATATACTCATTGCTATACTCATGCAATACTCATACTGTAATGCATCAAACATTTAGCTGTGCAATTAACAATATTCTCTCATTTTGTATTATGTACCAAATTAGAGAATGCATACTCGTGTATTTAATATGTCAATATATCAACAGTTTGTAGCATTCTGTCAATATGGTGACATGATGAAGAATTTAACCAAGTTAGAGACAATTCCATGAATTTTATGTACTACAGGAAGAGGAACGATGCTACCAACCACTACTGACTGCAATGTAATAGTTAGAACTACACATACTCGTGTATTTAATATGTCAATATATCAACAGTTTGTAGCATTTCTGTCAATATGGTGACATGATGAAGAATTTAACCAAGTTAGAGACAATTCCATGAATTTTATGTGCTACAGGAAGAGGAAAGATGCTACCAACCACAATGTAACAGAGTTAGGCTACCTAGTGTAATTAGAATTCTTCTAACACACATTACTATATATTACTATATATACATGTTGTTTAGGATGGGTAAATGGGTAATCCAGACTTTTAGGTTACAGACCGTTATTACCCAGACCTGAAATAGGTTTATGGCTGTTGTAAGCCCGACCTATATAAAATATATGAAGTAATGTATGCTACAATAAACTTGGAATTGTTCTCATTGCTATACACATATCTATTTAGTGCATAAAACATTTGGCTATGCAGTTAACAATTTGCTCTCTTTTTGTATTATGTACCAAATTAGAGAATGCTTCGGTCTCAAAGAGCATTGATAATTCTGAAGTAACTTCTTTAAAATGTAACCAAACGTGAGTTCATAATTAAATGATATAGGATGAACACTGAACAATTATAGTTCAAATTTAGTCTTATACCGTTTACATTCTTTACTTCTGGTTAAATGTTTAGCATATTACATGCAGTGAAACACATATCAATGTTCTGAAGCACTACTGACTGCAATGTAATAGTTAGAACTACACATACTCGTGTATTTAATATGTCAATATATCAACAGTTTGTAGCATTCTGTCAATGTGGTGACATGATGAAGAATTTAACCAAGTTAGAGACAATTCCATGAATTTTATGTACTACAGGAAGAGGAACGATGCTACCAACCACAATGTAACAGAGTTACCTAGTGTAATTAGAATTCTTCTAATACACATTACTATATATTACTATATATACATGTTGTTTAGGATGGGTAAATGGGTAATCCAGACTTTTAGGTTACAGATCGTTATTACCCAGACCTAAAATAGGTATATGGCTGTTGTAAGCCCGACCTATATAAAATATACGAAGTAATATATGCTAGAATAAACTTGGAATTCTTCTAATTGCTATACTTATATCCAGTGCTTTTTTTCTTGAAAAAAGGTTCCGGAACGGAACAGTAGGTGCCGGTACGCAACAATTATGGGCGGGCTAAAATCACGAGAAAAACGGGGTTGGGGGTTGGGAGGGGTATCAATAAACACTGAAAACAGTTCAAAACACTTAAATTAAATTAAAATAACTAAATTATTGTTTTAATTATTAAAATAAATAAATTATTTACTTATGTTTGGTTACAAGTTTAACATGTTTAAATGCAGTGAAACATATATAAACGTTCTGAAGCACTACTGGCTGCAATGTTATAGTTAGAACAACACATACTCTCATGCAATATGTAATATGTCAATATATCTATAGTTTGAGGGCATTCTTGTAATATGATGTCAAGATAAATGTTTTAACCAAGGCAGTGACAACTCCATTAATCTTATGTACTCCGAGAAGAGGAAAGAAGCTACCAACCGCAATGTTACAGAATTACCTATTGTAACTAGAATTTTTTAAGACACATTAGTATATATATATATATATATATAGGCTCTTTAGGATGGGTGAATGGTTAGTCCAGACATTATAGGTTACAGACCGATATAACCCAGACCTGAAATAGGTAGAAGACCTTATTAAGCCAGACGCATATATACAATCTATGAAAAAAACGCTAGAATGAATTTTGCCATAATCTCATTGCAATGCACTAATGCCTGTTTTGTGTAGCAGTCATATGGCCGTGAGGAACATAACTTTCTTTATATTGGTATCAAGGTACCAATTCAAAACTGCGTAGATCTCAAGGATCTAGGATCAGAAAGGAAGTGACCAATTGTAACTTAATAGAAATCCCTAGTGTGACAAGTACACTTGTAACCCATATAATTGTATATACAGACTGTTTAGGATGGGTCAATGGGTAGTCCAGACTTTTAGGTTACTGACTGTTATTACCCAGACCTGAAATAGGTAGATGGCCGTTGTAAGCCCGACCAATATAAAATTTATGAAGCAATATGCTAGAATTAGAACTTAGAATTATTCCCATTGCTACACAATTATATCAACTTAGTGTATCAAATATTTGGCTGTGCAGTTAACAATTTGCAAAATCTCTTATTTATATAATATACTGAATTAGAAATTGGCTGGGTCTCAAGGAACAATGATAATACTAAACTGCTCTATTCTCATCTTATACCATTTACATTATTTACTTATGTTTGGTTACAAGTTTAACATGTTTAAATGCAGCGAAACATATATAAACGTTCTGAAGCACTACTGGCTGCAATGTTATAGTTAGAACAACACATACTCTCATGCAATATGTAATATGTCAATATATCTATAGTTTGAGGGCATTCTTGTAATATGATGTCAAGATAAATGTTTTAACCAAGGCAGTGACAACTCCATTAATCTTATGTACTCCGAGAAGAGGAAAGAAGCTACCAACCGCAATGTTACAGAATTACCTATTGTAACTAGAATTTTTTAAGACACATTAGTATATATATATATATATAGGCTCTTTAGGATGGGTGAATGGTTAGTCCAGACATTATAGGTTACAGACCGATATAACCCAGACCTGAAATAGGTAGAAGACCTTATTAAGCCAGACGCATATATACAATCTATGAAGAAGAAAAACGCTAGAATGAATTTTGCCTTAATCTCATTGCAATGCACTAATGCCTGTTTTGTGTAGCAGTCATATGGCCGTGAGGAACATAACTTTCTTTATATTGGTATCAAGGTACCAATTCAAATCTGCGTAGATCTCAAGGATCTAGGATCAGAAAGGAAGTGACCAATTGTAACTTAATAGAAATCCCTAGTGTGACAAGTACACTTGTAACCCATATAATTGTATATACAGACTGTTTAGGATGGGTCAATGGGTAGTCCAGACTTTTAGGTTACTGACTGTTATTACCCAGACCTGAAATAGGTAGATGGCCGTTGTAAGCCCGACCAATATAAAATTTATGAAGCAATATGCTAGAATTAGAACTTAGAATTATTCCCATTGCTACACAATTATATCAACTTAGTGTATCAAATATTTGGCTGTGCAGTTAACAATTTGCAAAATCTCTTATTTATATAATATACTGAATTAGAAATTGGCTGGGTCTCAAGGAACAATGATAATACTAAACTGCTCTATTCTCATCTTATACCATTTACATTATTTACTTATGTTTGGTTACAAGTTTAACATGTTTAAATGCAGCGAAACATATATAAACGTTCTGAAGCACTACTGGCTGCAATGTTATAGTTAGAACAACACATACTCTCATGCAATATGTAATATGTCAATATATCAATAGTTTGAGGGCATTCTTGTAATATGATGTCAAGATAAATGTTTTAACCAAGGCAGTGACAACTCCATTAATCTTATGTACTCCGAGAAGAGGAAAGAAGCTACCAACCGCAATGTTACAGAATTACCTATTGTAACTAGAATTTTTTAAGACACATTAGTATATATATATATATAGGCTCTTTAGGATGGGTGAATGGTTAGTCCAGACATTATAGGTTACAGACCGATATAACCCAGACCTGAAATAGGTAGAAGACCTTATTAAGCCAGACGCATATATACAATCTATGAAGAAGAAAAAACGCCAGAATGATTTTTGCCTTAATCTCATTGCAATGCACTAATGCCTGTTTTGTGTAGCAGTCATATGGCCGTGAGGAACATAACTTTCTTTATCAAGGTACCAATTCAAAACTGCGTAGATCTCAAGGTACGCCAAAAATACTAAATTGTTCTAGGTAAGTCTAATACCATCTATAACAAAATATTATAGTTTAACTATTGCAGACAGTGTATTTATAAATGTGTATTTTCGTGTACAAAAATTGTCCTTAGGATGACTGATGTCAAAACATGTTTGAATTATCAGTATTATTCAAAGTGAAAACTTGGTTAGCAATATCATGCTTTGAAATGTTAATGTTGAAGTTTTTAAAGAACAATCCCACTATCAAACTTTTAATGACTTTATTAAGACTGCCAATCTGATGCTGTGTGACAACAGGGTTGTATGCCCCACTGAGTCACATGCGTATCTGGTTCTCACAATTCTACATCATTCAGTGTTAACTTTTTCATGAGTGATGCCTTGTCGAATAAGGTGGAGTAATCCTAGGTGTTATCCTAGATAGAGTTATAAATCTCTAAGATCACCTACCACTGGTGCTACACCTTTCTGACTGCCTACCGGTTTAAAAAGTGACTGTGATAGGCAATGCTCGTAAAACATAGGCAGAAATGGTTGAGATAGGATAAAGCTGACCTTATCTCATACTATCATGCTACAAATGTGTATCTATCTGATATCAGTTACCTTAATATGTGCACAAACTGTGCAGTGGGTTGCACCTGTGAATGTGGTAATGATATAAATGCGTTCAATACAAAATAGTTTAGGAATTGTGTTGGGCTGCACACAAGCACTGCCTCCTGACTTCTGCTCTTTACTCTAAACATTACTGGGATGATCAACTCACTGATCTCAAGCACAAAGTCTATAGCAGTCCATGATGAAACAGTTGGTAGGCCCAGGCAAAGACCAATATATGAAGCCAAAAGATATGGAAAGGCTCAATATAGGTTGCTAGGAGAAACACGCAAGCAGCAGAGGATAAGCACATCTCCAATGACTTGCAAAATTATCTTCTACTGCATTCTGAAAAACACAGGAAAGCAAGTTTAAAATAAACACAAACTTTCTCTGTTGGTGGTGGTGGCTTTACTGAATCCAGTAAACTTGCCAATGCCTTTGCCATAAGTTTTAAAAATGCAAGCTCAACCAATAATGAAAATTAAAACCAAGAACTCAAAATTAATATAAATGGTATAAGATAAACATTGAACAATTTAGTATTATCAATGTTCTTTGAGACCCAGGAATTCTCTAATTCAGTGCATTATATAAAAAGAGAGCTTGCAAATTGTTAACTGCACAGCCAAAAAGTTGATACACTAAATAGATATGTGTGTAGCAATGGGAATAATTTCAAGTTTATTCTAGCATACTGCTTCATAAAATTTATATAGGTCGGGCTTACAACGGCCATCTACCTATATCAGGTCTGGGTAATAACAGTCATAAACCTAAAAGTCTGGACTACCCATTGACCCATCCTAAACAGCCTGTATATACAATTATATGTGTAAGAAGTATACTTGTTGCACTAGGAATTTCTATTAAGTCACAATTGGTCACTTCCTTTCTGATCCTAGACTTAGTCAAATTCAAGGAATTGTCAGTAACTAACATGAATATCTTTATCTTTGACTTGTGTTGAGAAAAGACTACAAAAAATTAAATATCGCTTTAAGTTTCTCTCAGTATTGCATGTGTCGAGTTTTATCCCGTAGTACTTTCAGAATTTTTATGTACATAATTTATAACACACCTTTACATGATGCTGTAAGCAACATGAGCTCAAGCAATACCACTGGACATTTTTCAGAACATTAGACAAGCTCTTAAGTGTCTCTCAGTATTGCATGTGTCCAGTTTTTATCCAGTAGTCCTTTCAGAATTTTTATGTACATAATTTATAGCACACCTTTACATGATGCTATAAGCAACATGAGCTCAAGCAATACCACTGGACATTTTTCAGAACATTAGACAAGCTCTTAAGTTTCTCTCAGTATTGCATGTGTCGTGTTTTTATCCCGTAGTACTTAAAGAATTTTTATGTACATAATTTATAACACACCTTTACATGATGCTGTAAGCAACATGAGCTCAAGCAATACCACTGGACATTTTTCAGAACATTAGACAAGCTCTTAAGTGTCTCTCAGTATTGCATGTGTCCAGTTTTTATCCAGTAGTCCTTTCAGAATTTTTATGTACATAATTTATAACACACCTTTACATGATGCTGTAAGCAACTTGAGCTCAAGCAATACCACTGGACATTTTTCAGAACATTAGACAAGCTCTTAAGTGTCTCTCAGTATTCCATGTGTCCAGTTTTTATCCAGTAGTCCTTTCAGAATTTTTATGTACATAATTTATAACACACCTTTACATGATGCTGTAAGCAACATGAGCTCAAGCAATACCACTGGACATTTTTCAGAACATTAGACAAGCTCTTAAGTGTCTCTCAGTATTGCATGTGTCCAGTTTTTATCCAGTAGTCCTTTCAGAATTTTTATGTACATAATTTATAACACACCTTTACATGATGCTGTAAGCAACATGAGCTCAAGCAATACCACTGGACATTTTTCAGAACATTAGACAAGCTCTTAAGTGTCTCTCAGTATTGCATGTGTCCAGTTTTTATCCAGTAGTCCTTTCAGAATTTTTATGTACATAATTTATAACACACCTTTACATGATGCTATAAGCAACATGAGCTCAAGTAATACCACTGGATATTTTTCAGAATATTAGACAAGCTCAAAGAATTTCATGTCATCAATTTGCTTCGAGTTGAAAACAATTAAGATTTTTACACAATACTAAATTAGAGCAAAATCACTGCTTTACAGCCTTGTGAATGCTACTCCAAAAAGAAATATGCTGTTCAGTTAGAGTTTGTCACACAGCATGTCCTTATACAATCGACCAATTGTAACTTAATAGAACTCTCTTGAGTCACATTATAAATGCATGTACAATTGTTAGGCATGGCCATAGTATTTGTAGCAGTGCATACAATTGTAATGTGCTACAGTGGCACATTATAATTGCATGCACAATTCATTGCCAACAATATTCCATGCCAAAGTAGGTCGAATTCTTCAGAATACTGATGAAACTGAATTGTCTTAGCTCGTCTAAAACTATTCATTTAGTTCTATATCCTTATAGTTTTATTATAGACTGAGAGTGTATAATTCTGCTGCTGCAGATTATACTATGTGTATTAAGACGCCCTTGTAACGGCATGTACTGTGTTATGGCGCCCTAGTAATGGTCGTTATTAGTATTATTAAGAATCATACAGCTGCGTAGCAGACATTTTTCTATGTGTTTGTCTATAGAAATAGAATTTGTTTCTGCCTTTACTGCTTGCATTGATGTCTCACACTAACTGGCAAGGTCAACTGTATATTCTGCCTCCTCTTTCATCCCTAACATTCTAGATTCATAAGTCTGGCTGAACCCATGCTTTTCTTGCAGGACAGCTTGATATTCAATCATTCAAAGCAGTTATATAGTATCCTTTTAAAATCTAAACTGTGACCATGCCCCAGCTACATATAATTATGGTGTGGCATAGGCCTAACACTGCAATATTCCGTTTTGATCTGGGATACCATCGTGTACCGATACAACATATTATATATATATATATAAAAGTAGTAGTAGTTGACTACGAGAGGCGCTATAGAAATATCTGGAATAAAGTAAAAATAAATAAAATATTTATATATGCAGTTACATGTGCAGCATGGCATAAATTAATACTTTCGACTGCGATGTGTTTTAATTTATTATATTGCCGTGTTCAAAGTTTGAAATTTATTCCATATACTGGGAAAAAAAGTTGTCTTTGTTTTGGAACCTTACTCTGTTACAATATTGGTGTAAAACGATTAATATAGTTCGAAGCGAGCGTGATCAAAATTCTTTCCGAATGTAAACAACGTATAATTAATGACGTAATGGGAATACCATCGCCATAAATAGAACAGAGCCGTAGGTCGTATCGCGTTTGCGGTTTTCTGCTTAAAAATCGCTAGAAATTCTTATGCAAAACAATCTATCCTGTTTAAAAAAATTAAACTAATTAATTATAATTAATTATAGAAGATATATTATCCGTATCGACGGCTTTTAGTTACCTTTCGAAGATATATCGTACGTCTTGATGAAACATGGAGTCAACAACTTCAGCCAATCAGAGAAGCGGAAATTTTGTCGCCAGATGGCTAAATATACAAAATTGTTGTAACGGAAAGGCCAGACCAGGGCAGAAATTGCGGTCGACGCGGCAGGTATTCCAATGCATTTGGAGCGGTCGGGGCTATTTAAGTGAGGGTCACACTCGACTGGTCTGGATTACCAAAAGTGTGTTTGCATACGTTTCAAGGCTTTTTAAGGCATTTGAGCCCTATTGGGTAACCCAGACCGAAACCGGTCTGGGTTACCCAAATCGGTCTGGTTCGCACGGGTGATATTCCCATCATGTCTGGCTTATCGGTCTGGTATGAGAGTATATATATATATATATATATATATATATATATATATATATATATATATATATATATATATATATATATATATATATATATATATATATATATATATATATATATATATATATATATATATATATATATATATATATATATATATATATATATATATATATATATATATATATATATGACGTAAGGCCCTACATCGATATATATATATATATATATATATAAATATATATGCACACACATTATTACCGGTATATGTGTGTGTATATATATATGCCCATAGACAATTACGATTGTTACGTAAATACCTGGACAAAAATATATAAATGATGTGGGTTTTGAAAATGAACTATGTATCCAAGAATATTCTAAATATAATAAATATAATGAGGCTTAATTTTCGACAATACAAACTATTCCAAAGTCTGTTTTAGTTACAGGCAAAACCTAAAGGTGTGCAGCTATATCAACATGAAACAAGAAATTATGTAATTTTTCCCGGCAGTCAAATACGTCAGTGGTCCTTGCAGTTGTTGCAAGTTACTTTCATTGTTTTGTGCGAATGCTTCCTGCAAACCGGCTTCTTGAACACTTCACAGCACTACTTTACTCTGTTAGTATTCTGCTTCAACTGTTTATAGCCCTTCCCCATACCCAACCATATCGGTTTACGTTGTGATATTGCATCAGTGATTTTCACACTGAAAAAGCGTATTATTATTCATTATGATCACTTCCGGTTATCAAAAGACAAATAACTAAGCAAGTAAATATAACCCTAAATTCCCTCTAAAGAATGGCATAGTTGTTTCTCTTCCAGAAAGAATAATGAATACCTTTATAGTCGACAACAGCTAACAGCTGACGAGAGAAATTCCTGATTTCATAAGTGGTACCTAGGCTATATCGGGTATAACTTTTTTATGGCGTGGGATATCATCATGACTTTTACCTCAAAATTTGCGCAAATGGACCCCCTACAGCTACCTAAAATGTCAAAATTATATTCCATGTGCAAAAAAAAGTTTTTCCAGAAAAACGTAGGGGGGGTGGTAACCACCCCCCCTTGGTAGCCCGAGGGTTAACTGAGTCCACGCACTGTTTTTTGATGTTCCAAAAACATGTAACGCAAAAAAAGTAAAAAAAGGTTTCAATAAGTCACATCTAAAAAAATTGGTATTAAACAGACTTGATATTGCTTCACAACTTGTGTTGAATGTGTCCATCACCAGTACCCAAACATGTTCTGAGCCTCTTTGTAAAGTTTTTGATGGCCTTGTCGATAGGTTCCAGAGGTAAATCTTCCCATATAAACTCCAATGCGACATTCAATTCTCTTATCGTTTTTTTTACTCTGGTCGTAGATTGCGGTATTTCTCCAGCATAACTCCCCACACGTGATAATCCACCGGGTTCAAATCCGGAGAGTTTGGGGGCCATTCGTCCTTCTCAATGAAACCAGGGAACTTGACATTGAGCCAATCTTGCGTGGGACGACCAGTATGCTGTATGATGAATCCAGCTGGCAGCAGACACTTGCAATTTGAAATTAATTCTGGAAGCGGCGTGAAACGTAATATGCAGCATTCACCTTCGCATTTTCATCAACAAAACGCATTTTGTCTGTCATTGACACCTTGCCCATTTTGATTTTTTATAAATTATTAATCTGAAAATTTTTTATTTACCAAATTGATCATCTTCTCGCTAAACGACGTCACATTGACGTGCAGCTACGCTGGTGCCCCGTTTCTTTTCTAATAATAATAATAATAATAATAATAATAATAATAATAATAATAATAATAATAATAATAATAATATTATGATTCGCTTCTAGAGGCAGTGGCTAGAGACATCCCAGAGCTCTATCGTTTTGCTCACGCCGCCTACTCCAACCGTCCACTGTTGCGTTATGGCTCGAATATCATACGATCTGAAGAAGGGACCCAGCAAGGGGATCCACTGGGCCCTCTGGAGTTCTGCCTTGTCTTACAACCGGTTCTGAAAAAGCTGAGTTCGGATCTGCGCATTGGATACTTGGATGACCTGACATTGGGAGGTAGCAAGGAGTCAGTGGCCGCCGATGTTCACTTTATTGCGCAAGAATCAAAGAAGCTGGGTTTGCTATTAAACCGCAGCAAATGTGAGATCGCCTGCCAGAACATCCAAACGCCGATCGATGACCCGGCGTTTCAAGACTTTACAAAAATGGCCTTCGAACAGATGACCTTGTTGGGTGCACCCCTGATACAAGGTCCAGCTGTGGATAAGGTTTTAGAAACGAAAGCTAACGATCTCGAGAGAGCAATCGCAAGACTATCCTTACTTCATACACATGATGCTCTGGTTCTGCTGAGAAACAGCTTAAGTGTACCGAAGCTGTTATACAGTATGCGCACAGCCGTCTGTGCTGATTGCCCGGGCTTGGCTCGGTTCGACAAATTGTTGAGAGAAGGTCTATCGACCATCCTGAATGTAAACCTTGAAGATGACCGGTGGCTCCAGGCTTCTTTGCCGGTGAGAGACGGTGGTCTGGGAGTTCGTTGTGCATCTACGCTGGCACTTTCCGCCTTTCTGGCTTCTGCTGCTAGCACAATCGAACTGCAGACATGCATCTTACCAACAGAGTCGGCTGAGATACCATACGAACTGGTCAATTCAGCACTCACCGCGTGGAAGGCCCTGACAGATGCAGAACCACCAACAGGAACAGCAACTCATCGCCAAAAGGAGTGGGATATCCGATACACAGACAAGGCACGGACAGGCCTGCTCGAGTCCACCAGCTGTCCTCGCGATCGTGCTCGCCTGCTAGCTTCACAAGCACCTCATTCTGGTGACTGGATGCTAGCTCCTCCGGTGACTGCTTTGGGCCTTCGCCTCTCAGACGAGGAGATACGGATCGCAGTCGGGGTGAGGCTAGGCACGACACTCTGTGAGCCGCACTTGTGCCACCACTGCCGAGCAAATGTCGACGCAAGAGGGCTTCATGGTCTGGTTTGTAGAGGAGGAGGAGGGAAACAACAGCGGCACGCTATGCTCAACGATGTGATCTGGAGAGCGCTGAGCAGAGCGAAAATCCCTGCTCAGAAAGAGCCTCTCGGCCTCTCAAGAGAAAATGGAAAGCGACCAGACGGTGTCACGCTGATTCCTTGGTCACGCGGACGATGCCTGACATGGGACGTGACAGTGCCCGATACCTACGCCACCTCCCACCTTGCCCACACATCCATCGGAGCTGGCGAAGCCGCGGAACATGCAGTTCTGATCAAGAGGGCGAAATACGCAACCATCACCAACACCCATACCTTTGTGGCGATCGCCTTGGAGACGGGCGGATCTTGGAGCGGTGAAGGCCTACAGTTCGTTGTGGAGCTGGGAAGCCGGATATCGGACTCAACGCACGATCCACTGGAGACATCGTATTTGTTCCAGCGGATTTCAGTGGCCCTGCAACGTGGAAATGCCATCTGCCTTTCCAGGACACTGCCACCTCTGACTGAGTGACGCTAAGATGGCGCTTCAGATAATTAAATATAATAATAATAATAATAATAATAATAATAATAATAATAATAATAATAATAATAATAATAATAATAATAATAATAATAATAATAGTAGTAGTAATAATAATAATAATAATAATAATAATAATAATAATAATAATAATAAAAATAATAATAATAATAATAATAATAATAATAATAATAATAATAATAATAATTACATGTAATGATTTAAAAATTCTTACTTTTGGCCGAAATATTACCAATTACTTGAGATGTGACTTAACGTGACTTTGTTACTTTTTGTTGCGTTACAGGTTTTTGAAACATCAAAAAACAGTAGGTGGACTCAGTAAAAGTGATATAACTGTGGTTCTGTTTGAAATATTTTGATGAAATTTGGATGTCATACGTAAGTATGAATTACTTTTCAGCCAGTAAAATTTGATATAAAATTTCTTACTTTTGGCCGAAATATTAGCAAAAATGTCTAGGGAGTTACTTTTTTGGTCCACCCAGTACATACACTAATGGTTATTAGCCATGCGCTGACTGACTCAACTTTTAATCAAATGATTGGGTTTCGAATCGGATGCAAACAACGATAAGCACTGTTTGCAATTTTTATAGTTCATTGTAATCCGACAACACTTCCTGGATAGCTTGCGGCTATTGCGTAACAGCTCCTAATCTATCTTAGATGTCTACCACGCTACCAATGAGACATTGGTAAAACAGTTCTTTTGGGATTCTTAATCCAAGCATCTCTTTATAGCACTTAATATCAACTCAAAGAAAATCACTTGAAGCTAATATAACAATATGGAAAATATAGGTTACACCCAAACTTGAAAGCGGTGCACTGCAAGCGTTTGTTTTATTTCTATTCAGCTACTTTGGAATATGACTTTAATTAAACCTTACAGAGATTTAGTAGCAACGACTGTTTTCCAGCTACTTGTATTGTTTTCTATGGAAGCTCTCTAAGTCAAGATTATTCTAATAACTACTGTGCTGTACAATCAAGAGAAAATTCTAAAGTTGTTCATTTAAGGCCGGCGCCAATACTGCCAATTGAAACTGTGAATGTGAAAACTGTGAACTGTTTCTCAGATTTCGTTTTTTTTATTGAAGTTCTTAAGGGTTAGTACTTAAAAAGGAATAACAGCTTAAATTAAAGACGCACTCTATTACAACTTACAAAAGTTTTTAATTCCAAATACTACTGCTAATCAAAGCTGAGTAAGTTAGTCTGGACTAATAACTATAATGTTTGTTTAAATGTACTAAATAAAAACGAAACAATTCAAAAGCAAACAATTATCAAACGATTTATGTCTTCAAGTTCTCTAAGTTAAGGAAAAGATAAAAAAATCCGAAGGGCCTATGTTTTTCTATTATACTTAAATCTAATGAATTCATACTTCATAATGTAAACGATGTTAATTAGTCATGCAAACGTATCATAATAAAATGTTTTGTTCTTTTCCTACAGCTTTATGTAAAACCACTTTAAAGTTTAAGAATAAGTGTTAAAATTAGCACAGCACACAAGAAATCGCAAACACAAAATACGAAGCTCCCTATATCCTACATTCGAACTATATAAGCAGTTGATTTTTTTATTGGCGTTTATTAATGACTTTCCTCAGTGGAGTTAACTTTCCTACGAGCTTGAGGTTTGTTCAAACTGCAAAGGCATGGTTGAACGAGAGTTTAAATTTTTTAAACGATAAAATATTTTTGGAGTTAAGTACTATTTCTGTCCTATTCTAACTTCTTCGTCGAAAGTACAACCATTTTAACCTTACTGTAATCATTAAGGAGGAAAAGACACACATGTGAACCTCTTGGCATCAGTTGCGGCTTGAAGGCCGGCCACAGAACTAAGCTTAAAATTAATGATTATGACATTGTATCAGTTATAGGCCTACATAGAGGCGCCGCAGTTTGTCCAATGTCGAGATCGGATATATCTCGTTCCTGAATCCTTATAACCTCTTCAATCTTATGTCAATAATTTTGGGTTGCTTAAGAGTTAGAAGTGGTTCAAAATAAGTAGCTTCTTATCGATTAGCAAATGACCGTTAACATAGGACTATCTGTATCAAAACATGTGACACACTAGTCACATAATTATAATTATATACATTATAGCACAACTAAGACACAAATTCATAACACACATTTGCACGCTTCAACATTTACATTTAATAAATATCGAAAGACAATCTGCTACAAAATTGACGTGTTGTCTAAAAATTGAAGCAATTTGGGCGATAAAGCAAAAGTAAAAGAATAACATACTAAAATGAATCAAAATCACTTTGTTCCATTAACTTTCCTTTAGACTGATGTGAAAATAAATGCAAATTTTATAGCGATCGTATGGTCTTGACCCTACTCATTTCTCAATGAATTGATCGGGTGAGATCCTTCACCACCGCTGCCCGTTTGAATAGGCTATGCTCTCCATGTAC
This sequence comes from Allolobophora icterica, assembly GCA_963556255.1. NCBI lineage: Eukaryota > Metazoa > Annelida > Clitellata > Crassiclitellata > Lumbricidae > Allolobophora > Allolobophora icterica. The sequence continues at coordinate 53,409,775 of OY744613.1, read as the reverse complement.
AGATTGTGCTAGCTCGATATTTAAATCTCTGAAATAAGTCACCTTCGGTAGGCGAACTGCGATCCGCATGTTCTCTTAAGCAAAGGGGTATTGGACGAAGCATATACTCTTACTAACTAACTGGGCCAGTAAGAGATTATTAGGATAAGATCGCCAGTAAGAGGCTAATGCCTGTCCTGGCACAATGAATACCCGGTGAATGAATACGCTGCGTTTTCTTCCGTCTGCGAGAGACTACTAGATGGCGGAGTTATTGTGTCCCGTCGTCGTTTCTCATCATCAGTGCAACTGTGACTTCGAACATGGTCTCAACTATCAAAGGCTGGGCTCTACGGTTGCGTGGGAGCTCACCAATGGCGACTCCAAAGCACTGCATGCACACTGATGAACTTTGTTTTCAAATGAACTTGAATACCATTTCGATTAGACACAGATGGAGCCATGAGAGGCACTTAAAAGGCGATATAATGACATGTAAATTACTAACCAACAAAATTCAATAAAAAATAAAATCTTACATTTGCAAAATTTGCAATGCGATAATTTTTCCTAACCAGCCTTAACGAAATGGCGAATTATAGATAGTCCTGAATATTCGTGAATAAATTGGGTTTCATAGTATTCTGAGTCCATTCGAGTAATAGATATTTAAACACGTTTTAGAATTGCGTAATGTGACTTTTCGTCATCGTCGAGGTATTGAGCGGGAGAAAGGTGAGGTCGTCTGGCCACTGGTAAGAAGGCGTATTCAACGGCTCCTCCTTCTCTGTTGCTCTGCTGAGTCATCGTTGGTGGAGGAGGAGGTCGCGCCTAAAACAATAGTCATTGTCAGACTGTTGTCTTTGACGGAGAAACCTAATTAATCACCTGTTGTCCTCTAAAATGCGAGTTTTGTTTGCAAGAATACTATATGATCTATACAAGTTATACATATAAAACTTTAAAAAAATATTTTCTTATTAGCGTTGATCATATTTGAACTGTGAAATTAAAATCCAGAGAATGTCTAAATCATGACTCCATATTGTCGAGTCATGATGAGTGTCTTACAATTTCTTGACATGCATTATTTAACCCTGACTCTGTTGCGTTGTAGACTTAAATAGTAGATATCGTGGCACACCAGTGTTGTGCACAAGACCAAAAACCTAAGACCAAGACCGAGACCAAGACCGCATGGTTCAAGACCAAACCGAGACCGAGACCGCATGGTCCAAGACAAGGACCTAAGCCTCAAAATCAATAGAGCCTGCCGTAAACGCCATTCTCGATTTAAGTGTAACATAATCCCATCATTCAAATCAGATATTTATTACATTTTATAAGACCTAATTTAAATCACATAAGGTTTTGTCCCCAAGTCTTGACCTGTGAGGTCTCATGAAGAGTACACTTAAGCTAAACACTCTCTCAACAGGTGCACGTGTTGATGAGATGCAAAAAAACTAATGATCGCAAAGACCAGCAAATATCGACAACAACATTTAACAAATACTCCACACTCCATTCTCGATTCCACCCAAGCTGTGCTGGCTTTAGGTATAGGCGATATAGGTACTGCCTAGAGCGGCATTTCTCAAGGGGCGGAAAATTCCGGCAAAATAAAAATAATATAATTAGTTAATAAGAAATTAAATGGAAATATATGTTTTAGTAAGTGACAGCATTTTTGTCCTTGCTGCTTGCCTATAGCGACAAAACTGCCATAGGCTGCCTCTGCACCCAAGGTCGAGACCAAAGGCAAATTACCGAGACCAGACGCCCAAGACCAAGACCAAGACCGCACCTTTAAGACCAAGACCAAGACCAAGACCGGCACCTTCAAGACCAAGACCGAGACCAAGACCGCATGTTTTCGGTCTCGAGACGCTCTCGAGACCAAGACCGCGGTCTCGAGACCCCATCACTGTGGCACACTGAGGCTTGTTAATGTTTTAAGGTAGGCCTACAGAACAACGATTCCGATGATATACAGCTTGCTACTGCTTGTTTCAAATGCTTCTTCTTCTTGAATTGCAGTTCCAACACTTACAACACTTGCAACTTCTATATCCCCAAAGAAAAAGAAGACGGGACGAATCGTAAAGCAAACCCACCGGTGGAATTGGCCGTTGAGGACCTGCTGAGTTTGACAGTTGTCTGCCAACCGCTGTCACTTGTGACGAACGAGGAGCAGGAGGGAAGGAAGAAGGGGGCGGAGGAAAACGATTCCCTCCCCTCGCGGTTCCTGATATGTCGTCCAGTCTAGAAACAAATCATAGACCTACGCTAGTCTCCAGATAGAATCTTAAACTCGAATTGTTGCGGGAAATGTACAAAAACTGCAAATCGTATTGATGATGAAGCGTCTCTACGGTACATAAGGCCAGCATCGGTCAAAAGATTTGACTGAAGATTTCTTGATTTGGTCTTATTTTGGAAGTAAAAGTTTCAGTTTTGTGCAACAGTTTTATTCAATTGAGATCTTTAATACGGTCGGGTGCTACGCAGCCATCTCATAGCTGAGGAACTCGTGTTAAAGCAGATGGTGTTTAGTTCGGCGCAGACAGGGTGGGAGGTCATTTCGTCCAATATTTGGCTAATTTCGCTAAAATCTAAGGACAACAATAAGTCAAAGCAAAGACACAGAGAGCACAACGGAAGACTGACAACGCGTTTGCCTGTCATCCGTGTGGTTTGAACTCGGCGATGTTAATTTGATACATTCGTCGTAACGCCATGGAACCAGCGTTTGAGTTTATCAAAGACGATCAATGTAGATATATTATATTCAGTCGTTCCACTGCTTTAGAACGATGCGTGAAATCGTAGTTAAATATAGCTACTTTGTATTAACTGTCCAACTGGATTATCAGATGTTATGATATATAATATACTAGCTGTAACCGGTTAAAAATCACGGTATATAAAACAATTATTATTGCAGTGATAACAATTAAGCTTACTTCCCCGTTATATTATGACGTCATATTATAGGCCTATAGCCGTCGTCAAGACAACCGTCGCCAAGGCGGCAGTATAGTGACGTCACAATAGTGTTTGTTACGGGACAGACAGACAGACAGACAGACAGACAGACATACAGACAGACAGACAGACAGACAGACAGACGTACATCGGTTATTATGTTGTTTAATATATATATACTAGCTGTAACCCGTGAAAAATCACGGTATATAAAAAACAATTATTATTGCAGCGATAACAATAACGTCATATTATAGGCCTATAGCCGTCGTCAAGACAACCGTCAAGACAACCGTCGCCAAGGCGACAGTATAGTGACGTCACAATAGTGTTTGTTACGGGACAGACAGACAGACAGACAGACAGACGTACAACGGTTATTATGTTGTTTAACTAGCTGTAACCCGTGAAAAATCACGGTATGTAAAACAATTATTATTGCAGTGATAACAATTAAGCTTACTTCCCCGTTATATTATGACGTCATATTATAGGCCTATAGCCGTCGTCAAGACAGCCGTCGCCAAGGCGGCAGTATAGTGACGTCACAATAGTGTTTGTTACGGGACAGACAGACAGACGTACAACGGTTATTATGTAAGTTTATATATAATATATATATATATATATATATATATATATATATATATATATATATATATATATATATGTAAAAGTTAGTTTGATTTAACTTGAAAACGATAGCGCTTACTTTAAGTTCAGTTGCGAGTTTTCTAAAAATTAATAATGAACATAAATTACATATTTAATATTTTATTTTCATTCATTCATTCATTAATTCAAATATTTAATATAGCGCATCTCAAGAACCCTACTCAGAAGCGATTCCAGTCCAGCCGCGCAAATAGAGATTAGACTTGAGCAGCTTGTAAAAAACATATGTGTTACCACTGGAGAGTAGGCGAATCTCTAATGGAAGACTATTCCAAATGGAGGGCCCAGCAATAGAGAAAGCACGGCGTTGCCTAACTGCGGAGCGAGCCCGGGGGACTAAAAGTTCTGCCCCCGAAGAAAGACCGAAGAGCACGCCGACCAACTGAATCAGAGATCAGGCGGCAGAGCTCACACAGATAGGGCGGGACAGCCTAAGAGACAGCGCTAAACCAGTACAGCAACCCTATAGCAGATACGCTGCGAGACAGGGAGCCAATGCAGCTGCACACCACGCATGTATGCAGCAGTAGGGGCATATTTATGGATGCGTCCAATGAGCTGAGCAGCTGACCGAAGAACCCGGTCGAGGCGGCCAATCGATCCAAGCGGCAGATCAACCAAGATCGCACTGCGGTGATCCAGCCTGCTTCTTACAAAAGTGTGTAAGAATGACAGTAGCATCATGAGACAGAGAACGAGAAGTAAGCCGTATCTCGCGCAGTTGATAATAACAGCTACGGGTAAGCTGGTTAACATGTTGGGAGAAGCTAAGAGTACGATCTAGGAGGACTCCTAGATCCCGAACCACACCCAGGAAGGTGATATGCGGAGAGGCTTCTGCCACCATGGGCCAGTTAGCACCCGCTAGTCGCCTACTACCACTCAACCAGATAAATTGAAATTTATGTAGCGGTAGTGCAACTGACGGATAGTCAGGCAGGTTGGTGCAAAAATTGCTCACTTGATGACAGAATTATGAAATTCGGTACATAGTATGAACATATACTTAGGAAACTTTCTAGCCATAGGGCCATCGCAGATTTGCCTCCTGTCCTCAATGGCAGCCATTTTCCAAAATGGCCCACCGAAAATAGAGATATTTCAATATCTCAGCTACTAGTTCACTTAGAATCATGATCTTGGTGTCTAAACATACATATTCAGGGATAAGGATTCTAATAAAACTAATTGCAATTACTTACCGACAAGAGAAAAGCTCATTAAGGTGGCCATCTAGAAGTTAAGATGACCGGAAAGGGGCAGTCCAGTGCAAAATATAAATCAATTGCTCATTAACTGATAGAAGCATGAATATGGCACATAGTATGAATATGCAAAGGGAAACTTTTAGCTATAGGGCCATCGCAGTTTTGCCTCCTGGCCTCAATGGCAGCCATTTTCCAAAATGGCCGACCAAAAATAGAGATATTTCAATATCTCAGCTACTCGTTCACTTAGAATCGTGATCTTGGTGTTTAAAAATACATACTTAGGGATAAGGATTCTAATAAAACTAATTGCAATTACTTACCTACAAGAGAACAGCTAATTGTGGTAGCCATCTTGAAGTTAAGGTGACCTTAAAATTCAATTTTCCCGTTTCGGATTACTTCCTCGTCATGTTAACTTAAAATTATGATTATAATTTTAGTGTCAAGCATACAGTATTTTCGGCAAAGACTACAAGGGAACTAACCAGAAACTTGAAACTTGTTTTTGTGTTCAGGTTCATGTGGAAATAAAACAAATTATAGTATATCAGCAATTCAGCATGTTTTTAAAGTTCTTGTATATCAAACAATATTACAGCTAGTCCACATTTCGGAACCAGTGTCCAGACAAAGTACTGCCCACAGAGTTATATAACATCGTCCACGTCATTCACGGTTAAATAGGCCTCTACGTAGACAGAGACCAGTACGCTGTCGAGCAGCTTTAGCACAATTGCACTGTTCGCTACAACCCTTCTCGCTTGACAACCAAAATTATAATCATAATTTTAATTTAACATGACGAGGCTGTAATCCGAAACGGGAAAATTGAATTTTAAGGTCACCTTAACTTCAAGATGGCTACCACAATTAGCTGTTCTCTTGTAGGTAAGTAATTGCAATTAGTTATATTGGAATCCTTATCCATAAATATGCATATTTAGACAACAAGATCACTATTCTAAGTGAATTAGAATCTGAGATATTGAAAAATCTGTTTTCGGCCGCCATTTTGGAAAATGGCTGCCATTGAGACCAGAGGGTAAATTTGCGATGGCCCTATAGCTAAAAGTTTCCCTTTGCACATGTTCATACTATGTGCCATATTTCGTGCTTCTATCAGTTAATGAGCAATTGGTTTATATTTTGCACTGGACTACCCCTTTCCGGTCATCTTAATTTCAAGATGGCTACCACAATGAGCTTTTCTCTTGTAGGTAAGTAATTGCAACTAGTTTCATTAGAATCCTTCTCCCTAAATATGTATGTTTAGACACCAAGATCATGATTCTAAGTGAACTAGTAGCTGAGATATTGAAATATCTCTATTTTCGGTGGGCCATTTTTGAAAATGGCTGCCATTGAGGCCAGGAGGTAAATCTGCGTTGGCCCTATGGCTAAAAAAATTCCTTACGACATGTATACTATGTACCAAATTTCATGCTTCTGTCAGTTAGTGAACAATTCTTTCATATTTTGCACCAGGCTGCCCTACTAGAAGTTTATTAGGAAAGGATTCAATCCACAGCTTGGCTGAAATAATTAGTAGTGCAATTGTCCGAGTTATCTATAATTTTATCAGAAATCCAGATGTATTGAACTATATAAAAACCGCCAATGTATAATACTAATCCCATTGTGCAGTTAAAAAGACAAATACGACCTAAACACTTTCTGGTATACTGATATTGAATTTACCATTTGAGAATTAAACCAGAGATAAATGGAGCTGACAAATATACGAAAATGAATTAACTGCACGAGAGCCTTGTGTTTTTATTGTAATAATTAATTGCCTGACCTTGTGACCCGTGTAAGTCCGTCCCACCACACATGACGATTATTACAAGTATCGGAAATATGAAGACGCCGCAGCTGATGGTAATGAGGCTGAATATGAAAATCCACAGACATTTCATTCCGGCGCTCGCTAAAAAATAGATTAACGAAAAAACTCGCAGTAGCAACCTATTAGCAAGGTGGAAGAACTCTGAGAGTACAATTAAACCACAAATTCTCCTCGAAAATCTAACATATTTAGACGGAGGTCTAGCTCTACCTAACACTCAAAGCTCCAAGTTTATTGATACTGTAGCGCCTTTAAACTGGTTCAGTATCGTTGATGCACCAAGCGGTGACTCAAACTGGTGATCAGTCTGGTGAGCCAGTTGAGCCTAAGAAGGATATGGGCTGGTCTTAAGCAGAGACCAAATGAGATTAAGCAAATGAAATCAGAATGTGTTCCGGTAACTTGGTCTATCAGACGACAAAGTTCTATTCTGATGTCGACGATGATGACATTTCAAATAGAATTGTATTAACTGTATACACAATTAAAGGCGTTAGACATAAATTTAAGAAGACGCTCACAGGAGTGTCTCTCAGGGAATTTGTTTTCGTTGTCTCCTTACCATGTGATTGATTCATGCATGGCAGCATTCTCTCAAGCCATGGAAATCTGTTGTTTAAAGCCTTTTTGTGCGTCGAAACGTTCCTGTTGTTTTCGTTTGTATTTCTATCTGAGTCTACATGTATGTTGTAGTAAGCCAGAAAGAAACCCATCGAAATGAGATTAGCAATCTCGTAGATTACGATGACGCCAACGATTATTTCCCAACCTGCAATTAACAAAGTACATGTGCATATTTACCTGCATTGATTCTTTGGCGCTACCGATTCTGGAGCGTTTTTCTTATTTGGCGAAGGTGAAGCGCCAAATTCCTGGACTGAGATTTGATTTTCCTTCTTCTTACACTCCACATTTCTTAAGCCCAGTCACAGTATTTTGAAGAAAAACAGTTTTTGAAAGGATTCATCATTTTCATGGGTTCGACCTAAATGATCAACAGCCTCTTCAACTGCTGTAATGCCATTTCTTCTGAAGCCCATTCAGAAAAGCAGACTACGCGTCTTCTTAAAAGAAGGCATTAAAGGCCAAGATGACTATAGTAATTCATAATTATTAACTGAAATGGCGCCGGTGTCTAATGCACAAAAAACAACCGATCAGATTCCACAAGATCAGTCCCTTCAAGACTTAATACATATCTTTACCGATCCTGTTGTATCATGTTGTATCGGGGCGGGGCGATGGTTGAATGGTAACACGCTGGCACGAAGATCACAAGGATGCGGGTTCGATACCCGCTAGTCCCACAAGGTTAACTCAGCCTTCATTCCCTAGATGGCGATTGTAAAATGAGCAGTAGTACAAAAGGCCGCCGTGCATGGCTGTCGTACAGTTAAATTCGACTCCTGTTAAACTCGTTATCGTCTGTTACTACTATATCATGTAATCATACTTCGTACTTGTCACATTGAATTAATAAACGAAGATAATATTATTGTTATGTGGCACGATACAGCGGAATTATTATCTGTAGCAATTAATAGCTGCTGTCAGCTTAAAACCATGTAAAGCCTATGTTAGGAGAATTTGTACAATTTTTTAATTCGCTGGCTAGTTGTGTCTGTTGCGTCAATTTTTGATGAATATTCATGTCAAAACTCAAACATCGCCTGGCTGAACTTGTTTATCCACCGTAGACTGATTTCCGGCTTCTCTGGCCAATTGAATTACGATTTGGCTTCTCCGCTGAAGGTCGATTGCTAATTCTGCCCTCATAAGAAAGAACTACATATCTTGAAAAAGTTGATTTTGAGATAAATGCAAAAAACATAAATTGCTTGCTGCCAAGTAGATCCTATATACGTATTTTTTTGCTTCTAACCAACATCTGTAACAAAGGCTATCATTTTTAGGAGAAAATGAATTTTAAACATTTTTCTCATAAATATTTTAAATGTCAGTAAATGTGTTTTCACTTAACTTTGAAGACCGACGACATAATTCAATTTTTTACTAAAGACAATGCATTTGCATAAAATCGTGTTTTTGTGTGGAACAATTCAACAATTGACTCATATTTCAGATCAAGTATATCAAACAACATAGGCCTACAGTAATTTGTTCGCGTACGCGTACCCCCACCTTTTACTGGGAGTACCGTACCCACACTTTTTAAACAGTGCCAATCAATATTTTATTATTGAGCTTTCCCAGATATTGCAGTCTTTGCCTTGCTTCGTGTATGTAAGAAATTGGTAAACACTTTTCAGACCAAAGTTACGCCCCTGTCAACCATTATTTTAAAGACATGAAACCAGTTGTTATAGGCCTATACAGCTTTAAAAATATTGATGTCACTTATGTTTGATCATATCCGACTGTGAAAACAGTCTGGGATACAGTGGGGTACCGAAGGGGGAGCAGAGGGGCCGATTCGCCCCGGGCGGCACTTTTCCAGGGGCGGCAAAATAGGGTAAAAGAAAATAAAAAATAGTTAATTTTGGATAACAAAAAGGAAAAAGTAGGAGAGAAAGAAAGAAAAAGAAGGAAAGAAAGAAAGTAACCGTCAATTTAGTCAAGTCAGCTTGGCTTCCGTTGATCGTTAGAGGCGGCATCACTCTCAAATGTCAACATTAAACACTAAACAGAATTGCAGTAAAGGAAGCGGTATCACATTATCTAGTAAACTGTAAACAGAGTAACAGAGTATACATACAGCATAGCCTACTTTAAAGCATATTCTCGTTATGCCGCCCTTCATAATCATTAAAATAAAAAATATATATACTTCTATATCATATTTTAGGTATCTAGACGAATTAATGACTTAGAATAAAATTTAATCACAATAACCTATCAATATCGCCACCACAGCATTTCGCCACTTAGTTTAGACCTCCTTTTAAAATTAATGTTAACATTTTTCTGGCTGTGACAAAAATTGACTGCATTATTTTGTCATTTGAAATGACTATACTAATTCTTTCAACAAAGTTTAGTAACAGCATTCAGTTATTTTAGAATCTCGGTTACTTGCTCTTAATTTTTTCCTCTTGTGTTTTTGCATTGATGCTGCAGCAGACTGCAGTTGTTTGCCAATGTTTACTAAAATATGAGAATATTATATTATTATCCAGTAAAATAAAATACATTGTTTAATTATTTTGATTGTTATTAAAACTTAAGGCCTAAACTTCTACAGGCACAGTAAGCCGTGTTTACCCCGATACTGTATAGCAAAATAACGGTTAATCTGTTTATAACAATAAAAATCTTTTTATAATGTATCGCTGTATACATTTTGCCTTTTTCATAGCGGACACAATCATTAAGCTGCTTCCACGAAATTACGAAATTAAGGCAATTATAACATAATATGATACGTATTATCTAAGCACTGTACTGTACACATCGCGAGTCATGCAATGAAATGTTTTTAATTATGTAATAAAATATATTGCAGTAAAAAATGCAGTAAAAAGTGAAATATCCAGAAAGGCTATATAAACTGCATAAAATAAAATAGAACATGTTATATGATCGTTGTGCAATAGCTTAGAGAAAATAGCATATAGAAAATTAATTGGCCAAGGGCGGCATTTTGGGCCCTCACCCCGGGCGGCATGCATTTCAGCTCTGTACGCCACTGCTGGGATAGCGAACATGTCACAGGACAGATGAAGAAGAACCACACTTACTAATCTGAATCTAATAGGTCCACAACATTCTGATGTCTTAACACCTTGCCAGAATGTCCTTCTATTTTCTGGCATCAGAAGGGTCAGTTTAGAAATAATGTCATCCTTATTCTCCCGAGGAATACCTCTCGCCTCAGCTATTGCATTTGGGTTTTGGAAGCCTAATTTGCATATACGTGCAAGTAACAACTTCAACGTTATATAGGGACCACGGAATTCCGTTTTTGTAGGCTATATCAGGTTCTTCGCTCCTCTCCTTGCAGCATTCTAAACAATACCTGAAAGATATGGTCTATGAGTAGTATGGTTAAGTTTGCAAATTGACCAATCACATAAGTCGGATACCTCCATGGTTTTGACTCTTACTTCACCGGAATTTGAACTTTGTACACATGAAACAACATCACTAAAATCATAAAGTTTGTTAGTTGTCGTTAAGATACGTTCTACCTGGTGATGAGATGACTTGGTACTCATGGAAGTGTGGCCAGGTTCAAAATATTTAACTTCAATTTCGTTGCAGGCAACTTCGGTACTAGTCAAAATATAAGTAGGCCCTAAAACTGTAAGTGCCCAGTGTTTGTTTTGTCCACTACAATTATCAAGTCATAAAGTAATTTTTTTCAGCCCAGATTTTCAAGATAAAATTTATGGAAGGTGCTAAAAATTTCTTTTTCTTGCCCGGCTACACCTTCATGCCAAAGGATTGCAATTGGACGACAAAAGCCTTTGTCCCCTAAAGGGGCTCCTGTAAATCGATGTTCTACGCCGATTTTAATAGTTTTGGAAATCAGCAGGAAAACATGCATAATCATTATCCATCGACCTGTCACAATCAGGGCGATACTCATTACGACTAACTTCAGCTTTAGTTATGTGCTTCTGCAATTTTGGCATAATGTCAAATGCTGCTGAAAGATTATTTTTACTGCATGAACTATTATGCAAAGAAAAATCTGCACACCGCTCACACTCCTCGTCACCCAGTTTGTAAATGAAATGTTCATCTGCTTTATCACAATCATTATGATAGAGATCATAAGAGCAGATTGTAACTTAATGTTTTGCTGTAAATTCATTATACATTTCTGTAATAGAAATATCTGATGGGAAGTACCATTATAGGCGCCGAGTTTTGCTTTTGTCTCTGGGTGCCTGGGTCCCTCTCCCCTTTTCCTTTCCAACTCTCTTTAGGTAGGTGAGTTTTAGCGGAGTTTCGAAGACAGAAAATTGTTTTCTTGTCAAAAGGTCAGAGGTCAGAAAAAGTATTGGAATTCGCTGACGGCGTTCCAGTGTTATTATTTTTTTTAAATAATAAATAAATAAATTAGTTGTGTACGGGCTATGACTGTAAGACCATGCAATGTTGGGTATTTGTGTTGTAGTTGTACTTCTCAAGGTGTGAGATTACTTAGTTGTAAAAAATTTGAATTTCAGGTCCGAATTCTTCTGGGTGCCAGACACCAACTGAACTTTCTTTCTGGGTGCATTTGCACCCAAGGCTCCCAAGGAGTCGGCGCCTGTACGCCTGTTTGGGCATGCTGCGACCAGAGGCGTAGCGACCGCCCTCCGTACCCTCCGACCGGAGGGGGCCCCTTCCTGGAAGGGGGCCCATAAAAGTGGCAAAAAATAACCGTGAACGGCGTGAAGTCATTATGATACTGTTTTGATACATCACATAATGCCATTGGCTACGTCATCAGACTTCAGTTGTCTGTTGGCTAATTACTACGGAAATGGAATACATGTAGGGCCTATACATAATATGAACCCTGTATATTGTATATTACCGCATTCCAGCTTCCGCATTGTAAGGGGCCCCGAACGTATGTTCGGAGGGGGCCACGTTCTTTGTTGCTACGGCTCTGGCTGCGACGATAGTGTGATATGGTTGGATGAAATGAATCAATGTGTAATCGAATAAAACACAGCCAGACGCATCCCACACTCTCTGTACTTATCCTTTCCACACATTTTATCATATCGTCTCTGCTGCCTTAATAGCCCTAACTCATCACGTCACTCATATGCTAAGCTCTAACCAGTATGTTCACTTGATTTCCTTAGATTTCTCTAAGGCATTTGATTCCATAGCGTCGTTAGTTTAAACCTTACTGGCATTCTTCAGTGCTAGCGCTTAATATGTATAATTCAATTATACCGCCATTAATAATCATTCCAAAAACTATTAAAAGTCATGTGCCAACTTATGTCATGATTCACAAAATTTTCCTCGTGTACAACAAGTAGAATATAAGGTCAATGGTAATATACCACTGCAGTGAAGCCGGGCAGTAAGACATATTACGAACCGTAAACTGACTAGAACAGGTGAAACTTTACTTTACCGCAAATAGAAAAATAGGCAATAACAGGCAGTTTGTTTAGTAAATCAACTTCATTTATAATTTTACGGTTGTAAACGAAACAGTTCAGTTTCATGGCTATGTTTTAATCATTAGTTCACTCAATCAGTTTTTAGACTCCTTAGACTCGATTATAATTTAAAAATTCAGGACAGATTCACAATATGCCAAAATTCTGCTAATTGAAATTTTACTTAATAAGGCAAGGACATATTATGAGAAAACAGGGCAGACCAGAAAAATTGCGGGCGCTATATATATCAAGTCCGCAAGAGCCGTAAACTGACTAGAACAGGTGAAACATCTGGTCGGTTTAAGCGGCAGCTCCTAGGCCGAGCACGGAGCCATGCTGGGGAGATATATTTTAGCAAGCAGTCCAACAACGTGATTTATTATTTTGAAAATAAATAAAGCTTACTTGGTGGTGGTGGTGGTGTTGTATACAGTTCTACGGCTATTTGTATGAAACACAAACAAACAATCGTAATTTAAAATGTGTGGTATATTTTCTTTCATAACATTCCATTATTGCGAGTATTTCTTCTGTACAGTATGAAGAACAAATAATTATTAGCCTCAATTTAAATTAAACTTTCTAGAATTTTCTTGTTATTTGTTACATTACATGACGCCAAAGCTACAAATCCAGAAACTTTCTTACTGTTGTATAAGAAAAAGGGATCCATGATTACATTTTACGAGGCAGTAACAACTCAATTTCTGTAAGTGCTCCAATGAAGTAGTCTGTATCAAAGTAGTCGTATTGCGATAATTGAAATAACACAAATGACATTTTCTATAATAAGGACAAAGCTGTTGATACTGAAAATGATGATCATGGTGACGGAAATATCATATGAAGGAAGCTGATAAAATAATTAGGCGAAAGAATGTTTCTCTGATCATAGTGAGGTGGCTTAGTGAAATTAACGTTACACGGCGGATAAAAGCACCAAATTTGGCAGGATGATCTGTCATGGTCTAATAATTAATGTTAGAAGGGATGGCCTCTGAAATTTTGAGACATTTTTATGTAAAACACACAAATTCAAGATGGCGTCCAAGATGGCCTCCGCGAGCTAAAATTTTCTATATCTCAAGCACTATTCAACCTAAAAAGCTGGTTTTGGTGTCAAACCGTAGGGTTTATTGCTCAAAGTTCAGTTAAAATAACTTCATTCACTTAATGTATCATTTCAAGATGGCGTCCAAGATGGCCGCCGGGAGCTAAAATTGTGTGTGACGTGTTGCCTGTACAGCGCTGCTTAAATCAGGCCAGAGCAGGACAACGCCGGTGGCTCGAGCATGCACTGCAACCTCCGCAGACAAAAGATCTCGCCAGTGGAGATGCCATTGCATGGGCTGCATATCACGCCTCTATGCTACCTCCGATGGATGACTCTCCAGCCCTATGTGCACTACTTCCTCTGTTCTATGAGAAATCCACCACTCCAGCTATGATCAAACATGGCATGGACGTCGTTAGACAAGCTATTCAGTTTCTGAATCCAGGATAGATCCCAGTCACTACATTTGACCAGCCTCTTTTTGCGTTAGCCAAATTCGTACAGTGGACATCACCAGACACCCATGGTGAGAGAGTGCATGTGGTTATGCTAGGTGGACTGCATACGGAAATGGCCCTCTGGATCACACTGGGAGATGTCTTGGAGGGCTCTGGGTGGATTACAGCCCTAACAGAGGCTGACGTAGCCTCCTCTGGCATGGCCGACTCATATCTGAAGGCAGCACACTTAACTCGAACCGGGTATGCACACCAAGTAGCTCTCTTCGTCAAGAATGTGCTTGATGTGCGAAATCACTCCATACATGACCAAATCAAGAGGAATTCTCTTGCACTCATCAAGAGACCTAAGCATAAAGCAACGTCTAAAGAGGGAAAGAAGATCCAAGTGCTTCAGAACAACGTGGCACTTTTTGGCCAGTTGTATATATCTATGCAGAACCGGGATGGTGATTTGGAGGAATTTTTCGCGCATGGGATACTGTCCTTCTCTCCTTCCCTCTCAGACTTTGGCAATCTTCATTTACCAGGCACGAAGTCTGAACTGCTGCGATGTCTTGAGCAGCCTGGGCAATCAGAGACACCTTCAACCTGCGACTGCAAAATCCGGGATGGTGCCGTCATCGTTCACTGCCTACCCACTACCAGCATCGGCTACTTTCATGAATATGCAGACAGGGTGTTTTTACCTTACATTGAGAAGCAGCTGTAGGATACCTCAGGTTGGATGTTGTCTCGGACACGTACATCCCAGACAGTTTGAAGGAGTCCACCCGAGAAAAGAGAGGCGATGGTGTGCGCAGGAAAGTGTCTGATCATGCCAAACTGCCACACAATTGGATGGACTTCCTTGGCGACTCGATAAACAAGAAGGAGTTGTTTGCCTTTTTGTCTTCAAATGTTGTAGAGTTCAACTGGCCACCAACCAAAGCCGTCTATGTCACATCATTGAAAGCTGTCGCATCCATTGGTTCCACCACCCACATGCAAAACTGCAATCACGAAGAGGCGGACACCAGGATTGTGGTTCACGTAGTGCATGCACTGGAGCAAGGGGCGAAGACTATCCAGGTGCGCACTGTTGACACAGATGTTGTAGTCATCCTTGCTGGCACATTCTATGATTTAATGGTGACCCAACCTTTGATCGACATCTGGGTGGCCTTTGGAATGAGCAAGCATTACAGGTTTTACCACATCAATGCCATCTGTGCAAGCCTGGGGAGCAACAGTCACGAGCACTGCCTGTGTTTCACGCATTTTCGGGATGCGACACAACATCTGCCTTTAGAGGTAAGAGCAAGAGGTCGGTTTGACAGGCATGGCAGGCATATAAATACGTCACTGATACATTTGTATATCTGGCCAGTCATCCTTTCCAGTGGCTGGATGTCGACGCTGACCCATTTCAGAAGCTTGACAGACTTATTGTCATTCTGTATAAAAAAAACAGTCATTTGAGCACAGTGAACGAGACAAAAAGGGAACTCTTCCGTCAGAAGAATAGAGCAATGGTCAAACTACCACCCACCAAGGCATGCATATCCGACGGGTAGTTTATCAAGCAGGAATATGAACGTCCAGCACACAAACACAACCAGTGGTTCCTTCCGCACAGGATTTTTCTTGGAACAATGTATCAGAGTCATGAGTACCAATCTGGATGACAATTCCAGAGGTTTCCAGATCATGCAGGGAATTTTTCAAATGCATCTGCAAAGGAGACTGCTCCAACTGCATATGTGGGAAAGCAAGTCTGGATTGCTCCCCACTGTGTAAGTGCAACTGTATTAAATAGATAGTATTATTATGAGAGGGTGGATGTTTATTGGAACTTTAGGATTTTTCCACTTAAAAGACAATGTCCAGTTTACAGCCGCCATATTGGATTTCCGACCAAATAACATCTGGTATGTTTCTCAAAAGCACAGTTGCCATATGCGACAAATCAGTTCAGTGTTCATTTGTTCAATGTCCTAAAAAAATAATTGTCACATGAAAGCTCGTCTATATGACTATTACTACTCAACTGAACTTTGAACAATAAACCCTACGGTTTGACACCAAAGCCAGCTTTCTAGGTTGAATAGTGCTTGAGATAAATACAATTTTAGTTCTCGGCGGCCATCTTGGACGCCATCTTGAAATGATACATCAAGTGAATGAAGTTATTTTAACTCAACGCTGAGCAATAAACCCTACGGTTTGACACCAAAATCAGCTTTCCAGGTTGAATAGTGCTTGAGATATAGACAATTTTAGCTTCCGGCAGCCATCTTGGACGCCATATTGAATTTTTACGTTTTACATAAAAATGTCTCAAAATTTCAGCGATCAACCCTGCTAATATTAATTAGTAGACCCTGACAGATCATCCTGCCAAATGTGGTGCTTTTATCCCCCGTGTAACGTTAACCTTGAAATTCAGCGTTAAGCCACCTCACTATTAGCTTCGTATTTAGAAGTGTTATTAATCTAAGTACAGCGCCAGTAACTTTGATGCAACTGACTGATTATCATTGTTGGTTTTTCTAACCAGTACATTTTACACCATTTATTGACAATGAGAAATTAATTTGATTGAAAAATATTTATTACTTGCACAAAGTGCGAGTCAGAACAGTGACAATCGAACTAAGACAGTGACTGCTTGCTCACATAATTATGAGTCATTTCAGATATTAGAAAGTATTTATAGATGCACTTACTTTGACACATACAATGCAATACACATTTGGTCGAAAGTAGAACTTGACAGAACTTCAAAATCAGCTGACGAATAAATATACAACCTTTACACTTGAACTAAAATTCGAAATCAATTTGTTTTCCAGCCTATCTGTTGTTTTGAGTCTCGTGTTTATCACCATTTTATCTGCTGGCTTTCTGTTAACGTTTAGCGTCCAGACCATATCTGAACCCATATTTTCTCACTGTTTCTCAGCTACATCTTCATTTATTTTATACTGTTTGTGTCCAGAAAAGCTTTAACTTATTTTGAGAAATTTCATGCGTTTTTCATTTTGTTTCTGTCTTCAGATATTGGAACACTGGGTACATGTGGATTAGAGACAAAATATATTATTTGCCAACGTCAGCAAGTATTGCAATGATTGTTTGAAGTCAAGTCACTATCACGTACTCCCTAACTAAACTTTAAACCCACATGTTCAGTAGACTTATATGCCTTATTTCAAAATGGGAACAGGGAAATGTCAATTCCTATGCAAACAAAATGAGTTATTGTGGAACATTTCGAAAGTTGGCCTTGCAATTATCAAAATTTCTTGTTGTATTCTGTCATCAAACTTCGAACGTTCTATGCGTGACTGGTAGCGTCAAGTTATCCAAAAACTCAAACCGAACAGGCGCCGGTACCATGGTTTTCTTGTTTCTTTTGGGTCATTTGCGTGAAAGGTTTTAATGATTTTGTTCTTTGAAACCCCAAAATATCCATGGACTCGCAGGCTAACACTGTAGTTGCCAATGTCCATACGATCAACACCTGACCTGTGAATAAGCTGGTTCTTGCGACTTCGCTTTTTTGGCGCTCTAGAAATCTCAAGATTATGACCTGACACAGACAGGTTATAATTAAAAACTCAATCCGGTATCTGAAAAGTCGTAATTTTTTACCCTGCTGACACCCAGCGCATGCATAACTCAATGGATTTAGTGTACACCATGAACGTCGGTCCATTGTTATTCCACACAATAACAAGAATCTTGACTTTGCATCAGGTTTATAGGAAAATGTGCGTTCCTGGTGACTTGGCCAGTATCTTACTCTCCATTACTGAACATGTTCCATACTGAACATGTTCCAAAAGCAATCAATAATGCTCAAAGCTGTGAAGAAGCAATCACAACACAGCTTGAAGGGAATGCCAACTGGAAGTTCATCCATCCTTCCAGAACTACACTAACACCAAGATCCAAATCCTTCGAAGATAGGCCTATTGCTCAGATGGTTCACATTTCCACCAATGTGCTCATCCACACTGCCTGTTTCGCTCTGGTCTGCATCAGATTGAAGAGTCGACAAAATGGCCATCTTCCTCCAGGTGAATACGAACTTTCGGCACTGTGCAAAATAATATAATAATTGTTTACAATGAAAACTAGACTCGTTAAATGTAGCTAAATTTCAACGTGTCCCATCGAATAAGAGATGACATTGTACTGTATAGGGACTTGCGGTAAACATAGTCTTTGCTACCACCTGAGCCTTGAGTTCA
The DNA here is from genome assembly GCA_963556255.1 of Allolobophora icterica. Taxonomy (NCBI): domain Eukaryota; kingdom Metazoa; phylum Annelida; class Clitellata; order Crassiclitellata; family Lumbricidae; genus Allolobophora; species Allolobophora icterica. The sequence goes on along the minus strand of OY744613.1, from coordinate 53,391,246 downwards.
AGTAATGGGACACATGATATTATTGTAAAAATTCCAAGCACAGCCCGTGATGCAAACTAGATGAAAATATCGTGGAACATAATCTATATCACAGTACAAAAAGTAGCAAGTTCGAAAACTCTGAATTTTAATGACTATGAAAGTAATTCACCTTCTCTTTGACAGCGGCCAATATTTCTTTCACTCGGAATTCCTCATAAAACTGCATATAACAACTATTAGTCGTTGCAATTAATATATTTTCTTCGACAGATAAATACAAAAACTGTTTACGTTTGCAATGTCGCGTTAAACTGCAAGTAAAAATTTTACTAGAATGTTCTAACAATGGAACTCTCGGAAAACCGGATAAATATTAAAATTCTTTACAGTTCCTCTTTCTCCTCTTCATCCATGCCTTCGACTTGTAGCCTTCTTAATCTTATGAGAACTACATTTGCTAACCTAATATTTCCCAAGATCTACAGTGTCGACAAGATGTGCACCTCTCTGCGTGCTACAGAAAATATCATGGATTAGTCAATCAATCCCAGTCTCTTTCGTCTAGGTAGACTGCGTATTAGATCGTGGCGTCTGATAATTAGTAGTATATCTTGAAGCCCTTTGGGCCAATTAGGTTAATTAGTAGGTAATTAATTAACAGGTAATTAATTAATTAATAAACAGTGGAAATGGCCATCACATGCTTCGTTCAGGAGCTTCAGGAGCTTCAGCAGCAGGAGCAGGAGCAGCAGCAGCTGCATCAGCAACTTCAGGTTTTACTTAGTAAGACCAGACATGTATACATACATGTACACTTACATACATGTATACATACATGTATACATACATGTATACACACACAGTGTGTGTATGTGTGTGTGCAATAGGCCTAAGTGTCTTTCACGGGCCAAGATCATCCGGTGCGTTTGTAATGACTGAATGAATGAATAAATGGGAGTATGAATGAATGAATGAATGAATGAATGAACGGTTGGGATGATCGACTTCCACTTAATTAACAATCGTTTCACGCACCATGGAGCAATGCTCCTGAAATTGATGCTTACCCATCAATGATCTGGTATCTGGGCCAGAGTCATCCGATGTGACGGACTTGCTGTGTGTGAACTTATGATCACTTATTATAATTCCCCTCTTTTATGTATCGTATACGTACAACTGTAGGACTTCTACCCCTACCACAGTGTGACTGGGGTTGCTTGTTACTGTAAGTCTGTAAAACTGGTACGCAGTCGGAGTCGTTGTAAGATTAAAAAATGACGGAGCAGAATCGGTGTTTAATAATGCCTGCGTCGATCTTAGTAATTGGGTAAACGTTGATCCATCGTTACTTCCGTTTAAAATCCAGCTTGTAATCTGGTATGTGCCTCTGTTGTGTCTTATCGCTTTCAACGCAATTCTCCAAATTTTAACCGGCTCAGGACATTTTATCTGCAGCCAGACATTTAGGATTGATCTACTATCCGCGATCCATGTTCCGTTTGAACCATCTGCATTTAGACTATTGAAAGCTCCATACGCTTGATACTTGTCAGTAACAGTTGAACTAGCACTTGCCATAAATCCGGTAACACTTTCGTCAGCCTCCAAAATAGGTATGTATCCGATATGACATTTTTTAAGAGCATTATTATCCGCTCTACTAAGAGCGTTATCTACATAATTTTTAGTGGAGGCATCTTGAGGATTAACGGGGTCTTTTAAATCGGTTATAGATTTTTGTCTCATAACTATATCTTGGTAAACATCGATTTTATGGTCGCTGGACGATTTACCGAATCGAACTATATTTTCCGTTCCCACTTTGCACAAGAAACCTTCGATCGATTGCAACGTTATAGGTTGGTTTAAATAACCTTCTATTTTGTTTAACAGATTACCCAGTATCAAAGCAAACAGTTTGTTTCCGCGTAGATCCTTACACCCCATATTACGTTGACGATCCGAGCCCACACTTAAAAATAGATTGCCGGTCATAACGTCACCAGTCTTAGAAACTTTGTTTACACCGCTATTAATATCTACGTAATTTTTGGTAGCACCATCTTGGGAATTAGTAGGTTCTAACACGTTGACCAGTTTATGAGAATCTAAATTAATATTCTCGATCGCGGCGTTTGTTCCATCCATACGAAGGAAAGTAGCATTTGCTTGAGACAATGTAACTCCTCCGGCAATTATTCTTTCCGAGTATCCAACATCAGTATGTCCGAATTTATCCACAGGCATTTTTAGTATATATATATATAATATATATACAATGTATATATTTATATTTTTTATTTATATTAAAATAAGTCGTTGAGTGAGCTCATGAGCTCAAAGGAGGCTGAATAGCCTACCACGATTTAATTATCGTATATGTATAATTGTATGCTATGAAGTCCTACGTTAATCTGACCGATAATAATAGTCCCACCGGGAATATGTGTTTTCGTAACTCTGTAATACTGATACGCAGTATTCGTTGAAATATTGAAAAATGACGGGGCAGTTGCGGTTCTGTATAACGGAGTCGTCATCGTAAATAACGTCGTAAATGTCGAATCGCCGTCGATACGCCCTGATATGGTCCAAAAGACACTGTGTATTCTATGTACATTATCGATGGCTTTCAACGCGATTCGCCAAATTTTAACCGGCTCAGGACATTTTATCTGTATCCAGGTATTCAAAGAATCATTAGAAACCCAAGATCCGTTCAAACCATCCGCGTTTAGACTATTGAACGCTCCGTACGCTCGATATCCGTCTATGTGTGAACTGGCACTAGCGACGAATCCGGTACTACTCTCGTCGGTTTCTAAATTAGGTATATATCCGAGATAACATTTCTTATGAGCATTATCTACGTAATATTTGGTAGCACCATCTTGGGGGTTAGTAGGATCTGACACGTTGACAATTTTATGAGAATCTAAATTAATATTCTCGGTCGCAGCGTTTGTTCCATCCATACGAAGGAAAGTAGCATTTGCTTGAGACAATGTAACTCCTCCGGCAATTACTCTTTCTGAATATCCAACATCAGTATGTCCGAATTTATCCACAGGCATTTTATAATATATATAGATATATATATATTAAAACAAACCGTTTATAACTTCCTGAAAATTCGCGCCATCGTCCATCATCTTCAACACGTACAAGCACAGATGACCGCAAAACACTTCGTTATCGGGCTGTATTCGTTCGCTGTTATAATAAACCGGACGACGTAAATATTTCAGTAGCTCGGTAGGTGGAGGGAGACCATAGCCATCGAAATATTTCGCCGAAATTTCGCCTTTCTTCTTGATCCAACACACCCAATGAGTCCCGCTCCCACTGGATTTATCTAGGTTAAGAATGCCGCTTTCGTTAGTAGGCCTACTCGGTCTCTCGGGCAGCTCGTCTCGTAGGAACACTCCTCTGAAGTTTGTGATATTTAGTTTCTTCTTAGCGGCGTCTAGCAGTTGTATATTCGTCAAAGGAACATTCGGTAACACGACTCCGCAAACGTCGATTTCTGTAACACTTCTAAAACTCATTTTATAATCAACGAATAGATTCTTTATGTGCGCAGCGTAACGAGTAATGTCCGTACGCTAGTGTGTGAATACCGTCTTCCATTATTACTCGTTTATCATCATCCGCGGATAATGCAACTTTATTTACCTGCTCGGTATAAATATCGTGATGATACGATCTAAAAACGTTCATTTTTCTTAGTCGTTCTCTTTTGGTAAACAGACAGTTTTTATAATCATCGTGAGTTATCGTTTTCTTAACAACATTTTGCTTAATGCCTTTACACTTCTTGTGTTCTGCACCATCGATTCTATACGAGTACAACTTGGCCCTTAAACCTACGAACTCGGAAATCTGTTTTCCTGCTGATTCGTCTTTGAACATACCGATAACTTTCTTGTTCATTCCGCTTCTTAAACCCGATGGGTGATCTTCTGGGTAATCACTCGTATCGAATCGAACCGCAACGTCTTGAGCGATATCGTCGTAAAAATCTTCTGTTTGTATTTCATATGCCAACGAATCTGTATCGGTGAATAACAATTTAGCTCTGTCTCCGTATTTTTGCCGTATAAAATTGTAATGGAAATCGTACATCAAAGTTTTACTTAAGCCTAATATACACATGCCTAGATATATCGGTTTATTATAAAACAACCTCGGTCTTTTCATGTGAACGGCGATTAGATTCTCGTCGAAAATCGTCAGGCGGTCATAATTAGTTTTTGCAGCTAACTTAATAGCTTCCTTCTCGTGACATACCAATTTTATATCTACATGATTTTCGATCCTTTCAAGAGTTTTTCCAAAGACGCTATTGTTCATCAATTTGAAAAAGTCTTTCTCAAAGTTATTAGTGGCACTCGTTCTCAAGTTTGTGTTCAAATCTACATAATATTTCAACCAAGGGCTTTCTTCGAATAGTATCCCTCTGTGAATTTTCGCGATTTTCAACCCGAGACTTTCGTACAACTTCAAATTTTCGTAATGTACCACGTACTTCTTTTTATCGTTCAAGTTTGGAATTAGTTTTGGTATATTATATGTAAATTCCGACGAGATGCTCTCGGGAGCCAGAGGATAGTCGTTGTGGAGATCGTGCAATTTTTCAGAATATTCCAAATCCACTTCCAATACACACGATCCCAATAAATTCCAATTATTTAGCTCGTCGTCGCTCATCCATTTAAATCCACGAGTCGGTAAAGGCTTGCTCATCGCCCAACCGTATAAATTATTAGCGTCTAGATAAGTTATATATGACGAAGGCTCGCTGCTATCGAATTTATCCGCCGTCATATACTTATTGTTGGCTTTCCCATAACGATTCGAAATTGTGCTGATTCCTCCTCTTATTCCTTGCTTAATCATCAGAATCATATCGTAATCGCTCAACAACTCCAACTTTATACCGGTCAACTTCAAAGCAGCATCCCAGGCTAGTCCCGGAGATGTGTAATACCTTGCGGGATCAAGCCGGTAATTCTTCATGCAAACGTCTCTAAAGTTTTCGAAAATATCGGCTAAGAGTAGAACATCCGAAACATTGTACAGGTCGTGGTATTCTCTAAACGTTTTACATCCGAATGCATTCCATACATTTTTGGCGTGATCGTAATCTTCGTCGCTAATATCTGAATCATTGAGCCTCGAATAAAATGCGAACTTGGGAGGTAGTTCGGTTTCGTTAAATCTATCGACGGAAGTAACGTAATCGTACGGGTAAATTCCTTTTTTAAGTAAAAGATCGAGCTGTTTCCCAGAATATAACGCACCAAGATTTTTATATTGTTCTTTCTTCAGATTCTTCGATAAAGCGTCAAGACTCGATGCCATGAATCTAAAACTGTCGATAAATCGCAATTCACGTTTAACGTTAATTTCTTTCCCTTCTTTGTTTAGAAACTTATCGACGATCACTTCTCTGCTAAACGATATGTACTTCTCTTCGTTATTAGGAATGCATTTAATTTTCTCATTCTGATCACCTCGCAATTTCTTTACGAACAGATGGCTGTCGTATCCGGACAGATTATGGAATACTACTGGAAAGAACCTCGGAACTTTATAGTCTAGATTACAACCATTATGAGCGGCCCCTCTAAAAATACCGCTCAAATGACAGTGGTCTCTAACCCGATCTGTACCCAACGCTCCTCCACAGATATGACATAAAGTAGTTTCCTTAAACTTTTTTCGGTCATCTGGAGTAAATATCATCTTCTTCGGAAACTTAAACTGATTGTAGATTCGTTTTATAGTCTCTTCGAGACTATCTACGAATATTTGACCGATATCGTCGTCTTCGCTTTCGGCCGTATACGTTACAGGATCTTGTTGATATAATATATCGTCGAAGCATTTTACGTAATAACAAAACGAGCTAGGCGTGTGTTTTTGGTATTTATCGGTGTAAGACACGCGAGGATCTGGCTGGTATGTGGCTATAGGTTTGATGAAAGATTCGAAATCTGCATAAACTATAAAGGGAACTCTCATCGACCTATTATAATTTTTAAAACTTAACGTAGTTCCCGGTTCTGGGACTTCTATTTTTTGAGCGGCGTTTTGCGAACAGTACTCGGTATGTTTATTAAGCGCTTCTATTCTTGTATAACCGTTTAAACATCTTCTACAATAGTGCATTGAAGTATGGGATTTTTCCGTTCGTGAAGCCATCAATCTGTTGAAATTCTTTATCCAACAATAATGTTTCTTATCTCCGTCGGAAATAAGCAATAGTTTAACGATAGAAACTTTATCGTCTCGTTGATTCGACACATAAATTGGGAATACTATCTTATTTTCAAAACCGAATACGTCAATGCCTATATTATTATTTCTCTCAAACTTGCTTATTATATTAGCATCCGCAGCAACCGGAAATTCGATACCGCTCCAATCGAGTTGCTTCGATTGTTTGATTAATTCTTTCGTAATTCTTTCGGGATGATTGTCAGTTGGATTTAATGCTCTAGTAATGCACCACTTGAAACATTGCTCGTCATTATTCTTCATATTGATAATAGCCTTTTTGCTAGATAGTTCTGTAGGCAACGGAACGTAAGAACTGCCTTTCAATGGTTTATAAACAGCAGTATTGACATCTAACTTTACAACATTCACGAATCTCCAATTACTTCCACGCATCTGGAAACTGGCCATAGTCTCTGGGATCTTATTTATTGCATTATCGTATATTTCGTTGATATCGGTAGCATCTAAAATAACTTCAGTCTTCGAGACGAATGGAACATTCGCGGATTCTTCTTCTCCAGATTTCATATCAACGCGCTCCATGGTACATGTAAGAACGAGTTGAACCTTAACCTGACGATTTTTTGACAACAGACTAAAAACCTGCGGTCTAACGGCGTTAAGAAAAGACACGGCATCGATTCCAGAAGAACCATCGATAGTGTATTGTTTAGTGAATCCTTTAATAGCCGATGCAGTCTTTCGAATTTCAAACTTCTTTGTATTGATTTTAGCAAAGAGACTCTTTATTTTCGATTTAAACGATTCCAATCTTTCGTTCACAGGTTTCTTCACTTTAGGAGGTATGTAACTAACTAACCAATCCGCAAAAGAATTAATATTCGACCTAACCTTAGTTTTCAACTCACTGAGAACTTTATTTGGCTTGGAAACGAACTTGGTCGGAGTAAGAATTGGGGTTCGAATATTGGGAACTGGAGAGTCGAGCAAGTTTCCTCCTCCATTAAAATCGTTGCTCATAGCAGCAATCAGATCCGCTTTTCGCAGTTTCCAATATCCGACCAAGCCGCTCCGTTTTGCCATGACTCTCAATTCTTTTACAGTTTTCAACTTGTAGTCCATTCCTTTATATATACATATATATATTCATTTCTTTAAGTGTTGTTTAAGAAAAACACAAATATTTATTTATGTTTAATTTTGTATTTATTTATTTTTTCCCAAAATCTCACAGCTCATTCACAACGGAATCGATAGTTTTGTCGTTAATGCTATCGTACACCTTAATTTTGTATCTATTTCTCCATACTTTTCCATTATACCATTGTATTATTGGTGCGTTTTGCCCGTGCGCCTTAGCTGCTTTGTACATCGACGGATACACGACAACATCACCGGTTTCTAGGTCTAAGATTTCTACTTTTCTCGGCTGATTTCTGATATACCTCGTTCTATCATACGCGCCTTCCTGGTAGTTTCTTTTAAGTATTCGTTCTTTCCGATATTCTTTCCAGTATCCTTTCTGATATTCTGTCTGATATGCTTTCCGATATTCTTTCTGCTGCTCTTTCTGCAGTTCTTGCCTTTGTCGTCTCTCTAGTTTCTCTAGTTTCTCTTTTTCTGAGACATCGCGAGCAAGAATCTCCATTGCGCTCAATAGAGCTATAAGCTCGGGCTTGTTGAGATGAGCACAACCCTTAACGTTGTGCTGGACCAGTAAGCTTCTCAGCTCTGGAAGTTTCATCTTCTTATTACTAATATAAGTAAACATCTCTTTATGTATGTTTAAGAAAAAAAGAAATTTTATTCATAGCCTTCACCCTTAGCATTTAGCATTTAAATCGCGGCGATTTAAGACGAGCTTCTACCGTAGACGACGTTTAGCTTCTGTCCGTCCGATTGAAACTCCAGCAACTTGTCCGAAATTACGATAGCATAAGCTTCGGTTTCGGCCGGCACTGCCGTATTAAATATAGCTTTGATCTGAATATCGACGACAGACGATTTTAACCGTTCAGATTGTTTGGTGACGTCGAAAATCATTAGCGGATATAGTTCTTTATAATCACTCGGTGTTATATTACTCTGCGTTATCAACTGATCCATTCCGTAGAATTTTTCGCTAAACGTTGCCGCGGCTCGGTACGCTCTCGAGAATTGTTGATTAGGAAACGATAGGTTGTAGTCTACAGCCGGGTATCTTTCCTGATTCATTATTACGTACATGTTCTTAAGATCGCAATGGTCGAAGATCGACGGATTATGTTCTTGATTACCGTCACGACTTGTCTGAAATCCTACGATTATATACCTCGGTTTTTCCGGAGATGTCTTGACACTAAGTCTCCAACTGAAAGTAGTCGACTGAGGAACAGTTATGGTGTCGCATTGACGAGCGCGATAGGCGACGGCCAACGATGCTTTCGATTCGATCGTTTTATATAACTGCATTTTTTCCATATCGGATGGAATAACGTGAGGCATAAACCACGATATCTTTTCTATTGCAACTTTTCCAGCCGCTGCATCGTGACCTCTATAAATAGCATCGTCGTCGGCTTTACGCACTAACGTTAGCGTATGTTTCAAACCGTAAACAATCTTGTCGTAATCATCGCAAAAACCGAAGATATGCTTTAATGCAACTATAAAGCTGAACGTTCCCTTAGCAGTTGGTTTTCGAATAAGATACTGTTGTCTGACCGCAAACCCCGTGTTATCGGCGAGAACGGCCGTTGCACCACTGTCTTTATACCACAGCTGATTTAAACCTTGTGCCAGTTGAAAATCGTTTGGGTATTTTAGCAATCCAAGCATCGTGGTAGCTTGACCCGGGTGAAATAACGTTTCTATTTCTTGATTCGACAGAGAATACGATATTTGGCTAAATAGATGCATTAGCCCGTTATTCGTAACAGCCACTGCATCGGCATTAACGTACGCGGTGTTATCCGCTTTAGTCAGTCTTCCTTCGAATAGCAGATAAGACTCTGAAGGGTGGCTGAACAAGTCTTGGAGCTCGATATTGATACGAATCTCGCCCGTTGTGTTTAGATTCGTTCTCGCAGTAGGTTCATACTCGTGAAATTCGTATCGTTCGATACTCTCGTCCGTCAAAGGTTGTTCCGTGAATCTTAGTATATCTGATTGCATTTTTTTTATTAATAATATATGATTTTATTTTATTTAAATATAAATAACCTATGCAACTTTCAATCCAGCTCCGTTTAAACGTCTAACGAGATCTTGAATTTTAATAGCGCTCTTTGCATTGGAATTCATACCGTGCCCCATCATTAAATTATTTATATTTGTACTGTTCGAACGCGTTCCGTCGTTAATAAGTCTAGTTAGCACGTCTTTACTTTCTTGAGTTAGCAAGTCCTTACCTTCGTTCAGCTGCGGTTGGAGCGCTGAAAGCGCTGAAAGCGTTTGTGAACTTGTAGTAGGTAAATTTTTGGGACTCATAATTTTAGCAACCGCTTTATCGACTAATCGTTTCCCGGCGTCAACAGCTACAGTTTTACCAACATCCAGCGCTTTTTTCCCGATGTCTTTAGCCGCGTCTTTTCCTACGCTGAGAGCGGTAGACGCTATTTGTTTAGCCGCATTTGACGTAAATAGATTCTTGAAAAAACCCGCAACGACATCGAATATTCCCGCCCCTCCGATAACATATTGTTTCTTATACCTTCTTTTAGCAACTACTAACATTTTTATATTAATAGCATTATATTTTTATATTCATTTTTATTTATCGCTCCTTGTCTTAGTAACTGGTCGCATATACCAACTATCTCATTTCTCACACCCGTATTGCCCGCCTCGAAGCTGGCCATTCGCAGAGATAACATTTCTATTAATGCATTAGGATCTTGAGGAATAACGATACGCTGTAGGCCTATTCCTTTACCTTGCGCCTTTGACGTCATCGCGTCCCATATCGGTTTAATAATATTTTTATATTTTAAGCTCCTAGAGGATTTTGGTTTACTTGGATTTTTCGGCTGCCTCATAGCATTCGTTACCTTCAGAATCTCGGCATATTCTTCCCGATCGTTTGCATTGAAAATCGACTCGTCCGGTTTGGCCATCGTTAATAATTCCCAAAGTCCTGGAGTTCCTTCGTATATCTTAGGCCTATCGCCTACCGTCACGTTATTGCCGTCGATCGATATAGGACTGTCGCCTATATAAAATTGGCCGTCTTTTGAGTTTATACCGAACGTTGTGTCTACCGTCTTTTTATCGGACGCGTATTGTTGCAGGTACTTCACCGCAATATCTCCTAGTTCTAAGGTTTTTACCGGGTCTTCTCCGTAAGCCTGTATCGAAGGGTATTGAGGAAACTGAATGGCTTTTAATGATGTCGAAATAGAAGCGGGAAGCGCCTTTAAAGCGTTAGCTGTCTCTGCAGAGTTTTCTTTTATAGTCGATAACAAAGCCTTTTGTTCTTTTGAAATTGTTGATTGCGAGTCGACTATTGGTTTGTACAATCTCGTTAATTCTCGTTGTAGTCCGATGTCTCCTAATCTCTCGGATAAAAAGTTTTGTCGAATATTCTTCTTCGATTTCAGAAACTCCTCAACGATAAAATCTCTTTTTGCGGGATCGGTTATCTTTAGAAACGACATTATATTTTATTTATATAAGCTTATAGCTATATTTTTTAAACGTAAATTCGAACGTAAATTCCAACGTAATTACGAACGTTGATTTCGAACGTTTAATTTACGTTCCCGTTAAAACGTTCTCGTTAAACGTTAATTTTTCTGTGCTAACTTTGGTTTTATTTTTAATTTTTTCTTTCATATCGTTGAATTTCACAAACTAGCTTAGAATTAGCGAATATTCAATGTCTGAAATATTGTCGTCCACAAGAGCTTTTGAAATGAGGCTACTGATAGTGTTTAGTTTTGCTTCCGCTAACGTTTTGATCTTTTCGTGCTTTGTCAATTTCAACGCAAGCTTCTTACTAACTTGTCCTCCGATAATAATTAACAATCCTACACCTACTGCCGTACCTGTTGCTATCGCTATGGCCGGAGTTGCAATTACAGTAGCCAGAGCTGCCAGTCCTGAGCTGCTGAGCCCCATCACAGTTACTATCAGAGCGTTGTCGATAATGCTAATCATTCTTATGTTCCTACGATACTTTGTACTTAAGGCGGTCCTTTTATCGCGTTCTTGTTCGATTTCTTTTTGAATTTCGTTAATTTTTTTAAAACGATACGATTGCGCTGAATTTTCCATTTGTTTATATTCCATTATTATTATTATTATTAAGATTTTTTAAATTTAAACGTGGTAATTAATGTAGCATAGCGAATCTTTTTCGTTAATGATAACTACAGAATCGGAATTGTTTTGAATAGTAATAACAATGTCTTCTACATCTTCACAAATGGTTGAATCTTGCAAGCTACATTTCTTTTCTTTAATCGCCTGTCTAAGCGACACTAGACAGACTCCTCTAGGTAGTCGAACACCAAATCCTAGCTCTTGCGAGACCGACGATCTGGGTTGAATTGTGATCGCTCGTTGTGCGAAAATCTCCCAACGCTGTGAGCCCGGTTGTCTTATAGCCCGATGCGTTACTTCTTTAGGCAACCAAAATACTGATTCTGGTCGAGTTCTAACTCTGCTCGGAGAATTGCGTTTTGTTATAAACTTGTGTATTGGCATACCGTATCGCGACATTATATATATTATATATATATTTATATATAGGGCCTATTATAACCTTTACAGAATCATACCAAGTAGGGGTCCAAGGATTGGAATACTAGAAAGTACTTTTGAAATGGGATTGTCGTTTCCAAGAATCAATCCTGAACCATTGACAAATCCAGAACCTCTGCGCATGTACAGTCCTTCTCCTACACCGTCTAATCCAGATCCTGACCATGGTTTCAGGTAAAGAACTGCTGCGTGCGGAACCATCTTGTAGCTTCTTCCTCCTTTCTTTATGTATAAAGCACCTCCATTAACACCCGATCCCATCATTTTGCTAACACCTGTACTCGCTAATCCGCTTAAAGCTCCAGTTGCAAGACTTGGCAGAACCCTAGAAAGAAGAAATTTTCCAGCTGTAGCTAGAAGTGGTAATAACGCTGGAAGAAAACCGCCTTCGACTTTCATATTATGGTCTATTTGCGTTTTACTCATTTTGAGCGTAGTACCAGTTCCATTCTGATATGCTTTCGCCATTTTATTAATTTGTGCTCGTGTAAGAGCTAAAACGTGTTCACCGGATAGATCTCCGTGAGTTAGTCTTATACTCGTTCCTGTCCCTGCCTCAACTGCGCGTTTAATTTTGTCTTTTTGTCCATCCGAAACATTAACTTTTGTATTGGTATATCGACTCATTTTATATATATATAATTGAAATTAAAAACTTTAATACCACGATAATTAATTCTCACACTTCTCTAATTTGAAACCTGATCGACAACTCCTCTCCTCGAAGGTTGATTAGTTTTCCATTTTGATCTGTAAGTTTTGTTTCCATAGCCGAAATCGTAAATAGCGTAATAGGAAGATATACTAAATTAACGGGCACTTCTATAATCTTGTATCCGGGGCCTACATTCGGGAAAAAGGAATATATAATGTTTTCCGTTGTTCCGTTAGAGTACGAAGATCCTATTACGTCGCTGGTTACTCTCAAACTATTTACGTTCATTATATTTACTATGTTCTCGGATTCGTTATATCCTTCTGAATACACTCGGCTATTAAATCCTAAAACAGTTCTAATCGAGTTCTCGATTGTCATATTAACCTGATAGTTAGCACCGATATCTAACACCGACTTCAAAGTATTGTTGTTCGCTTGTAACGTTATACAGTACGCATCTCCCGTTTCGTCATAATGTCCTGATTGTTTCATGATTCTCTGAATGTGTTCGTTTATATCTACGATTTCGTAACTTCCTTCTGGGATTTCTATAGTAAACCACGTTTTACCATTATCCGGCGAATACACAAACTTGTTGTTTCCAGAATATATATTCGGGAAGGAATTATAAGTCTCAAGATTAACAAGACACATTTCATACTTTTTGTTTTTGTCAAGTTGAATCAGAGGATTAAATTTTGTTCGAATTTGCGTGCTCCTTTCGCTCACCAAAATGCTGAATGACTCTTTAGGCTCCGTGTTACGAGCGATCTTTTCTGTGTTCAGAACTATCTTTTCCAACCGCGCTTCCATTATATATATAATATATATCTTATGAAGATTATTTTTATGCTGAAGGCATATAAAATGTATCTAACCCACTTCTATACTTGCCGTTGTTTTTTTTACTGGTTAAATCTATCACTACAAATCCGTGCGGACGCTCCCACGCAGTTTTGCACAGTTTTACAAATTCGTCTTTAGGCATATCATCTACGCCTACGTGATCGTTGTATATATTATTAATATTTTTAAGGTCTTGACTAAATAAACAGATAAAGTTTGCATTCTCTCTGATGGTCTGTCTAGGCAGTTTGAAGTAGTTTTGTGCGAGGTAAAATGAGTCAACATTACTATGTCTTCCTCTGATGTAATAAGCTTCGCATTTGTTTTGTTTTTCTAATTGTAAATCGTCGAAAATCATCAGGTTCTGCTTAGCACTCAAATCTCTCGGATCGGGCACTTCTTCCGAAGTTTCAAAGAATCGACAGTTCATATCAGATTTTTTAACTATACTTTTAGCCATTTCCTCAACAACTGATATTGGCGATACATTCAGCCTGGCTATCTCGTCTTGACAACCAAACAAATTGACGATTGCTTCTTTAGGCAATTTTTCTTCGAATGCTTTTTTCAGTATTTTATATTCTGGTTGAAAGAGAGATCTTCCAAAAACCTGTAAGTTATCATAATCTAACCATCCTGGATTCAAAAGTAAATTTAATAATAGCGTAGTCTTACCGCATCCAGACTTCCCAACGATCAGACCCCTTATACTTCTAGGTAATAATGGGTTATTAAATCTTTTCGATGTCTCATCGTTCCAAGATAAATCTTTAACTTCCATTTCTTTTTTAATTATAAAAATAGTTTTATATTAAAATGTATATGGAACAGATGTATTGCGTAAAGTGCAAGAGAGAAACCGAAATGACAGATATTCAAAATTTCATCAGTAAAAATAAAAGACCTATGATTAGAGCCGTATGTTCCGACTGCGGAAAAACTAAAACTCGATTTCTTTCCACTGACAAAAAAGGAGGCGATCTAGTTGGGTCTTTAAATTCAGCTACGAAAAATCTAAAACTTCCCTGGGCGAAATTCCCTGGAGAATTGCATCTTCCAGGACATTCGTTTACGGGCCCTGGAACAAGATTAGATTTAAGATTGAATCCTGACGCCTCCCCTAAAGACTGGAGTCAGCCTGTGGACAGAATCGACCAAGCAGCTTATCGTCATGATTTAGCTTATGACCAGTATTCGGATACCGCTGCCAGAAATGCAGCCGACAGAGTAATGGTAAATGAATTAAATAATATAAATAATCCTACATTACGTGAGCGCGTCGAAAGAGCGATAATTAAACCTATTTTGATGACAAAAGCCAATCTTGGTTTAGGTTTAGGTACTTCCGATTCAAAGCCAGCTGTTAAACCGTCTCAAAAATGGACGGATGAACTCGCCGAACAATTGCATAAACCGGTAATACGACATTTTACAAAAAGGAAGGTTTACGTCAATGGTATCGATCAAATTTGGGCTGCAGATCTTATAGACATGCAGTCTTTCACGAAATATAACGATAACGTTAAATATTTATTAAGCGTTATCGATATATTTTCAAAATACGGGTGGCTTGTCCCGATTAAAGATAAGAGCGGAAAATCTGTGTTCGATGCTTTCACCAAAATACTTTCTAGTAGCGGACGGAAACCCGAGAAACTGTGGGTCGATAAAGGTAAGGAGTTTTACAATAAAAACGTGAAATCAATTGGAATCCAGTTGTATTCTACTGAGAATGAAGAAAAATCATCCGTTATAGAACGATGGAATAGAACCATGAAGGAGAAAATGTTCAAATATTTCACAGCTAATTCGACTAGGAAATATATCGATGTTTTAGAAAATATGGTTTCTCGTTATAACAACACTAGACATTCTTCCATAAAAATGACTCCAATAAAAGCGAGTATAAAGATAAATGAGACTATTGTATGGAAAAATTTATATGGCGGTTTACACCCAAAACCACCTGATAAACCGAAATTTTCAATAGGTGATAAGGTCCGAATTTCTAAGAAAAAGACGTTCTTCGAAAAGGGTTATACCCCTAGATGGACGGAAGAGATCTTTACTGTGACAAAAATTCAATACACAGATCCTCCGACCTATAAGATAACAGATTACAACGGAGAGGAAATTCAAGGCACATTTTACGAACAGGAATTACAGAAAACGACTCAGGAAATTTATAGGATCGAAAAAATCATAAAAACACGTGGAAACAAATCTTTTGTCAAATGGGTGGGATATCCACAAAATTTTAATTCATGGGTTGATAATCAAGCATTGATAAATTTACATTAGAATCTCCATTCGAAACAGTGAGAAATCTCCATTTGCAACCTAATGTTACTACTTACTTATCACACCGGCCCAGCATCCTACTTGTGTTACTACTTATTACACCGTTCCAGAAGCTTAATGTTACTACTACTTGTATTACAAATTGCGGGAAAGCAATTCTTAAGAACAAGCCATATAATCTAGCAGCTCAATTGGCTGTTAAGATGGGTTCCACTGGTATGTTAAATACTTATGCTAAATCTACTGTTCCTTGACTCGAATATTGTCTATGTATGTATGTATGTATGTATGTATGTATGTATGTATGTATGTATGTATGTATGTATGTATGTATATTGTATATGTAAGTATTTGGTCCGCAAAGGTTCACCAGTCACTCTGGTACAGAGTAAAGCAGGGAGGCGACCTGACCGACGACTCTGATGAGCGTAGACTCGGATCCGACCTGGGCTGGTGAACCAAAGTCCTCCGTGCCCACCTTCTCGTGGTGCGGACCGTTAGTACCCTTCCTAGGAAGTACTCTTCCTAGGAGGGGGAACGAACGGGCACGGCAGGCAAAACCAGGGGAAGGCAATGGCAAACCACCCCTGTTAATCATGCCAAGAAAATCGTCATGCCACACACCAAACCACGCCGATGGTCGCGGATGGAGGGACTCCCAGGCCGGAGCGCTGAGGTGGGACTCCCAGGCCAAAGCGCGACTCAAGGGCTACTGGGAGAAGCAGCAAGACGGCAACGGAGACTGTGTGGCATGACGATCGCTAGGGCTCCTAGAGCCGACGGCACAAAGAGACAAAGAGAAGTATGAAATAAGTATGAACAGTACTGCATTTATGTATATTGTGTATGTATATGTAAGTATGTGTGGATGGATGGATGGATGGATGGATGGATGGATGGATGGATGGATGGATGGATGGATGGATGGATGGATGGATGGATGGATGGATGGATGGATATACGATTAAACAGGAAGATGAATTGAATGGACATTGGAACTCTGTATCTAGAAAGTTACATGGTTTCAATAAATGGGAATCTGTTAAAGAGGTCATTCCATGTGAGATCAACCAGACCCTCCAACCTTCAACCTTAGATTTGGCTGAAACTTTTTGCATCTGTTTGTCCACCATTTTTACATCTGTTTGTCCACAACCTGTTCAAGCTCTACAACACTAAGTTAAAAGCATTAACTGTTGTCCCACATGCGCATAGGCCTACTTGCAGCCCATGATATGCTCCAGTTTACCTGACAGACCAACTTTGAAGACCCTTATCACAATGAAGACATAGAGTAATAATGGAATAAGATTTGTTACATACAGAGTGAACTATATGCAGATAACAGAAATTTAAAATTTTTGCAATTGCTTTTATTGTCTTCAATGCTACCATGCCATGAATATTACAGATTTAAATTGACAACTGCGTTATGTGGTCACTTTTCACCAATATTAGTGGGAAACTATTTGTTTCAATTCAGAATGATTTGCAGAATCAGAAAGTACACAGAACGTTGTACAAAATCACAACATTTTGCAGGGCTATGTGGATCTGTTCCAGAGATACTGGCCTCTGAATATGTCACCAAGTTCAAAATGTGTCGCGAGTGCTTCAAACCACCCCTCCATTACCCTCAGCCATACAATGCAGATACATGGTGATAGGCTTATGACAATTTCTATATGATGTAGGCCTACCAACGTATCAAACTACCAAAATAGCTAAATTACAGCCAAATCTGAGATAGGTCACATACAGCCCCTCTGTGATTTCACATGGATTGGCCCTTCTGAGACCTCGAAAAATAGCTAATATTCAGCAGAGCATCACTGCTGATTGCTTCTGATTACCAACACCAAATTTATATATCCAGACAGCTTATGGCATGCACTTTTCAGAAATATGAAGCACAGATAAATTCCAGTTCTCCAATTTCCCAATATCAGCTGGTGAAGTTGACCCCCATTCATCAGTTTGACCAAGATTAGCATGTGAGTATGAATTCATTTGCAAATTAACACCACAGTAAAGTACATCCGGTAGGAACCCATTACTTGTTATTTCAAAATATGAAGAGATTAAAATGTTGTTACTACTGCTTTTCCTCATATTGGTCTGGCAAATTCAAGAAAATACGGTTTGCAATTTCTGAGACTGCATATTGGCAGCTGTATTGTAAAGCCTGTACTCAAGACACAGTCATTATAACAGGTCCAGTAGGTCGCCAACAACTTTCTGAATACAGCAGTGAAAACCTCAAGCCTCTATCTGCTCTACTTCTTGACTTATTTCATGTTGAATATGGCTTCAGAGAACATTTCGCGAAATCGGATCCAAATTTCCGACTATTCCACCTCACTTTTAGATGGTATATATCTCGGTCAAATATTTGAATATTTGAATATTTGAATATTTGAATAAAATTTGGCATTTGTGCCAATATTGTGGCCAAACAGAAGAAAATTTTTTCAGCCATATCTAAAGTTGAAGGTGTGAAAATGTTTTAAAAACTGGTTGATTTCACACGGAATGACCTAAACCTAAACCTGTGGCTTGACAGATTGGACTTGCATCACATTATTAAGAAACGTCGCATGATGTTCTATTGGCGAATAGTTCGTTCAACATTTAACCTTCTTCAAAAATATTTTATGGTGTTACTTTGGAGAGCATTTCCTTCATGATTCCGAACTCCTTGTCATTTCGAATATCAAATATTGTCTCACAACTGCCATTTACACCACAGTAGTTTTCTTAGTTTGTGCGTTTGGAATTGTGTTTAATTTTCGTAGTTTGTGCTTTTGAGGTTATGTTTATTTTTCATAGTTTGTGCTTCTTAAAATTCGGTTTATGCAGCGTGTATGTTTTACTACTGTGTAATTTGACTTGTTCTTTTTGCCTTCGAGCGTAATAAAGTGCTCATCGACTATTTCACAACGGCTGTATGTATCACAACAATCTATGTATAATGCAACATTTGCTCGGACTCAACTTCCGCTCCAGATAAAATGCCTCCGGGGCTTTGTTCCGGCCCAGATTAAAAATTCTGAACGCTAACTTCCTGTGAACAAAATATTTTGCGGACAAAAGCAAACATATCCAGACAGACACAGACTGACTGCCATTTAGCGTGGTTTGCATAAAGAAACAGTGGCGTCCACTGGCGAAAGCCTTGGGAACAGTTTGGACACGCTAGATAAACGATATATAATCTGACTCTAACAATGGTCTTGGTGGACCAACGGTGAAGCAGGATGCCTTCGAACCGAATGGTCTCCGGTTCAAACCCTCTTAACGCCGGTATTTTTTTAATTACTTTATTTTTTGGTCGGAGAACGCGCAGGATCTTCAATAGAGAAGCGGAACACAGGAGCAATGAGAAACAAGGTGGAACTCGAACACACAGACACGCACACAGAGCACAAGCACACGTCACCGGATGACTCTGGCACAGACACCAGAGCATTACTCCCTGTTGCATGAACAGTTGTTAATTAAAGGAAGCTCGTAAAGTCGTTCATCCCAACCGTCCGTTCATTCATTCAGTCATTACAAACGCACCGGATGATCTTGGCCCGTGAAAGACACTTAGGCCTATTGCACACACACATACACACACTGTGTGTGTGTATACATGTATGTATACATGTATGTATACATGTATGTAAGTGTACATGTATGTATACATGTCTGGTCTTACTAAGTAAAACCTGAAGCTGCTGCTGCAGCTGCTGCTGCTCCTGCTCCTGCTGCTGAAGCTCCTGAAGCTCCTGAACGAAGCATGTGATGGCCATTTCCACTGTTTATTTATTAATTAATTACCTGTTAATTAATTACCTACTAATTAACCTAATTGGCCCAAAGGGCTTCAAGATATACTACTATAATTTGCCTAAGCCTAGAAAATAGAAGCTTTGGACTAGTGACCATTTTCCTGAATCACGGCTTGGTTACCTGTTAACCAATACGACCAAATACTACACAATATGCAACTGCATCTATCTCCAATTAGTACCCGGAATCGCTAAGGAGTTACCGACTGACTTGATGAGTTAGCGACTGACTTAGCGACTCAGTCGACTAATCGCATGCTTATCGACTGATTAAGTTGCTTAGACGTATCGACTGACTTATCGACTTGCTATCGACTTCTCAGGTAATCAGGTAAGTCTATTGGACATACCTAATTACCTAACAATATAATGCATTTTACCGCATACTGTACTGACCGTGCCACCATTTCTGTGGGCGTTAGATGGAACCCATATGGGCTTCATACAGTCCAATATGGGAATATGGGCTCCGCTTTATGTGGGCATGATGACAGCGGACAGACCGATGACTGCAAAAATTAATGGTAATGTGAATTCGTGAAATTGAGCGCTTGATAATTCGAATGAAGCGAGGGGTTTATACCAGTATGAGGATTTATCTAACGCCAACCAGTTGGCCGAAACTGCTGATGCGTGCCTCCTTCAGGCATTAGCAGAGAATCAGAATCATGTACCCCAGAACTTTTCCCAGTGTGAGAACTGCAGAAAAAAGACTGGAGGTAGACTTTGATCCATGTGGAGTTGAACATTTTATTCGTATTTTGTAGTGTGATTCTCGTTACAGATTTTATTTTAGTTATAGTTAAAGTTATAGTTAGTGGTTCTTCATTTTAGTTATTGTTACAGTTATAGTTAGTATTATTTTTTAGTTATAGTTACAGTTATAGTTAATAGTTTTTCATTTTAGTTATAGTTACAGTTATAGTTAGTATTTTTTAGGTATAGTTACTGTGAACTGAGTTTTGGTGTACAGTCTTGCAGTGCGAGATATTAGCGTATATATTTAGTGCGCTTACTTTAGTTTCACGTGTATATGTATATATGATAGATGCATAACGTTTAGTTGTACGGTCTTAGCGAAGGTCGCGGCTGGCTGATCTCGATAGGCAGCCGTGCGCTATATGTATATAATTTGATTTCGCTTAGGCGCACAGAAGACAGGTGTGTCAAGAGGCGCGAAGAATTATGCTGACTGGAGAAGTTTGAATTCGTGTGTTCTCTGTAGTAGTGTTGCTGACTAGTTGAGTTGTAATTGAATTGAGTTCTGTCTGTTTCTTATTAAAAAGAAAAGATGACAGTTACAGTTATAGTTACTGGACTTTATTTTAGTTAATTTTAGTTAGTACATAATTATAGTTACAACTGGCTCCAATGGCGCTCCAGCTGGTCCCTATGGGATCATCGTTTAATTATGTCAACAACTTTTAGGCAGTTTTTGATCTCCTCCACTTGTCAACAACTGTCAAATTCAAGGAACCCTAACACAATTATGTCAAAGAAAATGACACAAGCATTAGAAGGATTACCGCCACCCCAAAAAATTTATATGACTCTAACAAATGCAAAAAAAACTGAAATTGCCGAAAAAACAAAATGTTGTTATTCAGATTTGGATTTGATACTTAATGGCTACAGTACATGTGGAATCACTGTCACAGATAGTTTATTTTGCATTCAAAAATACAATTTCGTTTTCTTTTAAACGTGTAGGCTATTCAATTTGATTTTTATTATGAACATTTCTAATTTGAACACAAACATAATAACTTTTTCATTTAAAATCAAAACAAGTTTCTCACTCTTTAATATTAACAATTGAAAGAAAAACTTATCTTTCCATCAAAAAGAAACTTGAAATATATGATTTTTGAAAAGAACCCAGGATATTCGCAAAGAGAATTTGCAGCACATTTTTTCACTTTATCTGGGAACAATAAACAAGAAAATTTAAAACAAATAAAAGATCTTTAGAGACATTTTGGCTACAAGATTAATATGACTACTTTTTTGCGAATTTGCGCTATAGTCAACTTGGGTTGCAATCGCTATACATGAGCGCATCGATGTCTATATTGTTGGGAGTGGCCTACAGCCATCCCGCCATTATCATCCTCACGTGCACTTTCTAACCTTAGTTAAGACGCACCTCGTTTGAAGCTAAATGTAGGATGGTCTCGTTGACTATATATAGCAGTGTTCTTGTGTCTACAGGGAGACCGGTTTTAGTTAAGTAAGGCGTAAGACGTGCACTGGTTGTGTCACGCGTTGTAAGTACCCTTTTGTGGTCGTTTTCGAGAGTGTACCCTGCGTGGTCGCTACTCATGTTTAATTGCCGGTTCTCGAGTTGTATCTTCCTTTGTGGAGTTTGTGCAGGCGTCTTCTCGGAGAGTCTGTCTTTTGACGTTTCGTTTGTCTTGTATGTGTGAGTATCGTTTCAATTATGTACATAGTGTAAATATACGTTTTATCAATATTGCGAAAGTCTTCGTTTTTCTTGTCATTTCTCATATCATTCTAACTCACATTTCACCTCTAGACTAACAAGCTAACATATGGGGGCTCGTCCTTAAAATTGTTTTCCGTTTTGTAAAATTGGAAATTGGAATTGCGTATTTGACGGTCTAACATTTGAAGTCGTCCGAAGCTATTTGAAGTTTTAAAAGCTGAATTTTGAACTTGAATTTTGAAAGTGAAGTTTAAAGTACGGAGATTGGGAATTTTGAATAGTAGAATTTTGAATTGTTATAGTCGTTTTGTTTGAACTGAGTGGCATCAGTTTCTAAAATGGAAAATTCGCTATCGTTTAAGCCTTTGGAATGTGCAGATATTTTCGATATGTCTGTCGAAGAGATGAGGGAAAGATTAAAAATTTTAGGACTAGAAATTGGAACTTTCAAAGAGGAAAAGCTGCGGAAAATGGTCTGGCTATTTCTTGACGAGTTAAACACGAAAAAGTTTGAAATTTGGGCACAGAAGGATGGGCCGACTAAAATGGTCGACGCTGGCTACTTGTCATTCTGTTCGTCTGGCTATGTGCATACGCCCACTGGACTTTCTCGCAATATTGTTGTGCTAAGAGATACTGGTTCTTTGCAAAGCTTGGCTAGCAAGGAATTATTGCATGCTAATGAGTTCTGTGACACCGGTGAGGTTCGCCTTATTAGAGGTATTTCGGGTGTCACGCTTCGTGTTCCTTTGGTTGAAATTCGAGTTGAGTCTAAATTTGCTAACGGCACTATCTTATGTGGGTTGGTAGACCATTTGCCACCTGGCATTCACGTTCTAATTGGTAACGACTTGGATAGTCCACAAGATGAGATAAATGTGGGAGTGACCACGCGCGCTGAAGTTAAATTGACCGATTCTGGCTCTTTACCTGTGTCGCATACTCAATCTGTAGAAGATAAGTCTGCTGATATAAATGTGCAGTTAGACGTAGACTTGAGTGCCTTATTCAAAGAGTCTACTGCAGTGCATGCTGATTTAACCAATGTAGTGTCGCGTGAGACTTTAATTAATATGCAGAAAGCCGATACGTCTTTGCTTCCCTTGTATCAGCTGGTTGAGCGAAGGGATGGTCAGTATATGGAACGCCAATCGTATTCGATTGTTAACGGAATTTTGGTGAGGCAGTGGAAGGATTTAGATACGCCTGATGATTTAGGGTATACGCAAATTGTTGTTCCTACGCAGTTGCGTGCTAAGTTATTGTACGTTGCTCATGATATCCCTGCAAGTGGTCACTTGGGTGTGAAGAAAACTTTGGACCGCTTAATGCGTCATTTTTATTGGCCTGGCATTAATTCTTCTGTTCGTACCTATTGTCGAACATGTGATGTCTGTCAGAGACTAGGCAAGGGGGCACCTCCCTCTCGGGCACCTCTGATAAATCTTCCTGTCATAGCGGAACCTTTTTCCCGCCTGGCAATCGATACAGTTGGACCCCTAAGTGTGTGTGATGGTACGAGAAATCGTTTCATACTTACTGTTATTGACTTGTCAACACACTATCCTTTTGCGTTTCCGTTGAGAAACCACACAGCGCATGATGTAGCGAAATGTTTAATATCCGTGTTTACACTGTTTGGGTTTCCAAATGAGATTTTGTCGGATTGTGGCACTGACTTCATGTCTGATTTGATGCAAATTTTTCTGCAAGAATGTGGTGTGGTGCAGTTGAAAACTAGTCCGTATCACCCTCAGAGTAAAGGTTGTTGCGAGAAATTTAACAGAACGTTGAAAGATATGCTTAAGGCAATTGTTGAGGATTTTCCTGGCAACTGGGATCAAATTTTGCCGTGGATTCTATTTGCCTACCGTGAAGTTCCTGTACAAGGACTAGGTTTCAGTAGTTTTGATCTTGTCTTTGGAAGGTGTGTGAATGGACCTTTACGTTTGATAAAGCAGAGTTGGTTGAATGATGATGTTTTGTCTGGAGTGAGTAAGACAAATCTGGTTGACTTTGTGATGGATTTGCGTGAACGAATTCGTACGTCTGTCCGTATGGCGAATGATAATGCGTTAGTTGCACAGTCAAAATCTAAACAATGGTATGATAGGTGTGCAAAAGCTGTTGACTTTGAAATTGGACAGCAAGTTTTGTTGCTCTTGCCGTTGATTGGAAAGCCACTTGAGGCTAAGTATGCTGGCCCGTATGTCGTTTTGGAACGGTTGGGACCTGTTGACTATTTGGTTGCCACACCCGATAGACGGAAGTGTAAACGTGTTGTGCATGTGAACCTCATGAAGAAATATGAGTCGCGTGTTGATTGTACGCCTCCACTTGATGTCGGTTTGGTTGTGCCTGCAAGTGTGAATGTGTCTGAGTCACCTAAATTGGAAGAGGTGGTCGCAAATAGTCCTTTGGATTTTGTGCAACGGAATGAATTACTGGGCATGCTGAGTACGTTTAAGGGTGTGTTTAGCGATGTACCTGGCAAGACTTCACTTATGGCACACCGTATTGAGTTAATACCTGGTGCACGACCAGTACGACAGACAGCCTATCGGTTGCATCCTGAGCGTATGGCACAGGTAGACAAAGAGATTAAAGGCCTAATTGAACAAGGCATTGTAGAGGAATCCGAAAGTGCGTGGGCTTCGCCTATTGTACTTGTACCTAAATCGGATGGGTCTCTGCGGCTGTGCACAGATTTTCGTAAGTTGAATGCGCTTACGGTAGCCGATCCTTTTCCGATGCCACGTGTAGAATCTTTAATTGACAAGGTTGGACAAGCCCAATTTCTGACTAAGCTTGACGCGACACGGGGTTTCTGGCAAGTTCCGCTTGATAGTCCATCAATCCCTTTAACTGGATTTGTGACCCCACATGGTCATTATCAGTGGCGCTATATGGCGTTCGGTTTAAGAAACGCACCTGCCTCATTTTCACGTTTGGTTGCGAAACTGTTGCATGGTTTAGATGAGTTTTGTGACGGATATTTAGATGACTTGATAATTTTCAGTTCTTCTTGGAATGCTCATTTATCTCACTTGGAAAGAGTGTTGACACGCATTGCTAACACTAAACTTACATTGAATTTGAAGAAGTGTGTCTTTGCTAATGCAGAGATAGATTTTCTGGGTCACCATATTGGTTTGAACTGTATTCAGCCACGTATGCAGAAGGTCAAGGCTTTGCTAAAATTTCCGCGTCCTGAAAATAAGAAGCAGGTTCAGTCTTTTCTGGGTTTGGCTGGTTATTACCGCAAGTTTCTGTCGCATTACTCTCAGTTAACGTTACCTCTTACTTTGTTACTTAAGAAAGGTCACCGGTTTACTTGGTCTCCTGAGGCTGAGAATGCATTCATTGATTTGAAGTCTAGGATGGCTTCGCGGCCTATACTTAAACCGCCAGATTTTGACAAACCTTTTTATTTGGCTGTAGATGCTTCGTACTTCTGTTTGGGAGGTTGTTTGTTTCAGATAACGGACAAGATTGAACATCCGGTCTGCTACCTGAGTCGGAAGTTGAGTTCGGCTGAAGTACGCTATTCGACCATTGAGAAGGAGGCACTTGCGCTGGTGGTCGGTGTACGCGCGTTCAGCGTGTACTTTGGTTCCGCTCCAGTGGTTGTCTATACGGACCATAGCCCACTTCAGTTCATAAATCGCATGGCTCCTTCGAATGCGAAACTTTTGCGATGGAGTCTTGAACTCCAACAATACTCCTTGAACATTAAGCATCGGCGTGGTCGTGACAATGTGTTACCAGACATATTAAGTCGCCCCTCAGTTTAAATGTACGAACTTTCCATAGATTTCTACGGACTGTCGGTCTCTTGCATTAAGCCTACATAGATGATTCTTTTTGTGTTGTAAACGTTTCTAGTGGACTGATATGTTATGAACTTTAGAGATAGTTTCAATTCATGTACATTTGTAGTTTTTGCATGGTCGGAAACACTTTTAATGTTTCCTCTTTTCGTTGTCGGGGGGTCTGTTGGGAGTGGCTGTCACGGTCCAGCATTCCTGACAATGGTGATCTGACGCAGACAGGGCGCTACAGAAGCCGGACCTGTGGAACTCGCCGTTCAACCGTCAGAGGTCACTGAGTTCGCCAACGGTCAACGGGCGAAAGGCCATTAATTCATCGTCTTTCGGATAACGGTTCCCACCGGGGCATCAAGGGCGAGCGGCGAAGGTGGACCCAAGATGGCGCCCGTGGCTAATCGATTGGACACGGTCAATCTCGTACGCCCGACCACGGAGGACGGTCTGTCAATTACGACAGTTGGCACTCGTTAAGGCGATAAGCGAACTGTACATAAGGCCGACTGAGGCTGGCCGCGAGAGGACACTGGCGGAGGACTTTGGCGGAGCGACACCTGACGGCAACTGTGCGAACACGCTTTGAGTAGCATTGCTGCATGAACCATCAGACTGAGAACGTTTGAGAACTATAGGGTCGCTCGATTGTAATTCGCCAAGTGTACCTCACGATTTCTTTTAAGTATTCTATCTCTGTAGTTGTCATTTTAATAATAAATATTAAACCATTCCTTCTCACCGAGTGTTATTTGTCACGACCGGGGCCTTCTGGCAATATAGATCGCTAGGGTCGTGACATTACTGGTGTCAGAAGTGGGATTTGAGGTTTAAGTGCTGCAGGTACCATCAGTGACCAGCAGCCTTAATCAGGCGGTGCAGGAACGGAGGAACCAACGCAGAGATACGAGAACCACATGGTCAACATCCGAGACGCGCAACCAGAGATCGAGCAGACCAGCTGAACCAACTGGAGCACGAGCGAATTGCAGGCGGTCAACCGAGGGATCGGAGGGAAGAATCGCAGACAGTCAACCAAAGGATCGGACGGACGTGTCTCAGGCGGTCAACCGAGGGATCGGAGGGAAGAATCGCAGACAGTCAACCAAAGGATCGGACGGACGTGTCTCAGGCGGTCAACCGAGGGATCGGAGGGAAGAATCGCAGACAGTCAACCAAAGGATCGGACGGACGTGTCTCAGGCGGTCAACCGAGGGATCGTAGGGAAGAATCGCAGACAGTCAACCAAAGGATCGGACGGACGTGTCTCAGGCGGTCAACCGAGGGATCGGACGGAAGAATCGCAGACAGTCAACCAAAGGATCGGACGGACGTGTCTCAGGCGGTCAACCGAGGGATCGGACGGAGGACGGGCAATTCGCAGGACGGAGAAGAGACCGAGACGATCCACGGACGAGGAAGCACTTAACAGACGAGGCAACCCGGAGAGGATCGAACAGACGAGGAGGCGATCAACAGACGCCAACTCAACAGAGAACAGGCGAACCGGCAGACGACAAGGAAAAGGGTAGGACTCTTACGTTGTTGGCTGGGTTCATCTGGGTAGTCGTGGGAGTGGCAATCACGGGCCGAGAGTTGGCTGCGGCGAGTGCTCACTACCGACATCATCTATAGAGAATTGATTGAATTGCAGTTGTGCATTGTATCGGCGACTTGCATACTTACTGGACTGTCCCACCTTCTTACATACTTACTAGATCCGTCCGACATTCTTTCTAACATGGATAACTTAACGCCTGAGAAGCAGGCGCGCGATAAGGGGTTAGACGAGTGGTTAAGAACTTACCTGTTCAAGGAAGGGATGGAGGAGGAGAGCGTCTCCGCTATGGAGCGTTCGCAATTACTAGAAGAATGGGTGGCCAGATGGGCTGAAGGGCAGAGTAAGGAGCCAGGGTGGTTGTCAGACAGTGAAGTGGAAGACTATATGCAGAGGCTGAGGTTAAAAGTCGCAATGAGGAAGTATGAGAAGGAGAGAAAGGCAAGACAGGAAGAGAAGGAACGCCAGAAAAGGCGAGAAGAGGAGGAGAAGGAACTCCAGAGAAGGCGAGAAGAAGAGGAGAGAGAGGAGAGAAGGGCAAGAGAGGAAGAGAAGGAACGCCAGAAAAGGCGAGAGGAAGAGGAGAGAAGGGCAAGAGAGGAAGAGAAGGAACGCCAGAGAAGGCGAGAAGTGGAGGAGAAGGAACTGCAGAGAAGGCGAGAAGAGGAAGAGAAGGAACGCCAGAGAAGGCGAGAAAAGGAAGAGAAGGAACGCCAGAGAAGGCGAGAAGAGGAAGAGAAGGAACGCCAGAGATGGCGAGAAGAGGAAGAGGAGAGAGAGAAAGAGAAGGAACGCCAGAGAAGGCGAGAACAGGAAGAGAAGGAGCGCCAGAGAAGGCGAGGAGAGGAAGAGAAGGAACGCCAGAGAAGGCGAGAAGAGGAGGAGAAGGACAGCCGCCGCGAACACGTAGAGTCGCCACCAAAGGGCGAAGACATAAAGATGGAGGGTGACGACAGAGCAGGTAAAACGAGTGAGACAGTAAGGTACAGTGATGACGATAAGCCCACGTTCATTGACATAGAGTGTCCGGGCCTATTACGTGATGTTCGCGCGGCAGATGTAATTACCTGGTTAGGAGAGCAACGAAGGTGTAGTCGAGGGAAGCCCTGTTGGAAGTGGGCACGCTGGGAGTTGGCTCTAGAGAACCATACTCTGGACATCCGTTAGCAACACGGACATAGGAATGTTGCAGCTGACTTCTCGTCCCTGATTTGAATGAGGGGTGAGAAGGAGACCCAGCAGCGGCGGGGGAGCCGACCCTATTAATGTATATAAGGTCTATAACCTGTGTGTATATGTTTTATTTCTGTGAATGCTGGTCCGGACGAACGACGCTGGAGACACTTCGATGTCAAGAGTCGGCAACCCATGACATCGTCTTTGGGATGGGAGGAATGTCACGGTCCAGCATTCCTGACAATGGTGATCTGACGCAGACAGGGCGCTACAGAAGCCGGACCTGTAGAACTCGCCGTTCAACCGGCAGAGGTCACCGAGTTCGTCAACGGTCAACGGGCGAAAGGCCATTAACTCATCGGCGGTCGGATAACGGTCCCCACCGGGGCATCAAAGGCGAGCTGCGAAGGTGGACCCCAAATGGCGCCCGTTGCTAATTGATTGGACACGGTCAATCTCCTGCGCTCGACCACAGAGGACGGTCTTTCAATAATGACAGTTGGCACGTCGTTAGGGCGATAAGCGAACTGTATTTAAGGCCGACGAAGGCTGGCCGCAGGAGGACACTGGCGGAGGACTTTGGCGGAGCGACATCTGACGGCAACTGTAAGATCACGCTTTGAGTAACATTGCTGCACGAACGTTTGAGAACAATTGAGAGTCGCTCGTTTGATAATTCGCCAAGTGTGCCTCATGATCTAATTAACGTATTCTATCTCTGTAGTTGTAGATTTAATAATAAATATTAAACCCTTCCTTCGCACCGCGTTGTAAATTGTCACGACCAGGGCCTTCTGGCAACATAGAGCGCTAGGGTCGTGACATTACTGATCCCACTTCTGACACCAGTAATGTCACGACCCTAGCGCTCTATGTTGCCAGAAGGCCCTGGTCGTGACAATTTACAACGCGGTGCGAAGGAAGGGTTTAATATTTATTATTAAATCTACAACTACAGAGATAGAATACGTTAATTAGATCATGAGGCACACTTGGCGAATTATCAAACGAGCGACTCTCAATTGTTCTCAAACGTTCGTGCAGCAATGTTACTCAAAGCGTGATCTTACAGTTGCCGTCAGATGTCGCTCCGCCAAAGTCCTCCGCCAGTGTCCTCCTGCGGCCAGCCTTCGTCGGCCTTAAATACAGTTCGCTTATCGCCCTAACGACGTGCCAACTGTCATTATTGAAAGACCGTCCTCTGTGGTCGAGCGCAGGAGATTGACCGTGTCCAATCAATTAGCAACGGGCGCCATTTGGGGTCCACCTTCGCAGCTCGCCTTTGATGCCCCGGTGGGGACCGTTATCCGACCGCCGATGAGTTAATGGCCTTTCGCCCGTTGACCGTTGACGAACTCGGTGACCTCTGCCGGTTGAACGGCGAGTTCTACAGGTCCGGCTTCTGTAGCGCCCTGTCTGCGTCAGATCACCATTGTCAGGAATGCTGGACCGTGACAGTGGCCTACAGCCATCCCGCCATTATCATCCTCACGTGCACTTTCTAACCTTAGTTAAGACGCACCTCGTTTGAAGCTAAATGTAGGATGGTCTCGTTGACTATATATAGCAGTGTTCTTGTGTCTACAGGGAGACCGGTTTTAGTTAAGTAAGGCGTAAGACGTGCACTGGTTGTGTCACGCGTTGTAAGTACCCTTTTGTGGTCGTTTTCGTGAGTGTACCCTGCGTGGTCGCTACTCATGTTTAATTGCCGGTTCTCGAGTTGTATCTTCCTTTGTGGAGTTTGTGCAGGCGTCTTCTCGGAGAGTCTGTCTTTTGACGTTTCGTTTGTCTTGTATGTGTGAGTATCGTTTCAATTATGTACATAGTGTAAATATACGTTTTATCAATATTGCGAAAGTCTTCGTTTTTCTTGTCATTTCTCATATCATTCTAACTCACATTTCACCTCTAGACTAACAAGCTAACAATATTTAGACTACAAATATCGATGAATGAGCCACTACTACGGGTTAATTCACAAATCCAACATCCGGACGAACATAGGCTGTTGTAGCGCATTTTCACGTTCTCATGTTTATCGATATTGCACTTTTTTATTTCATTAACGAAAATAGCGATGAATTTTCCTTAGTGTTATTTTCGTTATAGTTATAGTTATAGCTACTGATATTTTATAGTTATAGTTTTCGTTAACGAAATCATTTTTTGTTCGTTGATGAACATTTTAGTTATCGTTAGCGTTAACGAGAATCACACTGGTATTTTGCAAACTGATGTCAATAAAATTTGAAAGCAGCAGATTTCAGCGCTACCAGTTTTGCAAGTCAAATTCGAATCAAAATCAATTCCTTTGTTGAGAAAATTTAAATGCATACATGTTGCGCCATGGAAATTTCTTCACTTTGTGAGAGATTCAGAATCGTAATGCTAAATCACATCAGCACAACTGAGAGGGTTGGAATACAGACTTAGCCGTGGGAGCCTTACGAAAGACTAAAAGGTTACCTCCCAAATCCAGACAATTCTCACCCTGCGTATTCCCACCTCTTCGTAATCATCAACACCATCTTCGTAATGCATATATTCACTTAACCCAAAAGACAACAACTATATCCCACGTATTCTCTACAAGGAGTCTTACTAATAGAGCAAACTCTTTCTCTTATAATGTACCAAATTGCGTCATGTCAATTTTTTTCCTCAAAAAACGAATATCGCATTGTATTGTAGGAGTTGTTTATGTCCTGGTGCTATATCTTCGTCAAATCGAAACTTGGAAACCGCGATTAAGACAACAAGCAAAATATTAAGTGAACGAAATCATTAGCAGTCGATAACTTAGTGACTGGTTTCGACTTGAGGGCATAGCGGCGGCTGTGACCGGTCAATTCGGCGCCGGTCAATTCGGCGCCGGTCAATTCGGCGCCTGGTCAATTCGGCGCCGGTCAATTCGGCGCCTTTTGTTAAATCTTCAATTTCTACCAATGCTTCTAGTTTAAGTAATATTTTAATCGTTGATCCCGCTTCTAGTTTAAGTTTTATTTTAATCGTTGATTTGCTCATAGCTTTAGTTAGATATCGATCTTTCAACAAAAGGCGCAGATGTCGAAATTATAAACTTCAAATATTAACTTGTAGACTAACTTGTAACTTCATAGAGACTTTTTGCATTGCAAGACGTTTATAAGACTATCAGTTTTCTTGCTAATTACTTAATATCGGTAGTTTTGTTTAAATACTAGAGTTTGTTCCACTAATCATTTAGAGAACTGAACATTAATAACTTTTGAAATACCATCAATGTCTAGTTTTATAGAATACAAGTCTGCGTTTTGATAACGACTTATTAAAGCGCATTCGCATTTAAAACATTGCCTCATTGTGTTCCATAGATTATATTATAGCTAACATTAGAACCTGGATGAAAGATTGAAATATAACTAAAACTAGAAGCGGTATGAACGATCAAAATATAAACTAAACTTGAGCGGGATCAACGATTAAAATATTACTTAAACTAGAGGCAGGATCAAGGAAAGTCATAGTAGACCAAATTTTGGTAGAAATAGAAGCGTTGACAAATTTAAGGCGCCGAATTGACCGGCGCCGAATTGACCGGCGCCGAATTGACCAGGCGCCGAATTGACCGGCGCCGAATTGACCAGGCGCCGAATTGACCGGCGCCGAATTGACCAGGCGCCGAATTGACCGGCACCGAATTGACCGCGCCCAATTGACCGGCGCCGAATTGACCGGCGCCGAATTGTCATGGCACCGCGGCGGCTGCGGATGACGGCGGCGCCGGGGACCATCTCCAATACCTCATTTTCTGTAGCTTCTCTGTGTCCCGGTTATATCACTGAAATAGCCTGCACGGATATACATGTGCTTTAATTTTATTCGTCCTTCTTCACCTTACTACTTATATACCGCCAATATACTACATGTATGTCGTAAAGTTACTATCATTCCTAGAAGTTCTATTGAAGAATTACGCTATCAAAACCGGCGGCCTGACCTGATTTACTGACTCCACTTACTGAGTTCTCGATGGGATGATTGAAAAAATGCATGGGTCGATGATAGTTGGAGTTTAATTGGTATATTGATTGCAACTTAATTGATTTATAGAATGAGTAATGTCGTTCATTCGATTGGATATTATTTCTTTATGTAAGCTCTCACTGAACACAAACTGAGGATACATACTTATTAAAGCACGAAAAGCAAAGTGAAGCAAAGCATCAGTTAGCCTATATAATTATGTCCACAGCTTCAAGCTCAGAAAATTTCTAAAAAGCCGTTGATGTGTAACGTATTTCAAGATCCGTCAGCAATACTCTGAGGTACAGTAAAAATAAACATCTTGGTTATCTATTGATAAGATGTTGAATAAAGGCTATTTAAAATGGTAACTAAGAGGTATAAGTATAGAAATCACAATTAAATTTAGTGTTCTCGAAGTTATCGCTTTTGATATGTATTCTGAGATCTACTTGCTTCAAAATCTGTCGAGAAAATTAAAGGCGTTAGGCCAGTATCACGTGGCTTGACACATTATGCACATGAATGCTGCGCTTGGAAGAAAGATGCAGTGTTTTTTTAAAATAAGAACGTTCAACTTATAAATAGAACTTACAATATTTGAGAAATTCTTCTGTAAATTAACTGTAATCGTAATCTCAAGATTTGTACAACGCCCTAAGAGCTACATGCTGTAACAAGCTGATTAATTAAGAAGTGTCAGTTGGTTCCTGACAGGTCTAATTGTAAAAAGAGAGATGTTTGCAAGGAAATTACTGCATTTGCATCAATTAATAAGAATGTTTTTTGTGTAAAAAAGCAAGGAATTTAATTTATAAATCATTTGCTTCTTATTTATTAATGATTTATGGTGCAACAGAGGTTGATTTTTTAACAATCATTGTGATTCCGGTAGCATATCAGTTTAAGCAACATGACGAATAGCTCTAAAGCAAGACAAATAGATGCCACAAGGTTAAATGACTTGATAATGGAACCCGATTTATGCACCCTTCAGAAAACCACAGCCTAATAGGTGATTTGCTGGATATAATGGAATAATAAATTTCAGCATGACGTCATAGCGCGCGACCTATAATAATACTAAATGGTAGAAATAGGCCTATGATGATGTTTCATCGTTTGGTTAGCATAATCATCGTTCATTTATCTCAGATGCTTTATATCAACCAACATCACACAAATTAACGATAGCCTGGGCGTGTGGCCAACATGGCCCCATGTTTTTGAGCGCGGTCTCATGTTTTATCAATTAGTTAGTGATAGAAATAATGGTAGAAATAGGCCTAGGTTTTACTCTATAAATTTCTTTGTTCGGGCTTGTATGAGGTTTTTCTATTCATTTGTAGGGAAATATTCTTTCCTTATCGGTTGCTTCTGAGTGTTTTTGACGGTGTTTGGGTGCTTGTTTTAAAAGTGCCGCGTGGTCTCTTCCATTCTGAAGAATTTAAAGTTTCTAGGTGGACAGAAAAAGGCCGAGAGAGTTACTGGATTGCCGCGGACCTGTCTACTTCGGTGATAGTTTTTGATCAGCTGAAACGAAAGGCAGGTTCAATAGACTTCGAGATAATTTCGGTACCGGTATCACGTGACGTCTTCCTGAGAATGTGTAACTACAAAGTGCCTCGGGATGAAGGTAGAAATTATCAGTAGAAAGTTTAGAAAGAAAGTTTAATTCTTTCGGTAATAAGGTGGGAAAAGGGCAGATACAGCATATCAATGAGTATGTAGGTACACTTTTGCAATATTTGTTTGGGAGAGAGTATACTTCTGATTCTAATTTAAATAGATATGAAGATCGACGTGTGGAGGGAAACAGAAGTGAGTGAGTAAGGAACGCGTGAGATAGGATATCTGGTATTTTTTTGCAAGGGAGAGCTTCACAAAAGACGAAGAGTAGTAAATTTGTCCAAAAAGACAGTGAAGAACGACTGAAGATTTTGGAAGATTATTTGAAAAGCGTTCGATGAGTTCCTATGGAAGGAGTTGGGTTATGGTTTTTTAGAGTAGGTGAGGGCAATTATAGGGTCAGGAATAAACTCGTGAGGAGTAGAACGAAAATCTCTCTTTAGATTTGTGAGAGAGGGCAGATAGAAATTTATAATTCGAGGTGCGTTCGTAAGCGCGCTCAAAACCGTTGGCATAAATATTTGAAACTCAAGATAGAAATTTAATCTAGGAGAGAGTACGTAGAGTTTGAGAGTACGTAGGTTTGGTATAGTGAGAGCGTGTTTGACAAGAATCGTGGAGAGGATGGTGTTCACCTAACTGGTGTTCATCATAAACGGAGGAGGAAAGTTTATTACAAGACTTAAACTGGCGAGATGGATGAATCTCTGTGATTGGCACATGATGTTTCTCCAGTGTATGATCAAGAATCGTGGAAAGCGTGATGTTGAAATTTTCCGAGATTTATCGCTACAGATCAACTATTTGGTCACGATGAACGTGATAAAAATAATGATTGCGAACATGCGGACATCCTAAGCACAAACATATGTTTATGATAGTACACGTGGGAAGTACAATGTAATTGAAGGGCTTACCTCAATAACCAGGTATGTCAACATACCTATTCATCGATTAACGTCATAATAAAATATTCTTAATAGCACAAACATAACCCCAGTTTCGAGTAAGTAAGTGAAAATAACCGGGTACCGGTATGTCAAATAACCTGATTGTTGCACCTGTTTTAATAAAAAAATCAGAAGAAAAAAACACCACCATACTTGTTGTCAGGTATGTCGACATACATGGTTATTGAGGTAAGCCCTTCAATTAAAGAAATTAAAGAGAATTTGTCAAATTAAAATGTGAATAAAGTTTAAACAAAAATCAATGCAATAGATGCATGATAACAAATAGTTTAGCAAAGTGACAAAATTAATGTTAAATGTTAATGTTTAGTAAAATGAAGACGTTAATTTTTGTTTTCTTTCTATTACATGTAATGAAATTACATTATTCATTTATTAACAAGAAATAGTAGGAAAAGAATTTAAAAAAACAGTGAAACAAGCATGCAACAGTTTCAATTACAGTAATAATGCATAGAAATATATTTATTTCCAATTGTAGGTTACGTGCATCCAAGAACTTTAATTCGTAACTAGCTACTAGAATTTTATCGACATGTATGTTATAATTAAACAACACTCAACGTTTAGACCATAACATTGTACAACATTGATATAATTTATAAAAATTTAGAGTACTTGTCGGCCACCAAATTTTCATCGTGTCGGTTTCACGACCACCAAATTTTCATCGTTCATCCCGCTTCTAGTTTAATTAACATTTTAATCATTCATCCCGCTTCCAGTTTAATTTACATTTTAATCGTTCGTTCCGCTTCCATTTTAATTTACATTTTAATCGTCATCCCGTATCTAGTTTAATTTACATTTAATCGTCATCCCGTATCTAGTTTAAATTTACATTTTAATCGTTCATCCGGCTTCCAGTTTAATTCACATTTTAATCGTTCATCCCGCTTCCAGTTTAAATTAACATTTTAATCGTTCATCCCGCTTTCAGTTTAATAACGTGAAATATAAAGTTAACTTCATGTTGTGGTGTTTTCTTTCGGTGTTGTTGGTGGTCGTGAAACCGACAAGTACCAAATTTAGAAAACAAATACTCAATATTCATTTCAAGCAATATATTATGCAAATAATAAATAAGTTCTAATGCTCAACAATTAAGTCAAGAGGACATGGGTGGTAAAATATCACATAAATAAATCGTTATTTTGCCGTGCAGTATTTTATACGTCCATTAAAATCAAAACACACTCTTTCATATACTAACACGTTCATGCAGTAAAGGTCCGTTGTCTAATCATTACAAATTATAATTATAAGACAATATAAATTAAATTAATGAACTGTAATGTAGTCGCCATCTTTATTTCCTCTCACTAATGAATGTTGCTCACTCATACGTAATAAATCGTGAATACACACTATTAAGATATCATATCCGAATATATATTTTTATTCTAGCGATGCGTATGTTTCAAGCCATGATTTAAACTATACTGCCAATACAAATGCATCAATTTTCTTTGTCTTTAAGCACTTGTATATCCGATTGGAAACAATTTTAAACAGATAAAAAAAATAATGTTCACAATATGCCTGTTATTAAACGTATCACAAATGCTCCACAACTTTTCAGCTTAAATTAGTTTCATTTCACTTCTTTGCTTTTAGAACTTCTTTGGTATCTTTATTAACAAATTGAAATGAATGGATGCCTGTCGCAAACAATCACAACCAAGACTCTAATCTTCAGTAAGTGAATTAGAAAATAATCTCAGTACTACAGCAATCATGCAGTCGAATAGTCGAACGAACAATTTCTCATTCTAAGTGTGCTTATTTCCAGATAATATACACGCATAAATTATCTTGAAAAACACATCCAACACCAATAGTGTGAAATAAGTCAAGAAAATTACAAATAGTTTCTGTCATAGCCTAATTATGCTCATAGAAGAGTTATATAAATATAGGCTTGCAATTATTTTCAGAATTAGAATCTATGAGCGCTGTCGAGTCAGTTTCGACGATAAACATGTTAACAGTATTGTGATAACGAAATGTGAACAATGGTTTAGGTTTAAATTAGAAATCGATTTCAACGAATCTTTACCTAATTGGTTAAATACACGGACCCATTCCAACGCCGGCCACAATCCACAGAACAACGACAATCACGAATAGGATGATTGAAATCGCAAAAACCACCAACGACTTCGTTGACTGTTTATTTGATGCTGGAATAAAATTAAACACTAAACTTCAAAATAGAAATTAACGAAACTTCTTAGAGCACAATAGCTATCAAGTAGCTATAAGTATAGTTTAGGATTGTGAGTTCACTCGAAAAGACCGTAGACTGAATTGGCCGTTATAAAATAGAAGTCATTAGATTAGATTCTCAAAATCTTAAATATTTTTGATGTCTTTCTGCTAGAAAAGACCAGTAATACAAAAAAGATACACAAAATGTAAGACCTCAAGTGAATAGTGCACCTGATATTGAGATTAATATCGTCTTCTCCACTTCTGTCCGCGACCTTGGTGTCACCCTGGTCTCTGAACTCACCCTCTCCCAGCATATTTCGCAGCTGAGCCGTGGTTGTTATTTCCAGTTACGTCAGCTCCGTGTGGTCTCCCGCTCTCTCTCTCTCTCCCAAGCATGCAGCTACCCTCGTTCATGCTTTCATTACCTGTCGACTTGATTACTGCTGTTCTCTCTATATTGGTCTCCCTCACACTCGACTGCATTGCCTTGAACGCGTTCTACGCTCTGCTGCGCGCCTCGTTGGGCGCATCCCTAAGTTTGGTCACGTGTCTGACTACATGCGTGACGTCCTCCACTAGCTTCCTTTTTCGCAACGCATTGTATTCCGGGTTGCTTCTATTGTCTGGCAGTGTCAGCTTGGACGCGCTCCTTTATATCTACGTGAGCTCTGCTTTCCAGCCTCCGCACTTCTTGGTCGCCGTTTACTCCGTTCCACTGCCCGCGGTGACTTACATGTTCCTTTCGGTCGCACTGCAACCATGCAACAGCGAGCATTCTCCGTTGTCGGTCCCACTATCTGGAACGGCCTTCCTGTTGGACTGCGGTCTCTCCCTCGAGACTCGTCCACCTCTTTCTTCTCTGCTCTTAAGGCTGTTCTCTTTCGTCGAGGTTGGGCTGGGAGCGCCTCTGAATAGTTGCCTTGAAGAGCGCGCTATATAAATGTCTGGTTGATTGATTGATTGATTGATTGATTGATTAATGCTTTTTGTTGCTGATCCAAGGCTCTGAAAGGCACATCCTCAATCTGTACGCTCTCCTGTGTTCTCGTTATCTCTCCGTCTCAGAGTGCCTTTCCGCCGTCGGCTGCCTTTCTGTTTCATATGACTGATCATTGGAATTGTCTGGAATGCAATTCTCACCTGTGTGTGCCACCGACTAATTGAAGTCTCACCTCTTCAAGAATTTATCCCCTAATCCATCCGATCCTCAGCCTTCCAAGCTTTCTTGTCCTCAGTGAAACCCGACGTAACAGCCGCTCTTCCTCTCTCTGAATTCTCTGGCAACCGAACTCGGATCTCCATTGGACATCAATCTCTGGACAAACCCTCTGATACGACGCAGCGCTCGTGAATAAACTGGTGCTATGTGCTTAGCTTTAGAGTAGCGCTTTAGAAATTTGGATTTTGCTAGTTTGGATACCTAGTTCTTTATTATAATAGCGTTATCAAAGTTACAAGACTTGATCAGATATGAATTTCATTTTAAAATCCGCAATAAATCTATAATAGCACGGTTCATTTCATGATTGCTAAATCTACGACAGAAAATACAACAATTGTACAATGTATTCAGAGCAAATTTAAACGTGTTGTGAAATGAATGATCACAAACATGTGACAATAACAATATTATTGGTAGCGGAATTCTTGTATAGCAGCTGTTTGAAGAATTTTGAATATTGGAAAAACCCATCGAGTACTTAGTTATGGGTCAAACGTTTATCTTTAAACTGTTATCTACGCTTACCGATTGACCTTTAATCTTCAGGTGCGATTATTTAGATACTTATTGTGGAGGTGACCTACTTCATCGATGAACGACGCTAAACAGAACTTCATGGCAAAGAGTTTTACCGCACTTTTTAAAAAATTCGACGGTCAAGCACACAACACATTGCAGAGCAGTCAGAATCGAAATTATAGACTCTGTCCTCCTGTTTTTCATGTGGCATTCTGCCTTATCCGTCCCCTACCTTATCTAAGTATTATTATGCCTTCTGATGCTTGCACTATTTAAGTTGTTGGTAATAAAAAATTCTTAATTCATATATACAGTGTAAAAGCAACTAACACAATAAGTCACCACAGTTCAATCTATAACGCATTAGATATAATGTGTAAAACTAAGAAGATCTTTAAAGTCAAAGTATGTCTTCAGACTTTCATCTCCACTTACCGATTGACTCTTGATCTGTTTTTGCTGAGGCTATAACGATAAAACAAATACTATAATTTGTCGAAGGTGCTAAATAAAAGTGAAAAATTAATAATATGCAATGTAATTTAATGCTGCAGAACTCCAGCTTTTATCTCGTCGGTGGCGATTATTTAGGTACTTCGAGAGTTTCATATACTTCGGAAAACAGTTGAATAATCTCTCATACGGATTCTGTGTTGTATATTATTGAGCGTGTCTGATAATTTTGTCTTTAAAAAAGGCGCTGTATAGATGTGTGATTACAATTGATTTAACAGTTATTATCATATTTGGTATGTCAAGGAGAGAAATCATATCATATGATATTTGTTATGAATTACTTTTAGCTACTTATATCACGACACTTTTTGATTATTCACCTAAAAGCGCGGGTTTCTGGAAACAATTACCCGTTCCTTCAATCTGTGATATCATCAAGGAATGTTTACTATGAGTTACAAATTGAAAATACACTTGGTTAATAGGTTAACTTCAAATATAAACTGTGCGTGAATTCGGGGCCACTAGAAACGTATTTACCTTTGTCTTTGAAGCAAATGCAAATGATCAAAGCCATTACAATTCCGCTCGCGACACAAGATGTCAGAAAAAATAAAAAGATCCATAATAGATTCAGACATTTACCTGAAATAAGACATAATCAAAAACCATATAGCCGTACTATAGGCCTATGTTTTGTAAACAAAAAAGAGGATTTCCACCTAAAACCATAAAACAAAATGAAGCTAACAAGTTCTGTTTCTCTGTTAGAATTGCAGCCACTGAAAATGTTGAACTTCATAACAACACTCCAAATAACAACGTTCCTGATTTCAATGCATGATGACTTCACGTCGCGAACTCCAATCTTCATTGGCTAGTTAGGAGTCTGAAGATCGCAATCATATTGACCATCAAAACTTTAGGATCTTAAGTTAGAATGTAGAACAGAAAGATCCATGAGAACCAGAACAGTATGAATAGTTTCGGAATGAGACTGCTGCGAATTTAACAATGCCTCTTGACTGCGCTATAATAAGCACCTTGTTTAAATTTTGTCATATAAAAACTGGTTAAGAAATCGCTTTCTCTCTATCACATACTTGACGTAAGCTTGTCGCACAGAAACGGAAAGCTGCAATCCATAATATGTTTGAGTCCTCCCTTCGAGTGATAGAAAAGTATAGTAACGCATACGGCTAATGTACAGCATCCGAGCCACACCATCAACACGATGAGCGTAATCGTAAATGCAGCTAAAACACACAAACATCACCAATTACCCAATTACCTTAAAATAAAGACGCATACATAAATGTTTAAATTGTGGAACTGAGGTGGCTGACAGGCCAAACTGGCAAATTTTTACTGTTGCATATAATTCTACATTTATTTATGAATAATTATACCTGTTGCTGTATAATTATTCATAAATACACTGTAAATTTCAAATATGCAGCAAAATTACTACTGAGTCTAAATTAATTTACTGGCCTATTACTTCAAAGTCTGGCAGCCAAGATTCGTGTGAAACTTTCCCTTTCACCTCTGTGTAGATTCGGATTTGATGGCACCACTGTGGATGAAATCTGAGCTCTAGTGAAAATTAGTTTTCTTTGGTAATCTTTGACCAAATCGAAATATGTTACTAGTCTTTGGGTTAAACTCGAAAGCTGTAGATTCTTTGATAATTCAAATCAAGGTTCTTGACGCCATTCTAAATTGATCTGGTTTAATTTTATCTAAGCTGATCTTATTTGATCTAGTAATATTGAAGTCTCATCTTCTCAGGAATTCCTACTCTAATTCGTTCGATCCTACAACATCCAAGCTTCCTCGTCCTTAAATAAGCCAACCTTAGCAGCTGCTCTGCCTCTTTTTCTATTTTCTCTGGCAATCAGACTCGGACATCCACCGGACTTCGATCTCTGGACAACCCATCTCATACGACACAGCGCATTTAACTAAGCTGGTGTCCTTTACGATCGAGATTTGATTTACTTTTATTACCTTTCAGCTTATTTTATCTAATCCAATCCAACCAAATCAAATCGAATGACTTCTATAGCGCCAATGATACAATGCTTAAGGAATCAAGTGATATCGTAATCAATTATCAATATCTCTTGGAGAATCCATATTGAATTCCGATAGGGAAGAGAACCGACCAAATAGTGTCGTTGGTTCCTCTGGCCTATCAGGTTTCAACCATCGGTTGAAGGTACTGTATGTTTATATGAATGTGTGTATGTATGGATGCAGTATGGATGTATGTATGTATTATGAGTGCATGCATGTGCGTTTGAGTAGGCCTATGTATGTATGTTTGTATGTATGTATGTATGTATGTATGTATGTATGCATGTATGTTGTGGGGCGTGGTGGCTCAGTGGTAAGTTCGGCGCCTTGTGACCGGAGGGTTGCAGGTTCGAATCCCACTCTAGCCGCTGCGTACGGACCTTGGGCAAGTCCTTCACTCGCAATTGCTCGTGGCGCTTCGGCGTGAAAATTCCGGCACAGTATCAAATGCTGTAGTCGGGAGCGCCTCTGAGTAGTAGTTGACTTCGAGAGGCGCTATAGAAATATCCGG
This sequence comes from Allolobophora icterica, assembly GCA_963556255.1. Lineage (NCBI taxonomy): Eukaryota > Metazoa > Annelida > Clitellata > Crassiclitellata > Lumbricidae > Allolobophora > Allolobophora icterica. The sequence continues at coordinate 53,349,025 of OY744613.1, read as the reverse complement.
AATAAAAAATAAATAAAAAGTATGTATGTATGTATCTAGTATATAGGCCTAATATATGAATGCATGCATGCACACATACATTTATGTATACAAACATACAAACATACACACATACTTACATACATGCATACATACATTTATGACATTGTATGTATTGATGTGGGTATGTTTGCATGTAGTATGTCTGAATTTATATATGCATGTATGTATGTTTGTATGTATGTATGTATGTATGTATGTATGTATGTATGTATGTATGTATGTATGTATGTATGACTGTATGTATATATGCATGCATGTATGTATTTATGCAGGTAAGTAGAATGCATGTATGCATGTATCCATATATATGTATACATATAGTATGTACATTGTATGTCTGAATGTATTATGTATATAATTATGTGTTTAAGTAGGGCCCACGTACATTTGTATGGCGTAAGGTGGTTAATAATTATTATCGTCTTAGAAACTCTCAGTAGTGCTGGTGCTGTGCTACCTATGCATAGACCTAATGGTGCTTAGTTCATGTAGAAAAGAAAACAATTCCTGGTCAACTGAAAAATTCATAAAGGACGTGGTCTAGCATACAAACGTAGAACCAGCAGCAAGGTTTAAATTAACATGATGTTCAGAGTCATTGGTTCGTGTTACATTTAAGACGATGAACGTCGAAAGCCGAATTAAATCGGCAACACGTTTATCTTCACCGAAGACATTAACGCCAGATTCTAGACGACGAATCATTCCGATCATGTTCCTCAGACGACCAGACCTCCGTATGAATTTAAGTTGTCCTGGCTTCAATGAATAAATATTCCCCGTAACAAACGGCATCTACAAGCCTGGGCAGCCTGGAGTCGGTGGTAAACCAAAAGCACCGTCCAGGAACGCATACAATTCATTCGAAAGTTGAATTAATAAACTCCCAAATAAAACACTATCATAGAATTCCGAATATGCGAGAATTATTGACAAATTTCGGACTATCACGACAAAGTAATCTATCGAAATTTTCTTGAAGCATATACAATGACAATATTATTTTGTCTCCAGAGTGCCAGTCATTTTAGACATCTCGAACGAATGTATACATACACTAAACTAAATGTCGGCCAATTGGATAAAATTGGTCGGAATTCGAGACAGAAAAGGGGACATGAACTTTTTTTACTGGGTGATTATTGGTCCGTTATCTTTCGTAATTGCACACACTTTGAAGAAAGAATAGAATCTTCCAAACGGTTGCTCATCCATTTAACTGAATATGATTGCTACTTTATTATTTAAATTTAGCTAATCAGCATCAACCAAATGAAAATTGTGGATTAAATCAATTGAGCAACAACCTCTGGCAATTGATTTAAATTTTAGCAGCGCCTACGCTGTGGACCTTGACTAATATCCGTAAGCAGATGTTTCTCATAGCGATGACCGATTAAGTGCGACTGGTTAGTGGTCTTTCTCTTCGTTCCAATCAAATTTCAGAAGCGGTCTTTCTACTACGCCTTTTTAATGGATTTTATGTTTAGGGGAATTCGCTTTCTCGTATGTGAGATGTAAATAAAAATAGTTGAGACCGTAGATCTTGAGTGCAAGAGCGAGAAACAAAGAATAGAGTGAGAATAAAATAATATATTTATTGACAACATATGAGTTTAGGATAAGAACCTAAATTTACATATAGTTAGGATGTTGCTAACAACAAACGTCAACAAAATAAAAATTGTATTAGCAAATTGATAATGACAAAACTACTCAAGCCCTTTGTTCAGTGCCAACTTGCTTCGCATCAGATTTGTCTGCACATCACATTGCGCAACAACAAACGCTATAATTATTGAGTGTTTTGACATTATACATTAGGGTGGCAATCCAGCAATGTATGAATTTTTTTTTACATTTTCTTCATGTGCCACCATCTAATTTTGTTCGTTGTGGGATCCTTAGTAACTGGTAAAAGTTGCATTAGCAAATAATAATATTTACTGGTAGCTCAATAAAGTAATTGATACTTAGCAGTAGTCTGTTCCGCAAATTGCCAATGTCGATAAAATATTGTGTTGTGATTCATTTAATTTTATGTTAAGACTCAGGGCTGTTTGCTTACTGATTAGTATTGTTATCATTCAGTAGATGTCATTTATAGTCTCTTCTCTTTGCTGCATGAGTGCCTACAGTGATAATATACTTCTTCTGGTTCTCTGCCTTCAGGCAGGTTCAGACGTCCGACGTCTCCACCTCTGTCGATTTTGAGCCTTTCCTTCGAGTCTTTTGTCTCCTTCCTTCATCATCCAATCCAGCATCATCTGTCTTGGTCTTCCCCTTGTCCTCCTCTCCTCCATTCCTCCCTCGATTATATTTCTTAGCAGAGAGTCCCCTCTCAGTGTGTGTCTGATCCATTTCCTCTGCCTCTTTCTTAGTGTGTTTATAAAGAACCTGTCTTCTCCAATCCTTTCCAACACTTCTTCATTTGTTTTACGTTCTGTCCATCTGATCTTCTCCATTCTTCTCTAAATCCACATCTCAAATGCCTCCAGTTTCTTGATGTCCTCTTTCCTCATGGTTCATGTCTCTGATCCGTACAACACCACACTCCACACCAGTGTCTTTACCATTCTTTTCTTTAGATTCCTGTTCATTTTCCCTCTCAATAGCTCTTTCCTTTTTGTGAATGCCTCTTTACCCAGTGCTATTCTTTTAGTTTCCTAATGGCATCTGTCATAATCATGCTTCCCGGGTAGCAGAATTCTTTTACTTGCTTTATTTCCTCTGCACCGATTTTTATTCTGACTATATTTTATTTTCCTTTACTTATCCTCATTACCTTCGTCTTTTGATGTTTATTTTCATACCGTATTCAACTGATGTGGTGTTTAGTTGGTCCATCATTTTCTGTAGGCCTCTCATTGCCTGGTCATCTGCGAACCTGAGAGCCCTAATCAGTCTGCCTTCAACCTTGATCCCCTCCTCCATATCTTCCAGTGCTTCTCTAATAAGCTCTTCTGTGTAAATATTGAAGAGTAACGGTGATAACGGGCATCCTTGTATCACTCCTCTTTCTGCCCAGTTTTCCTGGTTCAGAATACTCTCCTTCTACGGTATTCTTATTTGCACCTTTTGTCCCATGTACAGGTTTCCTATCAGTCGTCTATCTCTCCAGTCTACTCCCATCCTTCTAAGTGCTTGTATTAGCCTTCTCCAGTCGACTCTATAGAATGCTTTTTCATAGTCCACAAAACATATATACACATCTTGAACATTTTAGCAGCTCCTCTCTGTTAGTACCCTTAATGTTCCGATCGCATCTCTTGTTCCCATGCCCTTTCTTAATCCGAATTCTTTATTACTGATATATAACCAATATTGACTAACCTAGTAAGTACAATAGAACATGAAAACTTGAGAAGGTAAAAGTTTATTTCCATAGTGAACACTTTAGAAAAGTCAAATTTAACATTTCACTAATTTGTCACAATGCTGCAAAGCAGCTGCATAATATATATATAATATTCAAACTATGACTCTGTTGAGCTACCAGTAAATGTTGTTTTAATGTTCCAAAACTTTGTGTGTTTCAATCTTTATGTAAAATTAACAGAATTAAGGGGTGGGAAGGTAAGAATTTGAAGAAAAAAAGTTTGAGTGCCACATTAATATACATACATGTTCACATACATGCATGCATATGTGTCATGGATTCAAATACAGCCCGTTTAGTTTCTGTTGCAGTTTAAACTTAGTGATAGAGTAAATGAAAAAAAATGACCTAGACAACTAGAGAACAAAGTTTCTGTCAAATAAAAGGTACTCCACTTATTAGAACCACACTAAAGGCCGTCTGATAGCGTGCCAGTCAAATTAAAGGTTTCAAGCTCCCAGTGGAACCTACATGTAGGTGAGGTAATCGTTTCTTGCGCTTCGACTTCTATCCGGCAATGAAGCGAATGGCGAAGTGCTGGGCATGTGGTAGCGCAACACGGGTATTACCTTTTACATGTCAGCTTCCACTGCTACCAAGTTATAACCCTAAATGACAGAGACAAGTGCACAACTTTAAATTGAATAAGAAATGTTTATATAGCGCCACTTCAAGAGAAACCTTATCAGAGGCTCTCTTTGGATAGCCGATATGATGCTAAATGTCACCAAGAACAGAAATTAAGTGGAACCCAACCACTGAATTTCCATATTAAAAAGTTGACAACATCATGGTCAAAGTCTATGGATCATTCTGCGATGATAATGTCGAGCGATGTCTAAGGCAGTAACTCGTTATAAGGAATCGAGAGGAACGAACCTGTTATCTTTTGATTACAGATCCAGGTCTTATGGAGCCAATCATTGTGCATATCCAGTATATATATATACAGAAATTCGATGAAAAGCTTAAAGTGTAACCATAAATCTATCTAATTTGTGATCTGATATAATCTAAGAATTTTATGTTAGTGCTCAAGGTATCAATCGATGGTCGCTTAGTGTGAATCCGTGGTAAAACATCCTCCTTAAAAGCCGCTAGGTTAGGATAATATTCAGATGTCAAGCTACCTTAACTTTTAAAATAGACGGCGACATCGACTTCAATTTTTTGGTCCCAACTCAATTCTCGTCGTTTGGCTCAAAACAATTTTTTGCAATCTACTCGTTCAGAGAATTCTGTGAAAATCTGGTCAAAACAAACTAGGGTTAAGCGGATTGTCACTGCCCTAAGTATGAGTATATATTTAATTATAATGTATCACCACAAAATATGTTATTCTCCGTTTAATGGTATTTTGTACTTGTTTCAATTCTATAATTACCTAAGGTTAGCGATGGTTTGCGCCTCTGAGTAGTAGTAGACTTCGAGAGGCGCTATAGAAATATCCGGAATAAATAAATAAATAAATAATTGTGTTGCAAACAGAGGCGTTTAACATTACAAAACTCCATAAAACTAGAAAATTTTATTCACAGCTTAGTAACGTGTCAGTTACTTCAAACAAAACAGTTGCATTTATGTTAGTACCTCAAGAATCGGAAAGTTTACGCCTACTGACGAAAAAGACGCAGTTCGTGCAAGTTTTTGGTTCCAAATCACTATTCGCACTCAGTTCGTTTCCTCATATTCTGAATAATAAAGCAGCAATAATGTAAGGCCAAACCGCAGCAATATAATATAACTCTTTTATAAAGCATAAATATATTATTGAAAATATTTGATTGGTATTAGATAACTAAACAGTTTTTATAATAAGAATTAACTTTGGTTGCTGATTCTCAGCTTTACATTTGACAGATGCGTTTTGGGTACAGTCTCATTAAGCTCATTACGATATCACCAAAGTAATTCAGGGTTTCTATAGCAAGTTCGCACCTAATAATAAGTATGCATTTGCTTCACAGTTGTGGCACATATTATACAGTTAATGTCGTTACTTAAGCGCTATACTAGTAGCAATCAGGCGAATAGTAAGATCCAACATCAGCTGCAACAACCGAATGCATTTACTTTTCTAATACACCTATATATTCAAATGGACAGAGATGCAAAATTGTCTTTAATTATAACCCTTAAAACTCAAGCAAAATCGTTACAAAGCTGCAGTAAATAGGACGACCTATATCTCTGCAGTGTTAAACTCCAGGAACTGAATACTAATATTAAAGAATTATAGTGTGATATTATCGTATTTTGCAGGATATAGTAATAGAAAGATATGTAAATAATCATATAATATACTAGTAAAAAACGGCTTCATTTCGTTTCATTCATAGATTTGCAATAAAATTACACTAAATACCTGAATAATCGTCAGATCCATTCATAATTGCATAGCAGAACTTTCATTTGAAATTCCGTTTCCGCAAAAGAATCTAAGAAATAATGTGGTAATAATCTACGCGAAATTGAAGTAAAAACACATTCCGTTAACGCGTCCATTTGATGATTATTGGCTCGAAAACGACATCCAACTCCTATAGAAATCTACTGATTTCTTCGCAGTTGTCTTCCTTACCCACATAACGAAATATTTTAACACATCTGTCGGTATATCACGCGTCACAATTAGTGACTTTTGAAAACACGCCAACTGGTGTAATTCTAGATTCTCCCTTCCTACGTCATATAAAGTTGAATCGCTTGAGCAGTCGGAAAAGCATTCCTCTGTTTGTGCGATTAAATGTCACACTACCTACATGAAGCCTTACGAATGGGGTCATATATTCTTTTTGGGTGTGCATAGACACTACAAACTGAGCAATTTGATTATAGTTTGATATTCTAAGGCATTACTCTTATAAGCGGAGGACCAACGTCAACGAATCAAAAGCAGTTAACTGCAAAGCATTGTAAGCAAAATAAGTATTTTAAAAGGTTAACAAAGAAATATAGCTAAACGTATAGAACTCTCACTTGTATCTTCGAACCATTGTGAAAAACTACAGTTCGCTGTTGAAATAATGAGGTCGATTACACACAATTCAATTAATGACTATGTGTTTTGGAGAGAACATTTTTCATTCGCGATGAAGGAGTAAAGCAGAAGAGTTAAATATTTTCTAACGTTTTCACGTTGTAGTGAGATTCAACCTCACCGGTCACTGTGGACTTAGATTTAACTTAGTATGTGAGTAGTGACTACTGACATAATAGGCTTACCAAACAGAGCTACTGTTTCGCTCACTGCGTCTTTTCGACGGAACTTCTGCTACAAGTTTTGACATGTTTGGACGTTTCTTGTTTAAGATTTTTTGCGTATATTCTTCGTTGCGATTGAAAGTTATGTACATTATTTATTTATTGTGCATTTTTAAGCACCAAATATTAAACGATGGTGAGGGCAACTGCGAAGGCTGGACTTGCTCAAGCTCCCTACACAGTAACGTCTCAGAGGAGGCTCGAACCAGTACTTTAGGCGTTATAAGGTGTCGTTTTCGACCTCTAACCAATCAGCTACCATCTCCCACATCAATCTGCTACAGTATCTCACATCATGCGACAGCATCAGGAAGCAAGAGCTTCTTGATGTGCATTAGAGCCTCATAACCACCGTGTTTGGTACGCCGTCTGTCTGACTGCAAGCAGGTAAGTCTCGTCTCTGCTGAGGAGAAGTGACGGGGTCATTTCCGTAACCTCGACCGTCAATCATGGGTATTCCTTCGACAAAACGACCTGCAGGCGACAACAACATGGGAGGAGGCAGGAAGAATTTCCGAAATCTTCATCATTTGGCATCAACAAGCGAAAGATGGGCCGTGGTGCTATCGTGTTTCGCAAACGTTACTGACAGTCGTATCTCTACATAACTTGGTCCAGGAGTATCGTGTCATTTCTCAACTTTAGATAGAAAATAGGAATTTCATTGGTTTCGGCTGCACTTGCATGCGTGATCCTGTCAGTACCCATAAAGTTATCAATGCATTGTTTAACTTGCTGTGTTCTCAAGGACATTTAAAATAATTTAGCAAGCGTTGTCAGCGCTCTTGTAAGATACCTCCCCAGACGCGATATTAAATGTCTAGAAATAATTTATTACAGACTAAGCTACAAATCAGGCAATACAGATATTTATCATTTTCAATAAGTTTTCAGTAGCGAGAAAAATAGCAGGTCAATGCACTTGTACAGTGGTTGATTGCCTATAGAACAGACAAAAGTGTGACCACTCTCTTGACATACGGACGGCGTAACAAAGTTTTAATTGTAACTGTCATTCCAATGGCAATATTGTAATTTAGAAATTGATGTAATGCTACTTCACGAGAAATTAATTGAAGCACTAAAAGTGCTCTATTTTTATTATTTTCTGAAGCCACTAAGGATTACTGTTTCCACGGAACTCTTTATGCTAATGGTCTCTTGATTTCTATCGTGGCTCATCAATCAATGGAATACTTCATAGCTTCATCCTTCATGTTAAATTATGCGCTTTGCCAGCATTTAATATCCGCTGCGGCGTGCTTTACCAGTCGGGGTGCTTCCTTACTAATGACAACCTGATAAGATTCAAACATTATCATTTGATCACAATCTTTACCAATGTTGTTAACACACACTTTAACATTTATTCATCAAGTAAAAATTATTATTGAACCTCTTCCTGGAATTTTCTTCTCCAGTTCTTTTTTTCATAATTTAAATGCCTCACTACCCAGTTTATAGAGACACTGCTGTTTATCTGTTACGTCCTCACAAAATCTGCTCTGTCTTTATTTGCCCACCACCGTTAATCTTAATGTCTAGGTTATATATACAACGTATACTTACCAGCTGCCTGAAACACTGTTTCATGTTACCAAGCTTATAATTCTTGTCCAGTCAAGATTCATGTATGTGCGAATTATACTTACCTCTTACGTCTGCCCAACAACTAGTTTGAGTTAGTATTATAACCTGCTCAGACTGATGTCTCTTGCTTGCCAACACTTATACTTAAATAAGGATTTTTACAAAATAATGTCGTGTCAAAATCACTTAGGGGTCATTGCATAATTACGTACCCGGTAACGCCGAAAATGACAGTTTTTGACCCACCCACCCTGTAACGCTTCGTAACGTTTCCCTAGACCCACCCACCCACCCCAGCGTTACGTAACGCGTCCGGGTAGCGAATCTCCCTAAAGAAGAACTACACTAAACGGTAACTTCTCAGGTTTATCAACGGTCTCAATTAACTTATCAATCCGATCGACCGTGTAATAATCTATGCCACACCAATGGACATCCGGGTCTTGCCCTTCGAATTCACAGCAAGTGATCGAACATTTATATTATTTCAAAGTTCGGCAAAGGATATAAGAAACCCCCGACGGAATAGGCCTACAATTGTCCGTCCCTTAAAATAACCTTTCAAAGGCAACTCACATCCAGTTTCTTATTGAAACTGTCAAATTTCTGTTTTTATGCGAATAAAACAACGAAAGTCTTGTCCGAAAACTCAACCAAGAACAACACCAAGATTGCGTCCTTAATTTTCGCAGACCAAATCTCGGCTTATTTTAGATCAATAGCAGAGCGTCTAACCAGTTTGGTCATTCGCCATTGAGCCATTTTTATATACAGAAATAGGTCACATTTCAGGCGCGTTGCTTCAGTGTCTGTATGGCTCCCTACAATGAGACAATGAAGGGCCGAACCTTCACAATTTATACTATTGCGTGTTTTTAGTTCAGTTTTAAGTCAATGGCACGACGTTTGAAGTTCGATCACATCTTGTCTAAAGTGTCATTCGATGTTAATTTAAAATTCATTATAACTTAACGGTTGGTAAAAGCGTTACGTAACGTTCATCTCCATACACCCACCCACGTAACGTTTCGTAACGTTTGCAATGACCCCACCCACCCACCTTCGAGCGTTACGTAATTATGCAATGGCCCCTTACATGAAACCTCCAGGTTTGTAAAACGTCACTATTAGAAATATAATGTGGCATGTGCAGATGTTCGAATAAAGGTTAAATGATTCCCTTGGACAAATTCAGAGGTGTTTTAGAAATTAACCGCTGACATACTTTAGACGCTTTTAGAAATAAAATCTGAGTTTTAACCCCTTCTTATAAACAATGCTTCGATATATATCTGAAGAAGTATAAAAATATGCTCACCCTGAAATCTGCAAATTTGTGTTAGCAAGACTATAAAAAGTTCATCTGAGTGTCCCTACTTCGATTTTTGAGCAACTGCGCCATTATTAATCTGAATGGGAAAGTATTATAATGATTATTAGTTCAGCATACTTGATCATGTGTAACATTTCTCAGAGATTTCACAACTTAGAATTGTGTCATCATGCTATGATTGCACGACACGTGACGCTTTTATACTTCTATATTCAAAACCGCATATCACGTTCAGGTTTAGTAATAGTATTGATATGTTCCCTATAATTACCACAAAAATTCTCTAACTATTTGAAAGAGATTTATGCTCAATTGTATGATCACACTGAAGAAAGGCAGGCTTAACCCCGTATTACGACGAATTATTTCATAATCTACACCACAATAAATCAGACATGTATTAATTTAGGTGCATTCATAACCCCATTCATTTAGTGTTAAGTAGAAAGTAAGTAGACCGAGAGGAGACCAAATACAATAGTAATTATTATTTTCAAAGATTAATTAATTACTCACAGCAATCGACAATGTCTACGTCAATTCTGGCTTCAAATTCACATCCATCGATGTAATTTTTTGCAACGCAATAATAAGTTCCGTCAGACACACGATCCAATATCTTGGAATTGTTTCTTTCAACCTGACCATTTTGCATGATCCACTGAAACACAGGCTCTGGATAAGCATCTGCGTTGCATATCACTGTCATATTACAGTCATACAAACACGAACATCTCCGATTTGTGCAGGTTTCACCAGTGATATTCATGGCTGAATCATGACAACCTTCTGTTAATACACAAACGTATTATGGTATAAGTACGAGGTTGTAGCAAACTGTAATGAAACATCCTACAGTTTCATTAAGTTGCTCAGTCTAAAATTTTCTTAGATATTGATGATTTTCTGTAGGCTTATTTTAAATTTCATGTAATACTGTAGAGATTCTTACTTTATTTGCAATCACCTTGTCACCTTGTGCTGTCAGCTCGTGGAGCTCTAGCGACCGTCCTGGTGAACACACTCCACCATCTCCTATTCGATGACAAGTCTCTCAATTCCGCCAAATTCATGCCAGTTACATCTTGTATCTCATCCATCCATCTCCTCCTTGGGCGACCCAGTCTTCTCCTCCCCTCACCGCACGCCAGCATCATTTCCTTCTCCAGACCATCAGATCGCATAACATGTCCAAAGAACCTTAGCTTCATTCTTGTCGCAGTTTGTTTTAACGACTCTTCATTCTCAACTCCAATCTCCTCTCGTATTGATTCGTTCGTTCTTTTCTCAGTCCAAGATATTCTCAGCATCTTCCTCCATATCCACATTTCACAAGCGTTAACCTTATTTTCCATGTTCTTTGTCATTGTCCACGTCTCGCAACCGTACAGTACCGTAGGAAAGATTAGTGCTCTCACGAGCCTTTTTTTGGTTTCTATGCTCACATGTTTGTCTTTCCATATCTTTTCCAGTCCGGTCATTGCAGCTTTCCCTATAGCAATCCTTCGTTTTATTTCTGGATCACACTTTCCCTCCTTTCCAACCAGTGATCCTAGGAATGTGAAGCTTTCTACCACCTCTATTTCCTCTCCGTCTATCTCAAAACTATCCCAATCTGCTGTTGTCATGACCTTTGTCTTCTTTATGTTGAAGTATAAACCAGCTTTTTCACTTTCTCTCCTGACCCTTCTTATCAGTTCTGCCAAATCCTCTTTTCTTTTTGCCATTAATGTTGTGTCATCCGCGTATCTAAGGTTATTCAGTGTCTTTCCAGCAATTTTTACTCCCTCAATTGCCCCCTCCAGTTCTGCCTTTCTCATTATTCTTTCAGCATATAGATTAAACAGGAATGGAGACAAGATGCATCCCTGCCTCACTCCTTTCTTGATTCTGAAATTGTCAGTGTCTCCGTATTCTGTTCTTATCACCGCTATCTGGTCTTCATATAAACCCTTTAGTAACATTATCAGGTGTTTCGGAATTCCCATTTCAAGCAGGGTTTTCCACATTAAATCATGGTTAATGCAGTCGAATGCCTTGCTATAGTCAATGAAACAGATGTGAACCTCCTGTCCATACTCCCTTTGTCTCTCCATTATCCACCTCATGTTGGCTATATGGTCTCGAGTTCCACGAGATTTCCTAAACCCTGCCTGGTTCACCGGAAGTTCTCTTTCAATTGTGCCTTCCATTCTTTTGTGAATTATTTTCAGTAATATTTTACTAGTGTGTGATATCATTGCTATCGTCCTATAATTTTCACACTCCCTCGCATCTCCTTTCTTGAATATAGGTATAAAGATCGACTTCTTCCAGTCCTCCGGCCATTCTCCAGTTGCCCATATTTGATTGCACAATTTTGTTATTGTTTTTATCATCGCATCATCCCCTGCTTTTATCAGTTCTATAGGTATCCCATCTTGACCGGGTGCCTTATTGTCCTTGAGTTGTCTGATTGCCCATTCTACCTCCGCTTCCATGACCTCCGGTTCCTTTTCATACTCTGTTACGTCAATTTGTTCTTTTTTGACTCGTTTGTCTTCCCTATACAACTCCTCCGTGTATTCTCTCCATCTATGCTTTATCCCTTCTTCATCGCAGATTACATTTCCATCTCCTGCCTTCATTGAGCCCATTCTAGGTGCAAATTTTCCCGTGATTGTCTTTACTTTTGAGAAGATGCTAGATTAGGATTATATACATTATATGTGTTTGATTGTAATTATGTAGCCTAATTATCAGCCATACATTTATAAACGAGATTCATAAAGCAAAATAATATTAGGATTAGGCTATGGTGAAAATGCCAGTGCTGTATTCTGAATACACGTGGACAGCAGGGCTTGAATTGAAGAAATTTGAATTCACAATCGGCGCTATATAGTTTGGTCCTTTCTAAGCGCGCCACAGAAGTATGTTATCCCCGGGAGATGGGTGATCCGTTAAAGACATATTGTATTAAACTCTGGGTCGAATCGTAGTGAACCGGTGAAGCGTTCCTATCGATGTGTGATTTCGATCTTTATCGCCATCTGATCATGGCATTTGAGATACGAGATCGTGCGACGCATGTGAAGAGATAAATAGGTGCTAGCGTAGTGGTTGTAACACAGTTTAAGAGCGGACAGTAACAGTGAAATCGAAAGCGATTTTCATCCTGTGTGAAGTTTGTAATCGTAATCGTAAACTTCAAACTTCTAAAGCTCCACTCGAAAGCCAGTTCAGGGTACCAGCTTATTAATGAGCACTGGGTCAAGTTAGATGGGCTTTCAATAGATAGTCAGAGGGTGGTCCGAGTTCGCTTTTAAAGGGATCTTGGTCGGCAGAGCAGCTGATAAGGCGGATGTCGTTTGGACCGAGAAGAATTGGAAGGCGGAGGATCAGATGAGTCAGGGTAGGAATTCTTGAAAAGGCGATTTTTTAGTTTTGAGTGGAAGCCTGGGGAATCATAGATAAAGGAGCCTGAGGCGAATTATGGAGGATGAGTGGCAATGATGATTGAGGAACCGATAATCTGAGGAAGTTGGAAGGAAGATCATTCCAGAGTCGTGGCTCAATGCTCAATGTGAGGCGTGGTGGTTCAGTGGTAAGTTCGGCGCCTTGTGACCGGAGGGTTGCAGGTTCGAATCCCACTCTAGCCGCTGCGTACGGACCTTGGGCAAGTCCTTCACTTGCAATTACTCGTGGCGCTTCGGCGTGAAAATTCCGGCACAGTATCAAGTGCTGTAGTGGGGAGCGCCTCTGAGTAGTAGTTGACTTCGAGAGGCGCTATAGAAATATCCGGAATAAATAATAATAATAAATGCTGGATATGGATCGATTGAAGACCTTGAGATGAGCAGTGACCGGGATAGAGAAAGACTGAGTAGGAGGATGATCGGGTGGAGCTGTTTGGATGGATGGTGAAGAGGTCGGGGAGATACTTCGGCTGGGAATATCATGGAGAGTGTGGGTTCGAGCCCCTCCACTGAGACGGTTACTGTATAGAAACCTCGTTCAAGTTCTTCACTCAGCTCCTCAACATTATCGATTGATGCTTGATCACTTTAGGGTGGTGCTTAATAAATGCGAAATGGTGATTATGATGGTAATGGTGATGATGATAATTTTAAATAAATACAATAGTAATAACAATAATAATAATAATAATTATGTGTGCATCAAGAAACTCAATATATCGCAGTTTCTTTACTTAGAAAACAACGCTGTACCTATGATTATGACTATTCTACAGATCTAAACAAGTGAACAGATGATTATGATCATGATCATGACGGACAAGAGTATGTGAAGGGCGGCATCCTTAACCTTTGAATCACTGCATATCGTCCAGGCCTAAATATATTCCAGAAAGTAAATTTTATCCCCTTTAGCCCAAATTTAGTACCAATTGTTTTATTTTACATAATTTTGACTCTTCCACTTTTTGACGCGCTTTGATCATTGAAACACAGTCTGCCAAAAAGATTTCAGCACATGTATATTTCTCAGTTCCGCGCGTTTGGAGATTGTTTTCAAATGCTTATTCTAAATGCTTCTGATCAGTTTTGAAATCACATATAGCGCCTGAAAATGCGCTCTTAAATATTAATATACTATACATGTGTTAGGCCTATATAAATGCATAAGTATTCTGATTTCAGTTACAGTGCCAAATTTTAACAATGACATTTGTGGCAAGTCATCTGCCTTTAGTTGCAAATTAAAAGTCCGAATGCTGGCACATATATTTAATTTTTTATATCGTAGGCCCTATCTATCTGTACATTTAAAAAGTGCATCCCACACTGTTCACAATCAGAGGCACCTCCAGTGCGAAAGACCCAGTGACATGAAAGTAGTTTTAAGACAACGGATAGGGGCGTTTGGGCTACCAGCTAATAAAGTACGTGTCAACGGAGAGAGTTGATTCCAAAGTGCAGGGCCAATGCAAGCAAAGGCTCAAGTTTTGGTCATAGTAGTCCTGGTTCGCGGGACAAGAAGATCATGGCGGTTTAGTGAGCGTAGTGGAAGGGGAAAGACAGCAGAAACTGGCCGACAGACAAGAGAGATATTTGGGCGCTAAGCCAGTACAAGACCGAAGGATTAGAGTAAGTATCATAAAGCTGAATATGAGGAGTAGGCCTACTGAAGATGATGAAACATATAATAGGAAATATGAGACGAGTGAGGAAGTCGGGCTATAAATCTGACTGCAGCTTTTAAAACAGTCTGGAGGGGGGAAATGCGAACTAATAGACCAATCAAGATTGAATTGCAGTAATCGATTCTGGAGCAGACGAAAGCATGGATAATGGTAGTAAAAACAGCAGAAGAACCAAAACGTCGGATTGCTCTAAGCCGCCTCGGGTGAAAGTAAGAAGATCGCGTGAGATTAGCAATATGTTCTTAAAAGGTATGCATGCTGTAGAGGACATAACCCAGGTGACGGACTCTAGAAACAAAGGTAAATGATGGAAATTTCCAGCAGGAAGTCGTAAGTCTAGCTTGAGTAGCTGCTTACGAGCAGCAAACTAAAA
Source organism: Allolobophora icterica (assembly GCA_963556255.1). NCBI lineage: Eukaryota > Metazoa > Annelida > Clitellata > Crassiclitellata > Lumbricidae > Allolobophora > Allolobophora icterica. Next base: position 53,333,898 of record OY744613.1, on the reverse strand, counting down.
TTAACTGCATCCTAGTCGGGTTCAAGGAGAGACGATTGGAAGACAGTCAGAGGTGTTGATCCACAGAACGAGCATAGATGCGTCCAGTTAATGCAAGCTGGACAGAGGCAGGGCCACGAACAAGCTCCCGGTCGTCAACTGCATAGAGATGGCCAATAATTGATAAGTGTTTTGCGAATGTAGCAGGAATGTCTGCCGTGTATAGAAGGTAAGGAAGAGGACGTAAAACAGAGCACTGGGGAACCCCATATTTAACGCTAACCCCAGGGCAGACAGTGTGCGTTCGACAAGGTAAGACCGAAACCAGAGACGAGGGAGGCCTTTTATGCCAAATGAGGTCTCAAGGCGTTGCAGTAAGATGTCATGGTCTACCATGTCGAAAGCAGCAGAGCCAGCAGTGGTAATCTATCAATGGCAGAATAAATGTCATAGAATAGGGATAGCAGGAGCGTTTCAGTTGAGTGGTGAGCCTTGCAACCTGATTGACTGGGAGGGAGGACCCCTGACCGTTCAAGATAAGGGAGGAGCTTCACAGACACAAGTCGTTCATGAGTCTTAGAAAGGAGGGAGAAGTTTGAGATGGGGCGGCAGTTTAGGCAGAGGTTAGGGTCGAGGTTAGGTTTATTTGTGGTAGGATAATCGATATCTCGTTTTTTCGAGGGGAAAGATACCTTTCAATATACAATCATAGGCGTAGAGCCTGGGGACAGCCGAACAAGTACCCCAATAATTGAGGATGGGGGCTCTACCCCTCCCCAAATCGAGAGTAGAATTTCTTGAAATATTAAAATACTATGTTTCAATTTAGACAAACGTCAAATATTATGTTTCAATATAGACAAACGTCTTTAAAAAACAGGAAAAAAACAGAGACAAAGAACTGAAATACTACCAGAAATTCATAGTGAATACAAAGATTTATTTATATCTTAAAATTTTCTATGTGAAACAAATTTACATGTAAACAAAACGCACCCATTTCATAAATATTACGTAACACCGGAAGCGCTCGTTTTGTCGAACTTCGACAGGAAGCTGCGTTTAACGAGGATCGGATGAATAGCAATGATCACAGTGAATTCTAGCTCTGAGCCTCTGAGTCTCGCTGATTGTCCACAACCCATGATCCCCAATATTTTAGACAAGCTTGAGCCACAGCATACAATAGCAACGGAACAATGCCATCACTAATGTTGATGATGAATGGAGAAAATGGATCTGTTTGTAGATTATACATTGATTGATCGGAATACAACGAACATAAAGGCTTTGATTTTATATTAATATAAAAAAGTAATTATGGTTCCGAAAAGACGAATGAATGACTCAAATAATTATAAATAATGTTGGATATGATTGCCTGTTTAAAAAAAACACAAAAGGATGGATGCCGCAAGCTTTCTTAAGACATGATGAAAACTAGCAACCGGAGTTTCCATAAGTGGCTTTGCCATAATTTTTTATTTGGAGAGCGTTTTGATAACTGTATGATTCAAGTATTAGTGTATACATCTTGAGAAAAACATCTATCTCAACATCAGTGTACACCTCTGTGCGTGTAAATATTGCTGACCTCACTTAATGACGAACAGACTGAATGACCTCACCGGGTTCATAAGTCGGATTCTTAAATATTTGGAAAATTTGGCTTAAGGCGCTCATTTTAAGTAATATTTAGTTTTAAGAAACATTTAACAGTATTTATGGTTATAAAATTTAGGGGTAGAATCAAGCTATATTGTTCTAATGTAACCAATAAGAAATTTAATTATAATAGAAACGTACAAAATAATTGTAATATCAATAAAATATCTGATCTAATCTAATGACTTCTTTAGCGTCGTTATCATTTTGCCGAGTAGGCCTACATCAGTCGATGGCCTTGTAATCCATCGGAGAAGCCATGTTGAAATCCAGTAGATCAATGAAACCAAAAGCCAGGATATGGTAGGTATACAAGCTGAAAGCGACGAGTCTTAAGTTTAGACCCGAACATCAAACCCTTGACCGAACGAACTGAACTGGGCAGCGAATTCCACAGTTTTGGATCAGCTAACGAGAAAGCCTGAGCCGAGACTTGTTGGGGTGCGGGCATAGCAGGATTCAGTGTCGATTGATTGAGTGCAGTATCTATTTGTATGAGATATGAGCATTGAACAGAGAGATCGACTGGTTAAAATGTAGTGTTTTGAGGACAATGATGCAGATTTCGAAATGGATTTGTTGCTCAGTATGCAATAAAAATATTGGTCTAATATGCTAATGTACGTGCATATGGTATCGGCACCCCGTCTTTAGCGCGCAGGACAACAGCGCGCCGTGAAAAGCACGCGCCGTCAACTTGGCGCAAGACAAATGCGCACCGACAATAGTGCGCATAATATCGGGACGGTTCCACGACAAATGGTTCACTCCCTTTCACGATCTTCCAGCTGCTAGTTTGAGCCATACTTTCATCGATCATACAGCTACTAGTTTGAGCTCTACTATGACATGTGTAAATAATATGAAATAATTTCAGCTAAAATCAGGGTATACAAAAAATTTAATATAGCTCAAACTAGAAGCCGGATGAGTGACGAAAATAGAGCGGAAACTAGAAGTTGGATGGCCGATGAAACTATAGCTCAAACTAGAAACTGGATGAGCGATTAAAATAGAGATCAAACTAGAAGATGGATGGGATAAATTAGAGCTGAAACTAAAGGTTGAAACATCATGAACCATTTGTCCGTGTGCCAGATCAAGCAGGCGTCGGTTAAGTTTGACCACAGTATTTAAAACTAATTATTTACTGTATAGGCATACTGTGGTGTGACGTACTTTGATTCGATGCATCAGGCTGTCTAAATCCTACTCGATAGCGTTCGATCATAATCTCAACGTGATCCTGTTCCTTGCGAAAGACGGTAACCTAATATAATTTGTATAATAATCATTCACTGACAAACCGTATATTAATTTGACGTCTTCTAGTGAGCACACACATTATTAGTGTTTGTGGGAAATAGTTTGAAGTTTATCATTGAAGTGGACAATAATTATAATTTATGCTGCGCGCAGTCGCGCTTTTGACATAGCGCTTTTGTCCTGCGCGTTAAGGACGGGACACCATATCGTATCGTATTTGAAGATTTGTATAGCGCCGCTCACAGCTGAGGCCACTCAGCAGCGCTCACTCCAGCGCTCACAGTGCGATGGCTCCGAGAGAAGAAAACGGTTTTAAGCCTGGAAAGGGATGAAGGAAGAGATCCAGAAAGTAAGGTTACTCATGAGATATGAGATGATATTCCCTATGTTATCTCATATATTATGGGTTTTTAATTTGTTTACGGTTCTAATCAGCGAGTCTTGAACCATTTGTAGTTTGTGCAGGTCTTCCTAAGGGATATCAATGAAAAGGGAGTTACAGTAGTCAAGTCTGCTGGAAATCAATGTCATAGCCAGTGGGATTAAGGCAGTTGAAGGCAAGAGATCTGACTGTTCGAATATCCCGTATGTGGAATTGAGCTAATCAACAAAGTGCCTGAATATGGTTAGAAAATTACATCGTGGAGTCAAACAGCACGTCCTGCGTAAACTGCGTGTACAATCAGCTAGATTAACGACTAAGCCACCCAACTGAACAGACGTAAGGGGGATAGAGTAATGGTAACACTCATGGCCAGAAGAGCAGCAGTACGCGGTTCGATTTCCGCAAACCCCCTAGGGCGGGCGCTTTGCATGGCTGCCATTACGTTTATTTAGTTAAGATATTGAAAATTGTACTGTAATGTCTTAATGTAATCTTACTGCGTTTGTCGGTTTGAATTAATAAAGCAACGATTATTATTATTATTATTATTATTATTATTATTATTATTATTATTATTATTATTATTATTATTATTATTATTATTATTATTATCATTATTATTATTATTATTACTTAAATTTGCGGAGTTATTATATTGGTTCGTGCCTAAAGGAAGAAATTCAGTTTTTTAGAAGGATTCAGACGAAATTTATTTCAGGCCACCAAGTGTGCGCAACGCCAAAAACAGTACTAACCGATTAGAGATCAGCTAGAGGTTGAGCAAACAAATGAAATGAAGAGCTGTGTATTAGGGTGGGGCAAAAAGTAATAAAAACTCGAGTTCAGTTCCCGGACAAACCTAAATCAAAGGTCCATGTTAAAGTTGATATTGCACCAAAAATGGATTTTTGATATATATATATATATATATATCACCGTTTTCTAGCAACTTTGTCTGAAACACCAGACCGAAAACGCAATATGTTGTAAAATGAGAGCTGGTCTTACATCAGCCGGTTTAATGGTTATGACTTTCAAATTTAGAACCCAAAGTTAGAGCTACAAGCAACAATGTGTAATAAAATAAATGAAAAAGCATCTGGCACAGTACTGCAGTGTAAGTGTTTAACTTAGTTCAGGAAATCAGCTTCAGTTTCTATAGTTGGCAAGTCCAATCTTGATATCTTCATTTGAATGATAACACCCTGGCGTGAGTCATGTCCGTGAACTCGGCCTCAGACTGCAGAAACTCTACTTAAACTGTCCTCTTATCTGTCCTCTCTGGTAGCTACACTGCGTTTGACAGACCCCAGATCTTGTTGCTTGCTCTATTTGACATCTCTGCTGCCTTTGACATGGTTGACCATGAGATCCTCCTGCAACGTCTCGAGTACCCAAGTGGTCTCGTGGGCTCATCTCTTCGGGTCCTATCTTACAGATCGCACACAAACGATAATTATCTGGGGTGACTCCAGACAAATTGGGTGACGGTCAAGTTTGTTGTCCCCCAGGGATCAGTACTTGGCCCACTCCTTTATCTGCTTTATACAGCTGATATTTCCTCCATCTTTGTAACACATTCAAGTTTTAACCACTGGCCGCCTCTATGCTGATGACGCCCAAGTCTACGTGCATGGGCCCCTGTATGCTCAGCTGTTTCTTATTGCTCGCATTGATACTCTCTTTCATGACCTTCAAGCATGACTGTCCTTAAACCTGTTTCCTTTAAACCCAGCAAACACCCAATTGATTTGGTTTGCTACTCGTCAACAACTGGCCAAGGTTGACTACCCTCTTTTATCTCAAAGCTTTCCTTCTCTGCATCTGTTCGTAACCTGGGTATAATTCTGGATAGCTCCCTTTCTTTTTCTGACCATATATCTCTAATCTCACCCGCTTGTGCTACTACCATCTGCGACGTCTCAAGGCTATCCGAAGACCTGTCTCCTCTCCAGTCTTTACCTCCATTGTCTATGCCTTTATCTGCTCTCGCATTGATTACTGTAACTCCCTGTTTGCTTCCCCCCCAGTCCATCTCTCCCTTCTACAATCTGTTCTTAAAGCAGCTGCCAGACTAATCGCCGTCTCCCACGATTCTTCCATATTTCCACATTCATGTTTGAACATCTTCACTGGATTCCTCTTACTGCCCGCAATGCCCCGCATCCAACTAAAGTTACTTATATGACTTATTTGTTCCCCCAGTGAGAAAGGTGATGGTCCAGTCTCGTTCCAGCTAAAGGTACTTATCCATATTTGCCGATCTTACATGGGACTTGCTCCTCAATACCTCTGTGACCCATTGCGTCTTCCTACTTCAGCTAGCTCCCTTCGCCCTCCTCGCTCCTCTGATCGACTTGACTCATTTGTTCCCCCAGTGAGAACGGTGATGGCCCAGTCTCGTTCCTTTGTTACTATTGGCCCTCCATTGTGGAATCAGCTTCCTCCTTCGGCCCGGGCTGCAGTACTATCCGGTGGTCCTGCCACAGCTTTTCGTTGTCTTTAAACCTGCCTTTATTCCCGAGAACCTTCGCACTGGGAGCGCCTTTGATTGGTGGGAACTTGGTAGAGGCACTTAATAAGTTTTTAAATACAATACAATACAATACAATATCGTAGTGTACTGTGTAGTGTGTAATTTGTGTATTAAAGTGATTGTGTAATATACTATAGTCGACATTAATGAGTTTCTATGACCCTATTGTAATAAGATTAATGCATTTGTTATTTATTTCTAATGAACTATATGACGTCACACATTTTTCAAAGTTGCGACCCCTAGACATGATACAAAATATGAAAATTAATTATTTCATTAACCAGTAGATGAGGGAGCTTCTATTTATCGTTGTCTGGTTGAGGCAACCGGGATTTGCCCCACCCTACTGTGTATTGTCCGCATACATAGTTGAGAGCGCTGTCGGTGAGTCATTTACCAAGTGATGTTGTATATAATGTGAAAGGAGTGGGCCGAAAATAAAAACGTGTGTTACACCACATCTCAAGACAGTTTGAGTATAGCTGTATTGATTACGAATTGACTGAGTACAGAGGTTGGGAGGGAGATGTAAAACAACTGAGGGCGGGGCCAAAATAACGAACCAATTTTCCAGGCAATGAATGGTTTATGATCAACTATGTCAAAAGCAGCAGATAGATCAAGCAGAATCAGAGCAGGTAACTTTCCTGATTCCATGGAGCTAATCATCTGATTATGTGTATTGTTAATAGTGCATTTTCAGTTGAATGATTTTTGCGGTAGGCAGGTTGGAAAGGAATGTAAAGTTTGTGGCACGAGAGGTGACAGCTCAGGCAATTAGCAACTACTTTTCCAACGACTTTGAAAATAAAATCGAGAGTAAGGTTTGATAGATCATCAGAAGCGAAAGATTTCTTTCAAACAATATCGAGTTCACAATATTTATTTATTTATTTCTTATGATTAAGTATTAAAAAATTATTCGATTTTTATACAAAATTCATAGTCTATTTCAGAATCATGAAGTTTATCTGTAGTTAGTTATTAATCTTAGACCAACTACACAACCAATAATAATAATTATTATTTATCCCAAATAAACCACACGAATATACTTACTGCACGGCGGTCTAGTACTGTATTCATTACGCTCCTCGTGCGTTTTTACATCTTCGTAGGTGCTGCTTCTGATGACGTTACTTGCAATACAGCTGTAGTTGCGTCCAAACTCAGCGCATCCAAATGACTGACTGAATGACTGAATTTTGCTTGGTTCCTCGAGGTCAATCCACGTGTAATTGGCTATTGGATTGGCGGTCGCTTGACAAGTGACTGTACTAATTTCACATAAGCTTGTGGTAGCATTTCGTCCTTCACTTGTAATAGTTGAAATTAGAGGTGAATCTATCAGACAGGGTTTCATGAAAACAAAAGCGATAAACATTTAATAGGTGTATAGACAAATAACACAAACAACCACCAACTGACCAGAAATACTAACATTATGCAAACGATGTACGACAAAAAGCAATGTACAACCGTTATATTAGTTTGCAATGAACACGACAAAATAATGTGATATTGCCACGCACTGTTAAAATTAATATTCAACTTAGGAGAATAACCTATTTTCCTCGATGCGCATGTATGTCAGGTGTTCGTTTTCCTGTCTGTAATTAAGTTGTTTTTTTTTTATTAAAGACAACAAAGAGTTTAGGCGCCTTCACTTAAGAGGCCCATTTAGTTCTCGCAATATTATGTGTAAAGCGACTGCACCTTTTGAGTCAGACCTGTGAGCTGGAAGGGAGGTAAGCCTCCTGTAAACAGCGTACGAGAAGAGAGACTGTGCATAGGGTCAAAAAATAAGTCTTTGGGTGACAAAATGAGGTGAAGAATTCGCTTAACTAGAATGAGGCTTTTCATTGGACGGATTGTAACAGCGAGGCTGTGAACTGAGTTTTGTGTACAGTCTTTCAGTGCGAGATATTGCCGTATATATTATTTAGTGCGCTTACTTTAGTTTCACGTGTATATGTATATATGATAGATGTATCACGTTTAGTTGTACTGTATTAGTGACACGCGTGGCCGGCCGATCTCGGCAGCGGCGCGCTATATGTATATAATTAGATTTCGCTTAGGCACAGAAGGCAGGTGTTTAAGAAAGGCGAGAAGATTATGCTGACTGTAGAAGTTTGAATTCGTGTGTTCTCGGTAGAAGTGTTGCTGATTGTTTGTAATTGAATTCTTGTATATTTGTGAAGAAAATAGATTAAAACTGTGTTGGTGATTAATGCAGGTTATGCTACACAGTAGAAAATCAGCTACTTATACGTAGATTTAGTGTCAAACAGTGAACATTAAATAGGCGTAAGTACGAAGAGATACAAGGAATTAATTAGAAGGATTGTCAACGGAAGGAAAGGGTTGACATTATTGGTGGCAGCGGTGGGATAAATACTCACGGAGGATAAAAACTCAAGGTGGTGATACAACAATCTACAACGGTGCTAGAAGAATCTACGACGGTGTTAGAAGAATCTACGCGTTGTTGCTGTGTGACGAGTCTACGATATCAACGACGGTGGGACACGAGAAAAGGGTATAAAAATTTCGTTGTTTTCCACGAACAAATACAAAATAAATCCCGTTTGTTTATCCATTCACACACCAAGAAAAACCGTGACTTCTTTGAAAAGTGAAATCACCAAAGTAAAGAAGTAAGAGAAACTAAGTGCTGAAAGACACGCAGATATTAAGAAGATGTCTGCGGAAAAGCTTAAACAGCGTTTGTTGAAAGCCGGTTTTAAAGAAGAACAATTAGAAGGTATGTCACGTGGTGACATGATGCAAGAACTCGCCAAAGTGTGGGTTAAAGAAGAAGTCGAAGAAGAGGGTGCAGTTGGCGGTGCCGTAGAAAAGGCTATTGAAAAACCTACTGTGCCTATGTCTATGGAGATGTTGATGCAGTGGATGATGATGACGAGGCAAGAAGAAAAAGAAAGAGAAGATAGACGAAGACAAGAAGAGAAAGAGCTGAGACAGGAAGAATTACGTCTTCAGAGAGAGAAAGAAGAGAAGGCAGAGCGTCTGCAGAGAGAGAAAGAAGAGAAAGCGGAACTTGCAAGGCAAGAAGAATTGCGCTTGCAGAGAGAGAAAGAAGAGAAAGCGGAACTTGCAAGGCAAGAAGAATTGCGCTTGCAGAGAGAGAAAGAAGAGAAAGCAGAACTTGCAAGGCCAGAAGAAGCAGAACGTCTGCAGAGAGAGAGAGAGAAGATAAAGCAGAACAAGTGCGTAAGGCAGACCTTGAATTGCAAAAGCATCAGTTTGAGATTCAGTTAGAACAGTTGAAAAGAGATAGGGAAGATGCTGAAAGAAGAAGACTGGAGCAGATGATTGAATTTGAAAAAAGCAAGAAAAAGTGATGAAGAGGTTCGTCAGCAACAGATTGAAGCAAAGAGAATGCGTGAAGAAGAAAAAGAAAAGGCGCGAACGTTAGAGTTGGAACGTGCAGAACAGATCAGACAAGAAGAACTCAAATTTCAGAAAGAAAGTTTGGAAAACGCAGAAACAGAGAGACAAGAACGTCTGAAACTGGAAAAATCAAAATTGACATTGAAAGAAACGCAAATGAGAGAAGAACGGGAAGCAGAAAGAAGGAAACAGCAAGAAAGTGAAACGTTGGTGTCAAAAATTAAGAAAATAGGTGATGCAATGAAGCATGTATTGCCTAAAATGCCAACTGATATGATGGAGGTGCCATTATATTTTGAAACAGTCGAGAACGCGTTTCGTAGTTTTGCTGTGGAAAGGCCGTTTTGGGTGAAATTATTACTACCATTGATGACGCCGAAAGCTCGAACTGTTCTGAATAGATTGTCATTCGATGATCTAGACAATTATGACAGAGTCAAGCAGCACTTATTAAAAGAATTTAAATTGACCTCGAGAGAATACAGAGCCAGATTTGTGGATGCTAAGAAGACAACAGAAGAGACTTATACGATGTTTACGGCAAGACTGAAGAACTTGATAAACTATTACGTGAGAAGTTGAAACGTGAACAGAGAGTATGATACGCTTTTTGATTTGCTGGTAGCGGATAAGCTGAAAGAATGTTTACCGCCAGGTCCACTACAGTTTGTATTGTCGAAGGAAGGAACTGACTGTCTCCAAGCTAGTGCAGTTGCAGACCTAGCAGACATTCATGTAAACAATCGAATTGGGTTTGCGTTCCCAAATATAAACAGTTATCCTTCTCAACGTTCAGGAAGTCAAAGCCAGAGTGGAAAGTGGAAAAGTAATCCAGAAACAGGGAATCAGTTCAAAGGTAAAGAAGTCAAGGCTAGTGTCCCTGTACCCAATGAGAACAGAGAAGTGACGTTTGGTCGTCAGGGATATAACAAATCGTCAGCGCCGTTTGCCAAGAGGGAAGGCAACACATCGTTTACGCAGTATAAGAGAAATGAAGGAAATGAACAACGAGGGTGAATCTGATTCAAGTGGTTAGTGATACAGACAATCAAACCACGGGTCAAGAAAACCAAGAAACTGAAGTAAAGTCAGTAATGAAATGTGGTATTCAAAAAGAAATTCTATTGGATGATGGAATTCAGAGAGAAGTCGCAGGAAAAGATGACAGTCGAATATTGAAGAAATCGTTCTTGCAATATGTCGAGGTCGAATTTCGTGGAGTGGACGGTAAAGAGCCAGTGAAAGTCAAAGCACTGAGCGACTCGGGTACAGAAATTCCGGTGATTAGTGAAGAATTATTGGAAGGCATGAAGGTAGAACAAATTGGAAAAGTGAACTTGCAATGTGTGGCAGGAGATGCCATTCCTGCGAAGTTAGTGAAAGTTGATGTTAGACTGTATGGTAGTGACGTGGAAGAAGAGGGATTTCCGCGTAAAATCCAGTGTTCACTTACACCTTATGTCACCTTGATGTGTGCTAGTATCGCAAAGATGGGCAGTACAGAAAGATTCTTGTTGCATCCAGAGATAATTTCCGAATTAAAAGCCGTACCACAGATGAAGGTCAAAACGATACAAGGAGATGTGAGTATACGAGCAAATGTAATGACGAGAGCGCAGAGTCGGAAACAGGAAATGGTAGATGTTGATGAGAAGAATGAAACTGAAAGTTCAAGTGATGAGGAAAACGAAAGTAATGAGCAACGAAGCTTATCGCGAGATGGTGTAACATCAGAGATGAATGAGCAAGAGATGGTTGCATGCGAGAATGGCACATTAAATGAAACTGAAGAAGACAATGAATGTGATGTGGGGATAGGAGACTTGTATAGAGATGAAGAAATGGACGAAGAACAAAAGGTGCATATCGCCGATTTGAAGAAGTTCGAAGAGCAACAGAGAAAGGATGAATCGTTGAAGCCGTGGTGGAAGTTAGCACAAGAGAAAGAATCTGAATTATGTGTGATCAACGGTTTATTGCATAAGAAATATCAGATATTGGACCAGACTATATATCAGCTAGTGTTACCAAAAGAGAGACGAATTAAAGTGATGGAGTTGGCACATGAATCAGTGTTTGGAGGACATCTAGGAGAAGAGAAAACAAGAGAACGAATAAAATTATCTTTTGTATGGCCAAAGATGAGAAGAGACATTGTGAAATTTTGTAAGTCTTGCGAGAAGTGTCAACTAAAGGCAAGGAGTTTGGTGATGGATAGAGTGCCCAACACTCCAGTCTCAAGAGAAGAGGTCGCCTTCAGGAGAATGACGATGGACCTCGTTTGGCCCGATCGATCCGGTATCTGCTGCAGGTCACAAATACTGTTTATGCATTGTGGACTCATGCACCAGATGGCCTACAATCTTCTTATTGAAATCGCTGACAGCGAAGGCTGTATGTGAAGCGTTGATGGAACTGTTCATGAACGTTGGTGTGCCGTCCGTGATTACAAGTGATCAAGGAACGAACTTCACAGCCAGTTTGACAAGAGAATTTCTCAATTTAATGGGCTGTAGTCCAAGATTCGACGCACCAGGACATCCAGAGGCTGCTGGATTAGTGGAAAGATGGAATCAGACATTTAAAAAGATAATCCATCATGTGATAATAGACAACCCGAGGAAATGGCACAAGATAATTCCTTTCACAGTGTGGGCATTACGAGAAGTGCCGAATGCAACTACTGGAGTATCTCCATATGTGCTTGTCTATGGGAAAATTCCGAGAGGACCATTAGCAATATTAAAAGAGAGTTGGACTAGAGAAAAGTTGTTGAACGTCTTGAACAAATACTGTGACAGATTTTCAGAAAAACCCGGATTATGTACATTGGTCGAACACGAAATTGAACTAAAACCAGGATTTCGTGGAAAGGAATTTGCAGCATACCGAATTCCTTTAATTTATCGATCAGAAGTGGAACATCAGATCAAAGAAATGTTTAAAACAAACATTATCAAACCATCATCGAGCAGAATGGCAAGCCCTTTGGTAATTGTTAAAAAGAAAGACGGATCTTTAAGACTTGCCTGTGACTACAGATACATTAACTCATTCACTGTGGATTGTAAATATCCTATGCCGATTGTCAGAGACGTTTTGAACAAAGTTGGAAAGTCTAATGTGATTTACATTTTGGATTGTCAAAGTGCTTATTGGACTTGTCCTGTAAAACAATCTGATCACTGGAAGACAGTTTTTGTAACACATAATGGACTGTATGAATTTACTCGTGTTCCTTTTGGAATGATAAATTCAGGCCGAACTTTTGTTAAGGCGATAAATTTAGTTTTACAGCCTATAAGTCAGCGGTTCTCAACCTTTTGGGACTCAAGGACCACTTATAAATTCTGTGCCTCGCTCGCGGACCACCACTAAAAATTGTGCCACTGGTGCATATATATGCGACCTTATAAATTTATAACTTTATATAAAATTATTGTATAAGATAATAAATTTAATAAGATTAAGTATTTTACTTATTCTCTACTATTAATTCTAATAAATGTTTAAACTTTTAAGTGAAGAAAATAGCCTACAATATTCGTTTTAAATCTAATGTGATCGTCGAGCTTGCATATTTGAGCACAGTTTATCCAAAGAGGTGTAGGCCCAATGCTTGAATGACTAAAACGGGGTTCATCTTCGACTTCAAGTGTTCAACGATATTTTGTTTTAACCAGCACAGAAAATCCACTGTCACAAAGATACGATGTTGCAAAAGGTAAAATAGTTTTGAAAGCTTTCTCATACAGTTCTGGATATTCATGTGAAGCTTAATTGTATCCGAAATTTCATCAAGCTCACTCTTGGGTGCAACATCCTCAGTGTAGCATCGGTAATCAGTTCAATGAATTGGTTTAAATCCGATATTGGTAAATTTAATGAATCAACGTTTGCAAGAAACGGTCTGGAAACCCACGAAAAACTCTGAACGTTCAAATCACCACAGTAGAAGTTAAATTAATCCAGCAATGATTGAATATGTCGGGAAATTAAATTCACAAATTTTGGCTAATTGATCTCTCGGTGCATTCATGCATTTGATAAAATCATGTCAAAGTTGACTTCCAATATCCTTTTTTTTCCAGAGATCAAGATTTTTCTTAGAAGCTGACACTTGTCACTGAGGGTCGTTAAATTTGTCTGTTGCATGTCTTTAATTGTAAAAAAAATATATAAATTATAGGCCTTGCTCGCGGACCACTAGACAGATGGCCGCGGACCACCAGTGGTCCGCGGACCACAGGTTGAGAACCGCTGCTATAAGTGACTTTGCAGAACCGTATGTTGATGACATCGCTGTGCATTCTGCAGCATTTAAATAACTTTTTGAAGCAAATGCGATTGCATAACGTTACTTTAAATTTGAAAAAAAATGCATATTTGGTAAGTCTGAAGTAAGGTTTATCGGTCATGTGGTTGGGTCTGGTAAGATGAGGATGAATCCAGACAGAATTGAAAGTCTGACTAATTTAAAGATTCCAGAAACTAAGAAGCAAGTTAAGCAACTGCTTGGATTTTTTAATTTTTACAGACAGTTTATTAAGGACTTTGCACAGATTGCGAAACCTTTATCTGATTTAACTAGTAAACGTGTTTCTGATAAGATTGATTGGACTGTTGAACATCAGCAAGCATTTGATTTACTTAAAGAGGCTGTGCGATCCAAAGTAGTGTTATATGTTTTTGAAGTGGAAAACCATTTAATTTGTACTGCGATAGTAGTGACTTTGCAGTTGGTGCTGTTTTAACACAGATGGACGACAAGGGAATAGAACGCCCTGTGTCATTTATCAGTCAGAAATTAACTGATACCCAGAAGAGATGGGCTACTGTGGAATGGGAAGCCTATGCTATTGTTTGGGCTCTAAACAAGTTAACCCTCAGGCTACCAAGGTTTTTTGTGACATCGGCTACCAAGGGGGGTGGTTACCACCCCCCCGGAATTTCGTGTTTGGTTTCAAATATCATAACATGTAATATATCATTTGATTCATCATTCATTTCTGAAAAGAATGGTGTATTTAGTTGTAAAATATATGAATGCATCTCGAAATTTTATAGCTTTTAACAAAGGCACCGGTCCATTTAACGATATCTCATATTATCCCACACAATTTGTACTATTTGGATAACAAAATATAAATGATGTGGGTTTCGAAAATGAACTATGTATCCAAGAATATTCTAAATATAATATACTTAATTTTCAACAATGCAAACTATTCCAAAGTCTGTTTTAGTTACAGGCAGAACCTAAAGGCGTGCAGCTATATCAACATGAAACAAGAAATTATGTAATTTTTCCCAGCAGTCAAATACGTCAGTGGTCCTTGCAGTTATTGCAAGTTACTTCCATTGTTTTGTGCGAATGCTTCCTGCAAACCGGCTTCTTGAACACCTCACAGCACTGCTTTACTCTGTTAGCATTCTGCTTTGACTGTTTATAGCCCTTCCCCATACCCAACCATATCGGTTTACGTTGTGATGTTGCATCAGTGATTTTCACACTGATAAAGCGTATTATTATTTATTATGATCACTTCCGGTTATCAAAAGACAAATAACTAAGCAAGCAAATATAGCCCTACATTCCCTCTAAAGAATGGCATAGTTGTTTCTCTTCCAGGAAGAATAATGAATACCTTTATAGTCGACAACAGCTAACAGCTGACGAGAGAAATTCCTGATTCCACAGGTGGTACCTAGGCTATATCGGGTATAACTTTTTTATGGCGTGGGATATCATCACGACTTTTACCTCAAAATGTGTGCAAATGGACCCCCTACAGCTACCTAAAATGTCAAAATTATATTCCTTGTGCTAAAAACATTTTTTTTGAAAAACGTAGGGGGTGGTAACCACCCCCCTTTGGTAGCCCGAGGGTTAAAAGAAATTATAATTGGATCGAAAATTTTCATTTTTACTGATCACAATCCTTTGACTTATCTGTCTGAGTCAATGTCTAAGTCTGCTAAACTTGTGCGTTGGGCGTTAGCCTTACAAACTGTTGATGTTGAGGTGAAGTACAAGAAGCGCAGATTGAATGTTATTGCTGATTGTTTGTCAAGATTATAAGTAATCATAAGACTGATTGATTAGTTAGATATATATTTGTTTCATGTATTTTGGTAACTTCGCAATTTTTTTAATTTAATTTGCTCAATTCCAGAAAAAGGAAGGAGGTAATGTGAACTGAGTTTTGTGTACAGTCTTTCAGTGCGAGATATTGCCGTATATATTATTTAGTGCGCTTACTTTAGTTTCACGTGTATATGTATATATGATAGATGTATCACGTTTAGTTGTACTGTATTAGTGACACGCGTGGCCGGCCGATCTCGGCAGCGGCGCGCTATATGTATATAATTAGATTTCGCTTAGGCACAGAAGGCAGGTGTTTAAGAAAGGCGAGAAGATTATGCTGACTGTAGAAGTTTGAATTCGTGTGTTCTCGGTAGAAGTGTTGCTGATTGTTTGTAATTGAATTCTTGTATATTTGTGAAGAAAAGAGATTAAAACTGTGTTGGTGATTAATGCAGGTTATGCTACACAGTAGAAAATAAGCTACTTTTTCGTAGATTTAGTGTCAAACAGTGAACATTAAATAGGCGTAAGTACGAAGAGATACAAGGAATTAATTAGAAGGATTGTCAACGGAAGGAAAGGGTTGACAGAGGCACTGATGGGGAATGCGACAGAGCTGATGACGCAGGGAAGTGCTTTTCGTCCGATGGATTTCGTCTTCATCAATGTATAAGTATTTGCATTGGTTTACTAATGGGTTCAGTAATCTAGAGCATAAAAATGCACGATAGTTTACAAACGCTGATGTAAATTTCATTTGACGAGCACGTGACTTCCTGTAGAAAAACTTCTCTAGCGAAGAATAAAACATCACCTGATGTCGCACCAAAACCAAGCCGATATCAGATCAAGAGCCAGGAGGTTATTTCGCTGAGGCTGTGGAATAGCCTATAATAGCTTAGAAATTGAAAAAGGACAAGTCTCAAGTTGAAAACGACATGACATAAACGTCTGAGCAGAATAAATAATAAAGGGGTAGAGTTGAAGAACATTAGCCTACCAGCCAATCGAAACTGAGAAAACAAGCAATAGGCCTACTTGTGTGCTTCAACTCAAATTCATTCACGTGGATTCGCAATCGTGATCGTAATCTCAAGAATTATACAGCATCAAAAAATCGAAGTCGCGGAAACCAGGTTATTCACTGCAGGAGCGTAGCCAGACTTAAATTCAAGAGGAGGTAAAAAAAATCTTCACAAAAAATTTGATGACCTTATTTTGGAGATTGCTGCCCAAAGATATTGACGACCTTTTTTCGGAGATTTCTGTCAAAAAATTTGATGACCTTTTTGGGATTTCTTCTTAAATTTCTTCTCTTGGGCCAGGCTACGCCGTTCAGGAGAAGGCAACATCCAGGTGCAGAGCTATAACCCAAGGAAAATGTTTTAATTTATAAAACCAAGAGGAGGCAACTGCCTCCTCTTGCCTCAATGTAGCTACGCCTATGATTCACTGGCGCTCAGTAAAACAAAATCAGTAAGAAAGTACGGTTAAATTAGGCTCCAGGTCAAGGTCCAAGGGATCAGTCAGACAGAGAGTCACACGGTAATTTAAACGGCGAGAGAGATAAGGGGAAGATGATGAATCAGGATAGGATTTATGATAAAGCAGTGTTTTCATTTTGAGTGTAAGACCAGTGGAGAGATAGCAAGAGGTGAGGTTCTGGTGAGTTTGTAGGTTGGAGCAGGTATTTGTCGTAAATTTATATTGTTATGTTTTATAAGAACTCAACAGGAGTTTTATTAATACATGTATATTATGTTGTGTTCAATTGTAAGGTTTGGAAAGGCGACTTGCAAATGTTAGCGAAGAGGTGACGGAAGGGCGAAGAAGTGTTAGGCTGAAGAGAAGCGGTTTAAACAAAGTAGTTGATTTCGTAATTGTAATCGTAATAGATCTTCAAACTCCTAAAGCGCCACTCGAAGGCCAAGCACATAGCACCAGCCTGTTTACGAGCGCTACGTCAAATCAGACGGTGCTTCCAGAGAGTAATCCAAGAGAAGTCCGAGTCCAGATTCCAGAAGGTCAAATCAAATCAGAGGAAATTTTCCAACGAGTATTCCAGAAGAGTTCCAAGTCAGATTTCCAGGGGTCCAGATCAAGAGAGGAGGCAGAGCAGCTTTCACAGCGGGTGTCGTTTTGGGCGAGACTAATTGGAAGGCGGAGGATCAGATGAGTCAGGGTAGGAGTAGTTGAAAAGGTGAAACTTCAATTTTGAGTGGAAGGCCCGGGGAGGGGGTGATAGATAGAGGACCATGAGGAGGAGGATAGAGGACAGGTTGCAATGATGATGGCGGAAGGGAGAATCTGAGGAATTCAGGGGAGATCATTCCAGAGGCGTGGTGCTGTGTTGGATATGGCTCGGTTGGAGAACTTGAGATGAGTAGTGACTGGAGGTGGAGAAAGACTGATATAGTAGGATGATCGGGTGGAGCGGGTTTCCTGGATGCTGAAGAAAGCGCGGAGATATACAGGCTGGGAATATTGTGAAGTTGTAGGTTAGTGATAGGACTTTGAAGTGAATTCGCTCTGGGATTTTTAACAAATGGAGTGATTTGAGGATGGGAGTGATATGACGATGTTTGGGCGCTCTAGTTACAGCCCTGGCTAGTGAGGCAGACGCTTCATTTGGGTGGATTCAAGGTTGAGGAAGAGAGAATTGCAATAATCAAGCTTTGAATGAACAAGGGATGTAACAGTATTAGAAGCAGTTTTAAGGTCAAGCATAGGTCGGATGCGTCGGAGGTCACAAATGTGCATGAAGCAGTAGCGCGAGAGGTTGGAGATGTGATTAGAGAAGGAGAGATGTGAATCAAAAGTAATACCAAGATTACTGACGTCCAGAGGTGAAGGTAAGAGAAGACGAGTCAGTATATTGGTGTATGGAAGGGTCAGGGATTTTCTTGATTTGGTCAGGAAGGCCTATGATGATGAATTACGGTTTTGGAATGATTAAGGCAGAGAAGATTAGATGACATCCACTGTGAGATAAAGTTAACCATGTTTAGTAACTGTATGATAGAGGTGGAAAAAAGAGCATGAGTAAAGGATATGTATAGTTGGGTGTCATCAGCGTAAAGATGGTGGTCAACCGAGGAGGGTTTTATTACATTATTTAAAGGTGTGGTATAAAGGATGAATAGGAGTGGACCCAGGACGGAGCCTTGATGGACACTGATTGAGAGATAGGAGGGGTTGCGAGTAGTGGCTGGAGGCTTTAACAGAGAAGGATCGGGAAGACAAGCAGGACTGGAACAAGAGTAGAGCAGTGCCAGAGACGCCAAACCAAGAGGATAGAATAATTGTGAATAACTGACAAAGATATAAGGATGTGGATGATTGAGCTATGTTGTCGGCAAGTGATACGACTTCGTATTTTATTCGTTCCGATATTTAAGTCAGTGGAACGATTTGAAAAGTGCTGTTATGGTGTTTGGGTTTTTAGTGACAGCACTAGTGAGAACACCCTGTATTGTCTGAAGGCGATTTATTTCGGTGGTGTCTATGTTCAGGAGGAGTAAATTTAAAATGACAACGGCAGATATTGCCTTTCTAATATAATATACTCGTCATTAAAAAGGTTCAAAGGGAAAATAGCTATGACACATTATAAACAGTAAGTATTTGAAGTATTCCGTTTCGCGTAGGCGCTTCTACCATCTGCGCCAGCTACGAGTTGTATCCCGTTCTCTTACTCCCACCTAGCAGCGACCCTAGTTCACGCCTTTGTTACTGGTTGCCTCGAATACTATTCCGCGATTTACGATGGCCTTCCGCAGCTCAGAATTGGACGCTTGAAGCGGGTCCTCCGGTCAGCCGTAGGTGTGATTGGTGGCGCTCTAGGGTGGGACACATATGTGACTATTATGTCCTGCACTGGCTGCCAATAAATATCTCAACGTATTACTTTCAGGATCTCTGACTTTCTTTGACGCTGTCTTGTCGGTACTGCGAGTGCCTACCGACAGGACCGACCCATCCGTTCCCCGGTCCATGGCAACCTGCTTGTTCCCTTTGCACGCACTTCCATCACGAACCATCGGTCTTTCTCTCGTGAGCCCGACAACCTGGAATAGTCTTCCTTTAGGACAAATTCCCCGGCTTTTACGTATCTTTAAAAACCTCCCTATTAAGCTGTGCTTGGGCCGGAAGAGCCTCTGAGTAGTGTTACGCCGCTAGATGGCGGGTATGAAAGACGTCGAAAGTGGCCCAGTGACCGTGACCCTTGGCGACCGATATTGGCAGGGTGCAAGCTAGGATGCACCAGCCGACCGATCGTCACATGATTTTGCGTAAACACGACACGCTTCACTGGTTGGGTACAACAACTCTGCCCGAGGCGTCAACACCTCAGCCCCATCTAGGGCAGGGTGCATCAACCTATCACCTGTGGATGACCATATAGGCGAGCGACGCAAGACTTTCTGGACCAGCATTGGAGAAACCTTCAACGGCAGCAGTCAGAACTCGTGTGAATAGGAAGGAATCGATTGAAGATTTGATCGTGTCGGTCGCATTTCCAGACGTTATGCAGAATCGGCGGACGAACATTACCAGAAGAGGAATAGCGGATTACGGCTGTGAACGATAAGGCGGGACAGTGACGCTGAAAGTGAAAGAAGGCGAGTGTTGGTGCTAGACGGAACGGAGAACAAGAAGAGAACAATAGTTTAATGCAGACCTGTCATTTATCCAATTTTCAAGTTAATATCTTTAGTTATAGCCAATAAAATCTACGAAAACCTCAACGAATCGTGAAACGCACATGCTTCTTAGCCGCGCGAAATGTAGTAAGGCAAGGAAACGTGACAAGTAGGTATTGTGAAGAGGCGCTATATCAAGTAGAGATTGACTGATTGATTGATAATTTACGGCACATGTTGCGTGTACACACTGCGAGAGCTTTTGAGCACGATTACCTAAGTTTTGCAAGGTTCATGACTGCCTCCAGGAGCAGGTAGAACAGGTTCGGTGATAGTCCACATCCTTGTTTTACCCCCACAGCGATCCTGAACCACTCTGGTAATTCTCCATCCACTCTTACCGCGCTGACCGACTTGCTGTAGAGATCTTCTAACAGTAGCACTAGTTTCTCGGGACTGCGTAGTTTCTCAGCACCTGCCAAAGGCCTTGCTGCCACACACTGTCAAACGCCTGTTTGAAGTCTATAAAGTTGTTATACAGCGTTCTGTTTTTTTCAAAATATTTCTCTGCCAACTGCCTGACCACAAATAATTGGTCTATCGTACCTCTTCCCACCCTGAATCCCGCCTGTTCTTCGGCCACTACCTCCTCCACATATATTCTCAAGCGTTGCTGCAGTATCTTGGTATATACCTTTCCTGGCACGCTTAACAGGCTGATTCCTCGGTAATTACTACATTCCATTCTGTCGCCTTTCTTGTGGAATGGTACTATAATGGCTTTACCCCAATCTGCCGGGCATATCTTTTCTTCGTAAATTTTGTTACAGAGCATACATGTATGCAGCATTCCTACCGAGCAGCTCTCTCCAGCTTGTATCATCTCAGCCGTGATGTTGTCTTCTCCTGGTGCCTTTCCTTTTTTCAGGCTTCTTATGGCTGGCTCTACTTCTTCTCTGAGTATGTCCTCCATATATTCTTGACTGTTGCTTGCTGGTAGTTCTTCTAGTACTGCGCTATCCACTGTGCTCTCTTCATTATACAACTCTTCGTAGTATTGCCTCCACCTCTGTTTAATTTCCTCTTTGCTTTCCAGTGGGTTACCATCTTTGTCTTTTACTGTTGTCATTCTCTGGTTAACTGTGCCACATAATATTATATCTCTCACCACCTGAAATAGCCTTTCCGTGTTCTGACCTCTTGCGCTATTTTTCTTCTAGCCAATTCTCCTTGCACCTCTTTGCCTTCTTTTTAATTTCTTTAGTTATCTTGTCCTGTTTTCTTCACTATGTGCTTTTGTTGCCATCATGTCTCTTCTCCGGTCACTCAGCTCCAATACCTCTCCTGATATCCACGGTTTCTTTCTCCGTTGTTTCCTGTATCCCAGGACTTGTGTAACTTCCGTATACGTGGCTCTAATTTCATTCCATGCTTCCTCTGCTGTGTTCATGTTCTTTAAACTGATCTGTCTCCATCTATTACATATCGCGATACTGTATTGCTTCTTGACACCAGTAGAAGCAGGAGTCACAATTAACGGACGATTGCTCAATAATCTGCGTTTTGCGAACGATATTGATCTGGTGGCGGAGTCACCACAACAGCTGCAGGAGCTGACAAACAGGGTCGATGATAGTAGCAGAAGATTGGGCCTTAAAATCAATGTACAAAAAACCAAAACAATGACTATTGGGAAGCAGCACGAGGGAATACAGATCAGACTGCAGGATAAGACACTAGAGCAGGTGACAGATTTTGTGTACTTGGGAGGATTGATAACAGAAGATGGTCGGTGCACACAATTTACGAATTTACGAATGAATGAAAAGATATCAGGTCTAGCATGTGCGATGTTCGGCAGGCTGAACAAGATATGGAAACCAAACAACATAGCCATAAGAACCAAGATGAAGCTATACAGAGCTTTTGTCATTCCGGTGCTGCTGTATGGTTCGGAGTGCTGGTGTCTGCACAGGGAGGATGAAAGGAGACTGCTGGTGGCGGAAATGAGCTGGCTGCGAAGAATAATTGACAGAAGTAGAAGCGACAAGATCCGAAATGAGGTGACCAGAGAGGAGCTGGGTCAGATGGAGACAGTGGTGGACAAGATCAGGAAAAGAAGGCTTACATGGTTCGGGCATGTGACACGAATGGATGACAGGAGGCTTCCGGCCGCAGCTATGTACGGTCACGTAGAGGGAAAGCGAAGCAGAGGGAGGCAAACAAAGACATGGATGGACAATATAAAAGAAGACCTGAAAGCACAGAACATGGAGATGAGGGATGCCGTTGAAAAAAATCAGGGACAGAGCTGTTTGGAGACGTCACTTTGAGGCCTCATCGTCGGCGCACGCCCGACTGAAGAGAGATGATGATGATGACCTAAGTTTTATTCTGTCACGATGCTTACGAAGGACAAGTTTTATTAGAATCATTTTCCTCTGGTTAAAAGCTAAAGTTATAAGTTCGTATTTTGCCAACTTCTTGTAGGCCTATCTCACGAAAATTACACCGTAGAGTCAAACATCACGCAAATAATTCGTGCACAGTCGATGTGGTTAGCGAGCAAGCCATTCAACTGAACATAGTACGACAATAAAATTTTAGAGTTACTGACTTGTGCCAAGAATTATAAATTCGGTTTTAGAAGGTTTCATAAATCGGTCATTACTAATCATCCAAGATGACTGGTAATCCACCGGTGAAAAAGCAGAAACAAATAGTTGGAGAGCAGGAATTGGAACTATTTATGACAGGAATTGTGGTTAGCGTTTACGCTGCTATTGATAAGTAGTGAACCGAGTGGAGTAGTATACAGTCTAAACGAATGTGGCCCAAGACAGAACCTTGTGGCACAGTTGAATTCAAAACAATGGGCGCAGAAGTGTAAGGATTTATACGACGCGATTGATTAAGAAGAAGCATGCAAGATGCGAACCACATGAGATCTGGATCATTCAGACCGAACAAGTGTTTCATTCTGTGGATATATTAACATCAATGTTATAAAACCAAACAATACACAGTACAGATCTTATACTACCACCGCATCTTACATGTCTTACGGACTGATCTTCCTGATATTGACCCACGGCGTGGTTTCAAGGTGCCATCGGATGATGTTTTGTTCATTATTCACCGGTGCAGTTACTAGTTACAATTGCAATAATGAGAATAGTGACTTTTATCTTTTGTATACGTGGAACACGACAGCCAACTGGTTACAGCTCTTGCATTGTATCGCGGAGAGTACGGGTTCATGACCCCCTTGAGACGTTTGCTGTGTAGGGAACTTAAGCAAGGGCATTGCTCACAATTGGATAGCGCCTTCGATTGACGTTCGTTCATTGAATAGTGGCTTATAATGTCCGTGTGCTGTTTTATGTCACATGGACTCCTTTGTAACAAGATATTTTGCAAATTGCTCTTTTGTCGCCCAACCTGGGGCTTCGCTATTTTCTTGTAGCATCAGTTAAATTCACTGTCCCAGGTTTCTCAGTTCTTTGGCTGTTATTGTGTATCCTGTCCACTGCCCTACCTGATCAAGATAGCACTGTATAAACCCGGGTTCAGCAATACACCGGGAATGTCCAAATGCATATTGCACGCTGCTTTACTGATGCATTGATATTTATATGACCGGGAACACATTCTAAGATGAGCAAGGATCGTAATTGTGACCCATACTATTATTTTCCAACGACCTGAACTGTCAGCACATATTTTAGAACAGCGATTTTGTTTATTGTGACGGACTCCATTATTGTTTAACCCTATTACGCACACCTTCCGAGCCAACACATTTAGCACACCTGGGGTCTAATGGACCCCATCGATAACACGGCCCCCAGTTCTACAATTTTAGTAGAACATGGAAATGAATGATCCTAGTTTAGGTGGGAGAGAGTGCATGCAGTTATGCAGCATGTTTGGATCATGGCATAATGTTATATTCACTGTAAGAAATTTTTTTATTGTGATGAACAATAATCAGTTATTCAAACGTACGCAGACAGATTACACAGCGCTTTTTTTACCGGGCTTGTGGTGCTGCCTGAAATGTTGATTGCTGGTCAAAGCCGAGTTGTCTATCGTTATGTTTTTTCCAGTTTTGTACCATGGAAGTACAAGTCTTTCCATTATTGACGTAACCGGTATTATGCAATAGTCAATGCGTCACGAGACTATCAGTGTTACAGCCTGGGGTCTGTTGGACCCCAGGTATGCTAAATATGCCCGAGGTGTCTATCTGAATTTTTTTACTCTTTAACCAAAAACACTAATCTCTTCAAAGTTATCCAATGTAAGGGGATGAATAACTGAGGAATTAGAAATATATCAGATTTTTACTATTTGTATCGACGTAGTTATCAAGAAACTGCCATCGCTGGGGTCCAGAAGACCCCAGTTATGCGTCATAGGGTTAATTTGCTTTGCAGTAGTGTCGTATATATGTTACAGGCAATTCGTTAAACCAGGAATTTTGTAAAATACCTTACATTTTTAGGCAAATTGTAAAATCCCTGATTCACTCAGGCACTTTACAAAATTCCTGAAAAAACCTGGGATTTTGTAAAAGCCCTGAAATCAGATGAAAATTTTACAGATTGCCTGAAATGAAAGTGACGAACATAATCGAAGTTTATTATGCAAACAAGCCCAATTTTCAAAGGATTAACATTTTTAGATGGCATTTTATTTAAAGTTCAGTTCTCAAGTTGTGAAACCAGAGATTTTGTAAAATGGCTGAAAGTTTATGATGCAAACAAGTCCTATTTTCAAAGAATTAACATTTTTACATGGTATTTTATTTTAAGTTGAGTTCTCAAAAGCTACAGCAGTTTTTCTGTTTTAACACGACATACTCGTATGACATCGACTGTTGCACTTGACTTATTAATTATTAATTGACATTTTATTTTAGAACTGACCTAAACAAAGGAAAACCAGACATGAAATATGCTTGCTGGGTTTTGATTTATAGCAGTTAATCTCAGTCAATCGGTAGATATTTCAGTCAACTTCTAGTTGCTGCGACGGCACATCAAAGAATTATAAGGTAATAGACAACCAACGTTCCCTGGGCGCTGCAAGACAAATAGGTGCAAATTTCTCAAAGGGAAAGTGAAGTTGTCGAGCGGTATTGTTAATTAATTTGTGAGGTATCAAGAACTTCAATTATCCTGCAATTTCAAAGTTCGCTGGGTGCTGCAAGACAAATAGATGCAAATTTTTCAAGGGAAAGTGAGTGAAGTTGTCGAACCGAATTAATCCGGTTCGACAACTTCACTTTCCCTTTGAAAAATTAAGCTGTCAATTAATAATTAATAAGTGAAGTGCAACAGTCGATGTCATTCGAGTATCAGAGTTTAATCTGGTCCCCCTCTTCTGGGGGGAAGGGGGAACAAGGTTTGTGGGGGGACCAATGAGCATCGCAAATTTTTAAAATTCGGCATGAGTCCTTTTGGGAGGAATTTCATCCATTTTCAAATAACTATTTTCACATTTCATCTTCCAAAAAACTTGATGACTTTTTTAGATAGTCGTCTCACTTTCATGACTTTTTTTTTAGGAATTCGTCTTACAATTTCAATACTACGACACATACACAAATCCCCAGTAGTTTCAAAACAATTATTTTATTTTTATATTTCTCTGGTCTCTGGGGGGAGGAATAAATCCTGGGGAGAGAAATTTTCCCCGAAAGGTGTCTAGATTAAACACTGTTCGAGTATGTCATGTGAAAACAGAAAACTGCTGTAGCTTTCGAGAACTGAACTTAAAATAAATGGTCACACCATGTACAAATGTTAATACTTTGAAAATAAGGTTTGTGTGCATAATAAACTTCGATTATGTTCGTCATTTTCATTTTAGGCAATCTGTCAAATTTTCGCCATCAGATTTCAGGTATTTTACAAAATCCCTGGTTTTTTCAGAGATTTTGTAAAGTGCCTGTGAATCAGAGATTTTACAAATTGCCAAAAAATTTCAGGCATTTTACAAAATCCCTGGTTTTACGAATTGCCTGTAACACACACACACACACACGCACACGCACACGCACACGCACACGCACACGACACGCACACGCACACGCACACGCACACGCACACACACACACACACACACATATATGGGGCGTGGTGGCTCAGTGGAAAGTTCGGCGCCTTGTGACCGGAGGGTTGCAGGTTCGAATCCCACTCTAGCCGCTGCGTACGGACCTTGGGCAAGTCCTTCACTCGCAATTGCTCGTGGCGCTTCGGCGTGAAAATTCCGGCACAGTATCAAATGCTGTAGTCGGGAGCGCCTCTGAGTAGTAGTTGACTTCGAGAGGCGCTATAGAAATATCCGGAATAAATAAATAAATAAATAAATAAATAAATAAATAAATAAATATATATATATATATATTGTGACAAGTTGCTAAGGGATGATACTCGCTAAAGAACGGAATGCAAGGCCAAAGTTCTAACAAAAATAGAATTTAATATAATGAACATGCGATTATAGTTACCAAAAGACGAACAAGACAACTCAAGCGGAACAAAAGGTCAAAGCACCGATCGTACGACATTCAGCGGCGGAAACTCGACTTCAACTCAGGCACGGAGTTGAACACAACCGGCGAACAACCGTCAAAACGCCGACTAACAAATTATCTTTACCTAGACCACAGGCGGTCAACCAACAGCTCTCTTAACTAATATAACAGATAGCTCCACTATTGTCAACCAAATATGGTCAACCAAAATAATACGCTGAGTTCTAATAACGTCAAACCAGCATGTCTGACCAACACAAGACAATGAGCTCCAGAACAAAGGCAGCAGTCCTATTTATAGACAAGGCCTGTCCTTCTATGGCATCAGATTCCCGCTAACCTACGGACCCAGCCTAGCACCTGCATCTACGTAAGAGGTCACGTGCCCACACGCAACAATATATATATATATATATATATATATATATATATATATATATATATATATATATATATATATATATATATATTGTTACATGCTGCCCTCTTATCTCATATATACTCTCGGTTACCCTCTTTACGCTTGACCTGTTCCTTAGAAGGAGTGGCCTAAGCTATATAAAGAGACGTCGAGAGATGATCAGCCTTGGATTTTTGGTGTCCGATCCCTGTTGGATCTTCGGGTAGTTAGGTGGCCGCCAAGCGTTCAGTGTATGTAGAGTTGTATAGGAGAGCCTAAGGCAAACTCCTTATTTTCTAGCTCGTTGTCTCGTTGCCCACTGAGGCCGACAGCGCTGCATTTATCGTGTACGTTTGAGGCTCATGTTAGGAGTGCTCTTCTTCAAACGAAGAAGAGATATCGTGAGTGTCACTTCTTCTATGCCGACGAAGAAGTTGCACGTGTTGTCTACCGTCGTTCTTTGGTGTACTGACGAACACTGCGTTGAAAGGTAGAATACGTTTCTTATGTTGTTTGTGAATAAAACCATTTTAACCCTCGTAGCATGTTGGGGTCCAAATGGACCCCAAGAGCGTTTTCACTTAAATAAAATGCAGGGATGCCGTGCACTTAAGAAGCTGAAATTTTATGACTTTTCATCATTTATGGCAAGGAATAATTCCTGTTAAAATAAATATTCCACACCACTTGTGGGACCTGATATGAGAGAATTATACACTTGAGATGTTGGGGTCCAAATGGACCCCAATGGTAATAATGCATTTGGAGACAACGCAAAAATTTCATTTTGCAATTTAATTCAGGATTTTACATTTCATTGTCATTGGTTTAGTTTACGTAAAGTTTATATGCAATATATTTGTTCATTGATTCATTGATTCTGATAATTTAAATGGCACCCCTTCAAGTTACCTACTCAGAAGCACTCCCAGTCAAACAACGGCTAAAAGAAAGATTTGGAGTGATTTATGTAACGCAGGCATATTGTTCAGAGGTAGAGGCTCAGTTCCAGCGGGAGTCCATTCCACATAGAGGGACCAACAACTGAGAAATCCTGGCGCTACCTAGTAGAAGAACGAGGACATGGGACCAAGAGCTCCCCAGTGGTCGAGGAGCGAAGTTCCTGACGCGACGACGTCGGACACCGGACGGCCCAGGTCGCGTAGGTAAGATGGGGCGCAGCCAAGAAGACTGCGAAAGACTAGGCCTAAAGCAGAGAACCGACATGAGATACGCTGGGTAATAGGGGCCAGTGCAACACATCGGGCATACAGGCAGAGAAGTTACTTGAAATTATGCCCGACGAGTCGAGCAGTTGAGCGTAGAACCCGTAGCTATACTCAACGAGTTGGAGCTCATCAATCACATGACACAGAGAGAAGCAAATGAAAAAGAGGCGTGTGAGATACGGATCTTTAGTGGCAATTTGTATTATTGTAAACTATAATGCTACTTATGTATATATTACTCGGTTTTCAGCATGATTTTGCTCTTGTGTTCGTGAGATCATATTATGAGCTCATGACAAATGCATGATAATATAGATAGCAACCAACATCACGCCAGACCTCAGAGAAAACGTGGAAGGTGCAAATTATGCACGTGAAGAAGAAGAAAAATACGGACAGTTTGTGGCAAATGTAGGTCCTTTGTAAGTGATAAACGCAGTAATTTGGTGTGCACATCATGTGAAAAACTAATATAAACAACGTGTCAGTTTCGTTTGTAATAGAGTTTAGTATTATAAAGCACTATAAATCTTTATGTGCCTGTTGTAGTTGTATGCTCAGGAACATAAGTAGAGAACTGGAATGCCATACTTAGCAGACATTCTAAATAATACTGTGAACTGATATTTTGTGTACAGTCTTGCAGTGCGAGATGTTAGCGTATATATTTAGTGCGCTTACTTTAGTTTCACGTGTATATGTATATATGATAGATGTATAACGTTTAGTCTTAGTGACACGCGCGGCCGGCCAATCTCGGCAGCGGCGCGCTATATGTATATTATGAGAGTTCGCTAGGGCGCACAGAAGGCAGGTGTGTCAAGAGGCGCGAAGAATTATGCTGACTAGAGAAGTTTGAATTCGAGTGTGTTCACTGTAGTAGTGTGGCTGACTAGTTGAGTTGTAATCGAATTGAGTTCTGTCTGTTTGTTTCTTATTAAACTAAAAGATATTAAACTGTGTTGCTGATTAATTCAGGTTATACTTATACGTAGAATTAGTGTTCAAAAGGTGAAAATTAAATAGGCGTTAAGTACAAGAGAACAAGGATTTAATCAGAAGGATTGTCAACGGAAGGATTGGGTTGACATTATTGGTGGCAGCTACGGTGTGGATAAATACTCACGGTGGAATAGCGTCGGTGTGGATAAATACTCACGGTGGATAAATACTCACGGTGGATAAATACTCACGGTGGAATAATTACTCACGGTGGATATAAACTCACGGTGGATTAAAATTCACGTTATCACCTCCTTCGGCGGATAGAAGAATCTACGACGGTGATAAAAGAATTTACAACGGTGTTAGAAGAATTTACGACGGTGTTAGAAGAATCTACGCGTTGTGTGCTGTGTGACGTGTCTAGGATATCAACGACGGTGGAACACGAGAAACGGTAAAAAAAATTTCGTTGTTTTCCACGAACAAATATAAAAGAAATCCCGTTTGTTTATCGATTCACACACCAAGAAAAACCGTGACTTCTTTGAAAAGAGAAATCACCAAAGTAAACAAGTAAGATGGAGAAACTAAGTGCTGAAAGACAAGCAGATATTAAGAAGATGTCTACGGAAAGGCTGAAACAGCGTTTGTTGAAAGCCGGTTTTAAAGAAGAACAATTAGAAGGTATGTCACGTGGTGACATGATTCAGGAACTCGCCAAAGTGTGGGTGAAAGAAGAAGTCGAAGAAGAAGGTGCCGTTGGCGGTGCCGTCGAAAAGGCTATTGAAAAACCTCCTGCGCCTATGTCTATGGAGATGTTGATGCAGTGGATGATGATGAAAGAAGATAGGGAGGAGAAACGGAGACAAGAAGAGAAAGATAGAGAGGAGAAACGTAGACAGGAAGAGAAAGAAAGAGAAGATAAACGGAGACAAGAAGAGAAAGAAAAAGAGGATAGACGAAGACAAGAAGAGAAAGAGCTGAGACAAGAAGCAGAACGTGTAAGACAAGACGATTTGCGCTTGCAGCGAGAGAAAGAAGAGAAAGCGGAACTTGCAAGGCAAGAAGAATTGCGCTTGCAGCGAGAGAAAGAAGAGAAAGAATTGCGCTTGCAGCGAGAGAAAGAAGAGAAAGCGGAACTTGCAAGGCAAGAGGAATTGCGCCTGCAGAGAGAGAGAGAAGATAAAGCAGAACAAGTGCGTAAGGCAGAACTGGAATTGCAAAAGCATCAGTTTGAGATTCAATTAGAACAGTTGAAAAGAGATAGGGAAGATGCTGAAAGAAGAAGACTGGAGCAGATGATTGAATTTGAAAGAGCTAGAAAAAGTGATGAAGAGGTTCGTCAGCAACAGATTGAAGCAAAGAGAATGCGTGAAGAAGAAAAAGAAAAAGCGCGAACGTTAGAGTTAGAACGCGCAGAACAGATCAGACAAGAAGAACTCAAATTTCAGAAAGAAAGTTTGGAAAAGGCAGAGACAGAAAGACAAGAACGTCTGAAACTGGAGAAATCAAAATTGACATTGAAAGAAACGCAAATGAGAGAAGAACGGGAAGCTGAAAGAAGGAAACAGCAAGAAAGTGAAACTTTGGTGTCAAAAATTAAGAAAATAGGTGATGCAATGAAGCATGTATTGCCTCAAATGCCAACTGATATGATGGAGGTGCCATTATATTTTGAAACAGTCGAGAACGCGTTTCGTAGCTTTGCTGTGGAGAAGCCGTTTTGGGTGAAATTATTACTACCATTGATGACGCCGAAAGCTCGAACCGTTCTGAATAGATTGTCATACGATGATCTAGACAATTATGATAGAGTCAAGCAGCACTTATTAAAAGAATTTAAATTGACTTCGAGAGAATACAGAGCCAGATTTGTGGATGCTAAGAAGACGACAGAAGAGACTTATACGATGTTTACGGCAAGACTGAAGAACTTGCTAAACTATTACGTGAGAAGTCGAAACGTGAACAGAGAGTATGATACGCTCTTTGATTTGCTGGTAGCGGATAAGCTAAAAGAATGTTTACCGCCAGGTCCATTACAGTTTGTATTGTCGAAGGAAGGAACTGACTGTCTCCAAGCTAGTGCAGTGGCAGACCTAGCAGACATTCATGTAAACAATCGAATTGGGTTTGCGGTCCCAAATATAAACAGTTATCCTTCTCAACGTTCCGTAAACCAAAGCCAGAGTGGAAAGTGGAAAAGTAATCCAGAAACAGGGAATCAGTTTAAAGGTAAAGAAGTCAAGGCTAATGTCCCTGTACCCAATGAGACCAGAGAAGTGACGTTTGGTCGTCAGGGATTTAACAAATCGTCAGCGCCGTTCGCCAAGAGGGAAGGCAACACATCGTTTACGCAGTATAAGAGATATGAAGGAAATGAACAACGAGGCATGGTTGTGAAGCGTTGTCACAACTGTGGTTCAGACAAACATTTGGTTAAATTTTGTCCAGTTCCAGTGGCAGCAGCTAGTTCTAGCAGAAATCAAGAACACACAAGGGTGAATTTGATTCAAGTGGTTAGTGATACAGGTAATCAAACCACGGGTCAAGAAAACCAAGAGACTGAAGTAAAGTCAGTAATGAAATGTGGTATTCAAAAAGAAATTCTATTGGATGCTGAAATTCAGAGAGAAGTCATAGGAAAAGATGACAGTCGAATATTGAAGAAATCGTTCTTGCAATATGTCGAGGTTGAAATTCGTGCAGTAGACGGTAAAGAGCCAGTGAAAGTCAAAGCACTGAGCGACTCGGGTGCAGAGATTCCGGTGATTAGTGAAGAATTACTGGAAGGCATGAAGGTGGAACAAATTGGAAAAGTGAATTTGCAATGTGTGGCAGGAGATGCCATTCCTGCGAAGTTAGTGAAAGTCGATGTTAGACTGTGTGATAGTGACGTGGAAGAAGAGGGATTTCCGCGTAAAATCCAGTGTTCACTTACACCTTATGTCACCTTGATGTGTGCTAGTATTGCAAAGATGGGCAGTACAGAAAGATTCTTGTTGCATCCAGAGATAATTGCCGAATTAAAAGCCGTACCACAGATGAAAATTAAAACGATACAAGGAGATGTGAGTGTACGAGCAAATGTAATGACGAGAGCGCAGAGTCGGAAACAGGAAATGGTAGATGTTGATGAGAAGAGTGAAACTGAAAGTTCAAGTGATGAGGAAAACGAAAGTAATAAGCAACGAAGCTTATCGCGAGATGGTGTAACATCAGAGATAAACGAGCAAGAGATGGCTGCATGCGAGAATGGCACATTAAATGAAACGGAAGAAGACAATGAATGTGATGTGGGGATAGGAGACTTGTATAGAGATGAAGAGATGGATGAAGAACAAAAGGTGCAGATTGCCGATTCGAAGAAGTTCGAAGAGCAACAGAGAAAGGATGAATCGTTGAAGCCGTGGTGGAAGTTAGCACAAGAGAAAGAATCTGAATTCTGTGTAATCAACGGTTTATTGCATAAGAAATATCAGATATTAGACCAGACGATATATCAACTAGTGTTACCAAAAGAGAGACGAATAAAAGTGATGGAATTGGCGCATGAATCGGTATTTGGAGGACATCTAGGAGAAGAGAAAACAAGAGAACGAATAAAATTATCTTTTGTATGGCCAAAGATGAGAAGAGACATTGTGAAATTTTGTAAGTCTTGCGAGAAGTGTCAACTAAAGGCAAGGAGTCTGGTGATGGATAGAGTACCTATCACTCCGGTCTCAAGAGAAGAGGTCGCCTTCAAGAGAATGACGATGGACCTCGTTGGCCCGATCGATCCAGTATCTGCTGCAGGTCACAAGTATTGTTTATGCATTGTGGACTCGTGCACCAGATGGCCTACAATCTTTTTATTGAAATCGCTGACAGCGAAGGCTGTGTGTGAAGCGTTGATGGAACTATTCATGAACGTTGGTGTGCCGTCCGTAATTACAAGTGACCAAGGAACGAACTTCACAGCCAGTTTGACAAGAGAATTTCTCAATTTAATGGGCTGTAGTCCACGATTCGACACACCAGGACACCCAGAGGCTGCTGGATTAGTAGAAAGATGGAATCAGACATTTAAAAAGATGATCCATCATGTGATAATAGACAACCCGAGGAAATGGCACAAGATAATTCCTTTCACAGTGTGGGCATTACGAGAAGTGCCGAATGCAACTACTGGAGTATCACCATATATGCTTGTCTATGGGAAAATTCCGAGAGGACCATTAGCAATATTAAAAGAGAGTTGGACTAGAGAAATAAACTTACCACCTCATGTTGGAGTTAAACCAGAAAAGTATTTAAAAGAACTCAAAGAAAATATGGAGAAAGCATTATTGTTTGCAGAATCTTACTCTCGAGAAAAGGAATTACAATACACGAATCAGTATAACAAGAGAGCAAAGCACAAAGAATTTGAAACTGGTGAGAAAGTCATAGTTTTGTATCCAACGTCAACGAACAAACTTATTTCTCGATGGCATGGTCCATGTACGATCATACATCGAAGATCAAAGTACTCTTATTTAGTCGATATGGGTGAAAATGGTCGAAAAATAATTCACGCCAACAAGATCAGAAAATATGTTACTCGAGCATTAAGTTGTGGTCTAATCGTTGAAGAAGATGAAGATTTTGGTTCAGTGGTTGAATTACCAATGAGGAATGAGGTTCAAGATGACAAGAATTCACTTAACCTCGATCGTGAACAAATTAGCCATTTGACAGTAACTCAGCAAGAACAGTTGTTGAAAGTCTTGAACAAATACTGTGATAGATTTTCAGAAAAACCTGGATTATGTACATTGGTCGAACATGAAATTGAACTAAAACCAGGATTTCGTGAAAAGGAATTTGCAGCATATCGAATTCCTTTGATTTATCGAGCAGAAGTGGAACGTCAGATCAAAGAAATGTTAAAAACAAACATTATTAAACCATCATCGAGCAGAATGGCAAGCCCTTTGGTAATTGTTAAAAAGAAAGACGGATCTTTAAGACTTGCCTGTGACTACAGATACATTAACTCATTCACAGTGGATTGTAAATATCCTATGCCGATTGTCAGAGACGTTTTGAACAAAGTTGGAAAGTCTAATGTGATTTCTATTTTGGACTGTCGAAGTGCTTATTGGACTTGTCCTGTAAAACAATCTGATCAATGGAAGACAGCTTTTGTAACACATAATGGACTGTATGAATTTACTCGTGTTCCTTTTGGAATGATAAATTCAGGCCGAACTTTTGTTAAGGCGATAAATTTAGTTTTACAGCCTATAAGTGACTTTGCAGAACCGTATGTTGATGACATTGCTGTGCATTCTGACAGTTGGAAAGTTCACTTGCAGCATCTAGATGCATTTTTGATGCAAATGAGATTGCATAACGTTACTTTGAATTTGAAAAAATGCATATTTGGTAAGAGTGAGGTAAGGTTTATCGGTCATGTGGTTGGGTCTGGTAAGATAAAGATGAATCCAGACAGAATTGAAAGTTTGACTAATTTGAAGATCCCAGAAACTAAGAAGCAGGTTAAACAACTGCTTGGATTTTTTAATTATTACAGACAGTTTATTAAGGACTTTGCACAGATTGCGAAACCGCTATCTGATTTAACTAGTAAACGTGTTTCTGATAAGATTGATTGGACTGTTGTACATCAGCAAGCATTTGATTTACTTAAAGAGGCTGTGCGATCCAAAGTAGTGTTATATGTTTTTGAAGTGGGAAAACCATTCAATTTGTACTGCGATAGTAGTGACTTTGCAGTCGGTGCTGTTTTAACACAGATGGACGACAAGGGAATAGAACGCCCTGTGTCATTTATCAGTCAGAAATTAACTGATACCCAGAAGAGATGGGCTACTGTGGAAAAGGAAGCCTATGCTATTGTTTGGGCTTTAAACAAGTTAAAAGAAATTATAATTGGATCGAAAATTTTCATTTTTACTGATCACAATCCTCTTACATATTTGACTGAGTCAATGTCTAAGTCTGCTAAACTTGTGCGTTGGGCGTTAGCCTTACAAACTTTTGATGTTGAGGTGAAGTACAAGAAGGGCAGATTGAATGTTATTGCTGATTGTTTGTCAAGACTATAAGTAATCGTAAGACTGTTTATTGATAAGTTAGATATATATATGTTTCATGTATTTTGGTAATTTCGCAAATTTTGAAATTTAATTTGCTCAATTCCAGAAAAAGGAAGGAGGTAATGTGAACTGATATTTTGTGTACAGTCTTGCAGTGCGAGATGTTAGCGTATATATTTAGTGCGCTTACTTTAGTTTCACGTGTATATGTATATATGATAGATGTATAACGTTTAGTCTTAGTGACACGCGCGGCCGGCCAATCTCGGCAGCGGCGCGCTATATGTATATTATGAGAGTTCGCTAGGGCGCACAGAAGGCAGGTGTGTCAAGAGGCGCGAAGAATTGTGCTGACTAGAGAAGTTTGAATTCGAGTGTGTTCACTGTAGTAGTGTGGCTGACTAGTTGAGTTGTAATCGAATTGAGTTCTGTCTGTTTGTTTCTTATTAAACTAAAAGATATTAAACTGTGTTGCTGATTAATTCAGGTTATACTTATACGTAGAATTAGTGTTCAAAAGGTGAAAATTAAATAGGCGTTAAGTACAAGAGAACAAGGATTTAATCAGAAGGATTGTCAACGGAAGGATTGGGTTGACAAATACTAAGATACAATGACAACAGCAGAAACATTACTAAGATACAATGACAAGTTTGAAATTTCAGTCAATTCCCTGCCTTCTTGCTTTTCCCCCTTTTCAATCCTTTTTTCCCCTTTCAGCACCTTTTATTACAATATAAAGTCATAACAACTGCCACCTTTTTATTAGAAAGCAAAACACTATAATATGACCCAGGGGCGTAACTTTGGTCTAAAAAGTGGGGTACCAATTTCTTACATTCACTAAGCAAGACGGAGACTGCGATCTCTGGGATGGCACAATAATAATATATTGATTCGCATTGTTCAAAAGTGGGGGTACGGTACCCCCAAATCCCAAAACTTGGGGTACAGATACCCATCGTACCCCAACAAATTACGCCTATGATATGACCACATATCCTATTGCTACTACATAACGTTCTACTAATGATCCGTTGGTTTTAACATTGGGGTCCATATGGACCCCAACACCCTAAGTGTGACTAACTTAGCGACATACTACGAGGGTTAAAATCATACCACTAGACTGAGCTATTTCATTTAAATATAATGGGACCTTACAATATATATATATATATATATATAAAATGCGTGAATTTCTGCGCCTGGCTAGGCGTTGGGAAGGCGACCGGCCGACGGCCGACCTTGCCTATAATATAGCTAATTTAAGTGTGTGTGTGTGTGTGTGTGTGTGTGTGTGTGTGTGTGTGTGTGTGTGTGTGTGTGTGTGTGTGTGTGTGTGTGTGTGTGTGTGTGTGTGTGAAAGAAAAATCAATTCAAAAAAGTGTTCGGACTATGTTCTCATGAAGTGACAGAAACGCTAAACTACTAGTTGAGCTATTTATAATACGCAGTAATAGAGAAGTAAGGAAAACAGTAAGGTAGGAGAAGTATAGAGGAAGAATATAGTGACAGTGTTAATGAAAGAGAATGTTGACATGGGCCTTCTTGTTGCCACTGAGTCGTGACATTCCACCTCTTCTGCGTTCAAGTGTGCAGAGGGCTTCCTAAAAATTACGCAGTTTGTAACACTGATAGGTGGGGTCTGGGGAGGAGGCTGTGCCCAGAGTAAGAAAATTTTTTATTTAGAGGCTTGTAATGGTGAATTTTGGAGACGATCTTTTTGGTTAAATGTAATAAAATTTTACATAATTTCTTTGGCAAATTATACAATATCGATGGTTCCCGTTCAGAGGGTAACCTACCGACTCAGACTCCAGATCCAGTGATGGGCAATATAGCTAAAAGGTTTAACTAAACAAGTTTAGTTAAGGATGAAGTTTAACTTAAAAAATAGTTTAGTTAAAACCATATTTTAACCAAAAAAATTGATTTTATTTAAAAAGTTTAACTAAAAAAATTAGCAATATGCAACTATATTTCCACAATGAACACTGTCAACAAAAAAGAATTTTAACACTGCATGGTTTTACAATTAACAGCCTGTGTTTTCAAATTCATACACTACTTACTGTAACTGCATGCCAGAACAGTACACATTGCATAGTTTGAAGGTGAACTTGCGGACGCTGTGCATTATTACATTTAACCTTAACCTCTGTCATTGTGAAAATGTTTGTCGTAAAATGTTGGAAAAAGTTTAACTATTTTTTAGTTTAATTAACTAATTTCCAAAATCAGTTGCCAACTTTAGTTAAACTATGTTTTTTAGTTGGAAAATAGTTTTAGTTTAACTTAAAAAAATAGTTTAGTGCCCATCACTGTCCAGATCCCACGATCCCCACTCCCGGCCAGCTACAATGCTTTATGAGAACTGATAAAGGTTGTGTTACGTACCCGATTTATGTTTTTTGCCTGAACTGAAATTAACGTGGAAGCCTTCTTCGAATATGCATACAATTGATTATAATATGTTATCATCTGTTAACTAGTAGAAGCACTGTTCTGTCATTGTTTACTTGGAAATAGTGCCCGGAGTCAGTCGCTAAGAAGTTAGCGACTGACTTGATGAGTTAGCGACTGACTTAGCGACTCAGTCGACTAAGTTGCATGCTTATCGACTGACTAAGTCGCTTAGACTTATCGACTGACTTAGCGACTTGCTGTCGACTTCTCGTGTAATCAGGTATGTCTGTTGGACATACCTGATTACCTTAAAATATAATGCTTTTTTTCCGCATGCTGTACTGACCGTTCCAGAATTTCCGTGGTCATTAGATGGACCCATACGAACTCTATAGGGGTCCAATATAGGAATATGGGTCCTACACGGGCTCTGCTCCATGTGGGCATGCTGACAGAGGACAGACCGATGACTGTGAAAATTAATGTTAATGTGAATGTTTTATGCATTTGAGTGTCTATAAAAGGAATAAAGCATGCCACTAAGTCCAAGCCAGTGATATTTCAGTTTTGAAAATTATTACAGTTTCAGATTTCATTCAGTTTTGGGTTCGTAATTTCTTTTTCAGTTCAAGTTTCAGTTCGGAGATAATTTCAGTTTTTATTACAGTTTCTATTCTGAAATAATTTCCGTTTTCGTTTCAGTTACTAGAAAATTTCAGTTTCAGTTTTTACATATAATTATTTGCATGGATAGACGACAACATGGACGTACACTTGACTATAATTATGTTATCAACTGCTAACTTGTAGAAGCACTGTTGTGTCATTGTTTACTTGGAACCCGCGATTAAAACAACAAGCAAAATATAAAGTGAACGAAGTCGCTAGCAGTCGATAGCTTAGCGACTGGTTTCGACTTGAGGGCTTATCGGCGGCGGCGGCGGCGGATGGCGGCGGCTCCGGGGACTACTTGGAAACCGCGAATAAAGCAACAAGTAAAATATTAAGTAAACGAAGTCGCTAGCAGTCGATAGCTTAGCGACTGGTTTCGACTTCAGGGCTTAGCGGCGGCGGCGGCGGCGGATGGCGGCGGCGCCGGGGACTAATTACACTTAGAAGCCATGACTCGTCAGTAATGGGTTTCCAACAGTGACTTTGCTTTGCTCTCGGTGTTGAGCCTCTGAAATTGGTCTTGCAACTTTGGTCTGGATTTTAAACGTGCGTGACTGCCGACATGTATACTAAATGCAGGGAGAGAGAGAGAGGAGAGGCACATGTTGCCGAGGGCAGCTGCCTTCAGCGCTTCTGGGGTGACTAAGACTAAGGCGGGTGGGAAACGAGGAATTTTCTGACCCACAACTTACTGCAAGGTCATGTGCCAAGGGGCAGCCTAGCCTTGGTCTCATGCGGAGCGATGGGAATAGGCCTGTCAACCCTGGATGATGTATGATGGCTATGATAGTCATCGCTAATATATTATACATAGCGGACTACTCAGCTACGTTACAGACGCATCAGTTTCTTCGAGAATTTTTGGGAAAATATAAATTGCTAAGCTCTATGGAGCCTTCGATTTACAAAAAAAAACAACAACAAACTGTTAAAATCTTTACGCAGTTGCGTAAAATTTTTGCGTAATGCTACAGTGGTGTGCAAAAGTCTGGAACCACCTGAAAACGTTGCGTTTTACTGACTTTCCGACATTATACATAAACTTACATATTAAACTGACAAAAGCTTATATAAACCGACATAAACTCACATTAGTTCATGTAAATTCACATAAATTCACATAAATTCACATAAATTCACAACAATTCACAACAATTCACAACAATTCACATAAATTCACATAAATTCACATAAACTCACCTAAACTCACCTAAGTTGACATAAAGTGACAAAAACTGGTAAACTCACATAAACTCACATGAATTCACATAAACTAATAAAACCTGACATAAACTGACATAGTCAGTTTATGTCAGTTTATGTGCGTTTGTGTGAGCTTATGCCAGTATATGTGAGCTTATGTGAGTTTACGTCAGTCTATGTCAGTCTATGTCAGTTTATGTCATCTTATGTCAATTTATGTCAGTTTATATCAGTTATTGTCAGTTTATATCAGTTTATATCAGTTTATGTCAGTTTGGGTCGATTTATGTCAGTTATTGTCAGTTTATGGTCAGTCATTGTCAGTCAGTATCGCTTTATTTTATATGAGTTTATGTGAATTTGTGTGAGTTCATGTGAGTTCATGTGAGTTTATGTGAGTTCATGTGAGTTTATGTGAGTTCATGTGAGTTCATGTGATTTTATGTGAGTTTTTACCAGTTTTTGTCAGTTTATGTCATCTTATGTCAATTTATGTCAGTTTATATCAGTTATTGTCAGTTTATATCAGTTTATATCAGTTTATGTCAGTTTGGGTCGATTTATGTCAGTTATTGTCAGTTTATGGTCAGTCATTGTCAGTCAGTATCGCTTTATTTTATGTGAGTTTATGTGAATTTGTGTGAGTTCATGTGAGTTCATGTGAGTTTATGTGAGTTCATGTGAGTTTATGTGAGTTCATGTGAGTTCATGTGATTTTATGTGAGTTTTTACCAGTTTTTGTCAGTTTATGTCAACTTATGTGAGTTTATGTGAATTTATATGAATTTATGTGAATTTATGTGAGTTTACATGAGCTCATGTGAGTTTATGTCAGTTTATGTCGGTTTAAATAAGCTTTTGTCAGTTTATGTGAGTTTATGTATAATGTCGGAAAGTCAGTAAAACGCATCATTTTCAGGTGGTTCCAGACTTTTGCACACCACTGTAGTTACGCGCCTGGTCGCAGGGCTACTCCTACTACTATCTGCATCGTGCGGAGGTTAAGTTCAACAGAAGGCTCGAGTTCGGAATCACAAGGCGATGTTTCTATACGACTTTAGCATCAAGATCCTAAAAAATACCTTAGAGACCCAATTTCTATCGTACGATGATGCTGATGGTCCATTCTAAAACTCAGTCTTCTCATCTCTTCTGATTCCACTTTGTTTTGGAGACGTTTGCGACTTACAACAGTTAACTACTCATCACAGGCGACCATACGAATCACCTCGAGGAATATGGTGCTTCAACTGCTGGCCCCAGCTGCTGGAGTAGTCTCCACTTGCGATCCGTTCGGCCGACTCAGCTGAGTCTTTCAAGTCTAGACTCAAGTCTCATCTTTTTCCAAGGCGTATAATTTATCTGACTGATCGTGTGTGTGACAGGATGGGTTTAAGCCAGAACGTCTTATCTAAGTTTTTTAACATTCCGAGATAATCAAGGAAAAGTAAATTTTTTGCAGAAAAAGTTGTTTAAATTTTTTTTATTTAGGCAATGAAAATTATTTCTAGCAAAATGCCGACTAATAACAATCCTTTTGGAAATGATTTAAAGCAAGTATTGTTTTGTTTACACGTAACGTGATAATTAGGTGAAATTTGTAAAAGTTTGACAAGATACGCCCTTTTAGCAGACAAAATAAAATAATGAATAATCTCATAATTTCTGTGCAACTTGCACCAAAGTCACTTCCAACATTATGTTATAGGATAAAACGACTAATAACTTTAGAATAACCTAAATTAAATAATGCTATGCAATTTCTACGAAAGTGAGTAAGTGACAAGCTGTCCGACAGTCAAAGTAAGTATCAATATGCAGCGTTCATTTTACTTGCCTTTAGAAATTCCATTTATGCCATAGAGACGTATCTTAGACAAGATGCAACCATCTGGTAGAATTACTAGTTGCACTGTAAATAATAGACGCTGTATGTACGGACGTACATCCTTATGGCATAAATGTGACCCAAAAAATGTGGTGTATCTTCGTGCCAACTAGACTTTAATGGAGACTTGTAGGTACGACCTTCTGTCAGAACCTGCATTGACGTTAGTCAATTCAATTTCTGTCAAAATCTCCATTTTTGAAAAAATCGTAGATAAGACGTTCTGGCTGGCAGTGACTGTGTCGTTGTTTTGTCAAGGCGCCCATGTAACGGCATGTGCTGTGTTACGGCGAAACAGAAATTGTCGTCATTATTATTATTATTATTATTATTATTATTATTATTATTATTATTATTATTATTATTATTATTATTATTATTATTATTATTATTATTATTATTATTATTATTATTATTATTATTATTATTATTATTATTATTATTATTATTATTATTATTATTATTATTATTATATTTTTTTTAAAATATTGTTTGGAAAGGTTTATTAATGTTGAGATGGTCGCTCTTCGGCTCCGGGCAACATCGACATAGTGCCCCGGAAGGCGACCTCATTGAAGCGCTGAATTGTCACTGAAAGGCGCTGATTATTATTATTATTATTTTTATTATTTTTTCCCCGAGGTACATATGATCCCTCGGGTGTTCAAAACTTAGGGGGCATTGTTCTGGAATGGCTAGTCTTCGCAGATGGTCTTATCAGTGCAAAAGGTGCTTTTAAGCGTTGGATTTCCATAGATAAGCGCTGATAAAGAAAGGTAGTCTCTCTATTGTCTCCTGATATTTGGGCCAGGCGGTAGCCGAGGAGGTTGATCAGTGCGAGGCCTTCCTGATTTATTGGACCCAGAGTTTCAAAGGCCAAGGGCACAAAGCAATATGATGACTAAATGGCATTATTATTATTATTATTATTATTATTATTATTATTATTATTATTATTATTATTGTTATTGTTATTGTTATTGTTATTGTTATTATTATTATTGTTATTGTTATTGTTATTATTATTATTATTATTATTATTATTATTATTATTATTATTATTATTATTATTAT
This sequence comes from Allolobophora icterica, assembly GCA_963556255.1. Taxonomy (NCBI): domain Eukaryota; kingdom Metazoa; phylum Annelida; class Clitellata; order Crassiclitellata; family Lumbricidae; genus Allolobophora; species Allolobophora icterica. The sequence continues at coordinate 53,291,466 of OY744613.1, read as the reverse complement.
TATTATTATTATTATTATTATTATTATTATTATTATTATTATTATTATTATTATTACTAAATTATTATTATTCTGAAACTGTTATATTTCTTTGAACGCGGGAAGCGATTTGGTAGAAGAACCGCTGAAAGCCACAGCATTGAACCGCTGGACAGTCACCGACAGTTGTTGAAACAGGAAACGGGTCTCTCGGGCTTCGCCTGTGATCTTAGTGAGGTGGCGGCCAATGTCTGCAATGAGAGCAAGGTCTCTGTTGTTGATGAGGCCAAGCGTTTCCATGGCCAGCCGGACGAAGAAATGAGTGTGAAGGAGCGCGTTGTATTTTGCGTTCTTTCTGCTGTCAGCAAGCTCGGCAGCCGCTCCGGCTTGAATGGCTGTAGCGGGTAAGTAAGATGCCGCGAGCGTGTCCACAACTGTGGCGTCCCACACCAGACTCCGACCCGCCCTCCATGGGACCAGGGTAATGCTGTCCGGTTTCTTGCCATCCGTGCGGAAAAGGCCTTGTGGTTCTTTGACTGCCGGAAAACCAGCTTTTGTTAGGTTGCGGCAGATCAGGTCGTTGAGAGCGGCATGGCGGGCCAATCGACCGAAGCCAGGAGTGCATGATAGGCCGTGTGTGCCTCTCGCAGTGACCAATGCACCACAGGCGCATGTGTGGGGTTCGCAGATGTTGGCTCCCAAACGTAGGCCAACCGCCACTCTGATCGCTTCGTCGCTCATCCTTAGACCGCAAGATGTAATCGGCAAGCAGTGAAGCCAGTCGCTGGCGTGTTGGGTAGAAACGGCTCTCATAATAATAATAATAATAATAATAATAATAATAATAATATTATTATTATTATTATTATTATTATTATTATTATTATTATTATTATTATTATTATTATTATTATTATTATTATTATTATTATTATTATTATTATTATTATTATTATTCATACACAGACAGATTGAAATAATCATCCAGCAACTCGGGTTGGCATATACCAGAATAACTAAAAACTTGCGAGGTTAACCATTAAATGTATGCTTTTTAACAACACTAAGACTTAACGTGGGTCATGTGGGACCCATGTTTTTGCAGAAGTTTGCTTCAAGTTTTGACAAGTTTGTTAGAAGTTTAAACTATATGTAGCAAGAAACAGGGTTAGGGTTAGATTATATCAGACTAGCTGGTGAACCCGGCGTTGCCCGGGTTTCGGAGGTTTTGGGCCGGGACAGCATGGTAGCGGTCAAAGCGGGGGACGCGAAACAGCTTACCCGGCGTTTTAGGTGTTTCAATCCCTCTAGTGAATAAGCAACAAAACACTGCTTAACCCGGCGTTGCCCGGGTTTAGTTCAGTGAAAGTTTCAATCCCTCTAGCGAATCCGTACTGTAGCTGCTTAACCCGGCGGCGCCATCTGGCGAGTGAAAATAGGTTGAGTGTAAGTTTTTTTATCAGCTAAAAATGCATTGCCCGGGTAGGTTTTGGCCCGGGACACCATGGTAGCGGTGAAAACGGGGTACGCGAAACCTCACACTGGGTGTGTCATGCCCACCCCGAGACAGTAGTGAAGGTTTCGAGTGAAAAGCTCGAAAACTGTAGAAATGCATCCCGGTCAAACACGCTGTGACAGACAGATTCTTCTCTTTATTTATATAGATAAGTTTGGTCTTGATTAGATAAGGTTACATTAGATTAGGTTAGATTTGGTAAGATTAGACAAGGTTGGTCTATATTAGATAAGGTTAAATTAGATAAAGTTGGGTTAGACTAGGTATAATAATAATAGCAATCTTGTCTTTATTTAAGAGCCTGCTAACCGCACTGCGCTGTACAGTGAACATACATAGGCCTATAGTAGAAACGTACGTACATGTATACAGTAGAAGCACATAATAAAAGTTTTACAGGAGTCGAATATAACTGTTTATGCGGCAGCCAAAAGGGCGCCAGTCACGGCCTACTGTTCATTTAACAACCGCCACCACCTACCAAGTGGAAGGCTGAATAAACCTTACGGGGTCTACGGGGTTCGATCTTGGTACCTACTGCTCTTCACGTCAGTGTGTTATCCATTACTCTAAGTCTAAGGGTTAGATAGGTTGGTCTAGATTAGATAAGATGAGATTATATAGGGCTAGAGTAGATAAGGTTAGCTTAGACAAGATTATATTAGATTAGATTAGATAGATTGGGTTGAGAAAGACAACAAGAAACAACAACTTCAAACACATTTCAAGTCACTTGTCAAGACTCTTTGTTTACGACATGTTTGACGACTGTGAAGCTTATAGACAAAGTTGGTCTATATTTGGTCCATCCTTTGTAAGAATGCTTACTGACAAATGCCTGTACCTATCCCCGTACTCTTGGCCACAGAACTGTTCTCCACAGTCTAGCTTGTCTAAGTTGCGTCTGAGTCAGCTTAATGTATTGAATAAACGAATTTGATTGATTGATACAAAAAAGCAAATAAAATGATTTCTCAATCGATGACAGTTACCTTTAGGTCCACACAAGTCACTTATGACCCACTTCGGTTTTATTACGTGTTTCTTTACTTATATTCCGCGCATAAATGCCACCGACCCATGTACACGCATTTGTACCAGACAGAAGTTACCGGGAACCCATGTTACCGATCATACCAATTGCAAAACATGTATTATTTTCATAAAATAAATTCGAATTCTTGTCCATAGATGTACTAACATAGACTGCTAATATGGCAGAATTTTTGCACTTTTAGAAACAGGTTAAAAATTAACAAAACCAGACCGTGGGTTCCATGGAACCCACCTTCGGCATTATAGGGTTAACTGGACGAAAAGGTGATGTCCATGGCATTTTTTTGGAGGCTTTGGTCGCCCTTTGTAGTGTTTACGAACTTTCCACTTTGGGTTCACTTGGGCAGTAATCTTTGCTTTCAGACGACCTGAATGTTCCAAAGTCTAACGTAGTCCTCTAATGGTTTCATTTTAGATACCCATATACTATATCCTATACACCAATTCTCCCGTTATTAAATGGGGTTGTGGCTCATCAGTGCGTTGGTAACACTCATGACCTATATGTAGGAGCTATCTCTAATGGTGGAGATCATTGTTTCGAATTTTATTTACAATTCGTTGCTTTCAAAATATCAAATACTCATTTTACAATAGCTCGATGTTTCAACATCAAACCTGCAGATTTTTTAACTTTGACCGTGTTGCTCGGTAGAATCACCAACTGAGCGTCGCAATCTTTTGGATTATAGCTAACTTAAATATCTAGGCCATGTTAACACAGCTGGTACTCAGTAGGTTTTTGTGTTGGTGAGTCGCCCATCAGTTTAAGTGCTTGTCCTCAACCTCAAAGCGCATGCTGGGTCTTCTTGCTGAAACGCGTTGAATATTCGCCACAAATTAACATTGGAAACATGCAACCCGAGTCCTATGCGAGTTATTTGGGCCCCTTTACATGTAGGTTATCGTATTCTGTTTGTAAATTATACAAAAATATATTGTACTGCACATAACAGGAAAGTGTTTACTCACAGAGCACTTCAATTATAGTCGGAGAACTGGAGCTGATGTTAACAGTTGGAGTGTTGCTAGCATAACCGGGAGCAGTCGATGAATTCAGTTTTAAATAGACATGGCATGTGTATGATGTAATATTTTCTCGAGCAGCTGTGACTGCTAACCAAGAAACAGCTGTGTTGTTTGTTAGACTGTAAGAACTTGATATATTTTCTCCACTGATATTCGTCCAGTAGAAGAACGGCCGAAGTGTCGGAGCTGGTTCCACAGATCCTTTATAATTCAAAGAGCATTCACATATGACGCTCTCACTTTCAACTACATCCGTCGTACTGTTGACTGTAATAACGGGAGACGACTCTGAAAATAAATAATTCCTATTTTGTTTCAATTACGAACGCAATAGGCCTACCTGTACGCTGTTAATTCTAGTTTTACAGTATTTCCTACAGATCAGTCTTCATTCGGTAGCAAACGTGGTTTACCTTAGATAACAGGTTGCTATGGCTTTGGGCATCGATTAACCTGCATCAATATAACTTCGGATTCATTCGTGTTGGGGTGCATATACAGTGAGCAAAGTGTGACATTCAAATCATATGATTTGCAATTGAGGAGTAGCTGGCTGTTCGCAATTTTTGAACATGCGCATTAGCCCAAACGGAACGGAACGGTTCCGTGTACCAAGGCTACATGAAGTATTGATTGAATGAAGTCGATAGTTACACATCTCGGCGTCATTTGCAAAACTCTGATCTAATAATATAGTCTTAAAGCAGTGCTGGGTAAAATACTCTGTAAATGTATTTCAAATAATAAATACAAATACACTTTTTCAAAATGTAGTTGAAATACAAAATGCAAATACATTGCTGTATTTTGTATTTGAAATACAAAATAAATGCACCCTAGCCTAGATGCATAATAAAAAATGTCAAATTAATGAGTCACCATGCTGCAAAACCTAATGTCAGGTTGGTAAAGTTTTCAAAGGAAAAAGTCCTTGGTCTGCTTTAAGAGCAACAGTTTCTCAAATTTTGCATCAGACAGTCCATTGCGCTGTGGAGTAAATGTCTGTCCACCACAACTGAATAAAACGATCAACGGGTGCAGACGACGTGTTGTACCTAATGAAATGTCCCTTACTACTGGAAAGTATGTCAATGATGTGAGGTTTCGAGATGGGTCTTCAAGATACTGCATTACTTGCAGATTTGCCTGGCTACCAGATGAATCAGCTTGATGGACGTCGTAATTGTAATAGTAGTCTTGATCTCCATTGTTCGCAGCTCCCACAGTGGTTTCAGAAGATTGTGATCGGTTGACGAATACTTCAGAAGTGTCAAGAAGGAGCTTTCGGAATCTGTCTTTGTGGGAATCAGGCACCCAACGTAGTTTGAAGATTGGATGGGTTACAGCAGCCAAGATATAGTGATCAACACTGGTAACCATACGAAGTTCATCATCAAAGCGCTTCCGCAAACCTTCAGCAGAGCCCGAACTAATGGTTGTGCATGTTTGATAGTCGCAGGTACGTCAGGTAAGGACTTTTCAATGAAAAGAAGGGATGGTAGCAAGAAAGCTTGGAAACATTCCTTTTCACCACGCATCTTGTCAATTGCTATGGCTAGTGGTTTCATAAGTAACAAGTACTCCTCAAGGAATTCAATTTCTATATCTCGAAGAGGTGCTATGTTCAGTTCTGTACTAGGGTGGCTCAGAAAAAAATCTTATTTTTTAACTCTCACCCTCTCATAATGTTCCAAATAAATAAATAAAATTTCCTGTAAAGTTTGTGATTTTTAGGATAATGTTTAGGGGTGCCTCATGGCAAGTGTAGTTTTACACAGGCATGTCCTATTCGTACAATGCCGCTAAATAGTATTAAGTCTAAACATTGAACACACTGTATTCATTGTCTACTGTCTAGCAGTGCACACATTATTAACCAGAAGCAGTAACACTGTCTAATCAACAGCTAATTAAAGGATTATTAAAGTAAGTTCTGAAAATGGTTCTAGTCCGACATAGCCTTTAACATAAAAAACACATAATACAAAAAGACAGTCTCCTGTTAAATGCTAATGTCTAGCATTTCAGTCCGGCCACAACTGTGGATTACATAACATAACATAAACATAACATAACTGTGAACTGAGTTTTGTGTACAGTCTTGCAGTGCGAGATATTGCCGTATATATTTAGTGCGCTTACTTTAGTTTCGCGTGTATATGTATACATGATAGATGTATCACGTTTAGTTGTACTGTCTTAGTGACACGCGTGGCCGGCCGATATCGGCAGCGGCGCGCTATATGTATATAATTAGATTTCGCTTACGTGCACAGCACAGGTGTGTCTAAGAGCGCGCGAAGAATTATGCTGACTGGAGAAGTTTGAATTCGTGTGTTCTCTGTAGTAGTGTTGCTGACTAGTTGAGTTGTAATTGAATTGAGTTCTGTTTGTTTCTTAAAGAAAAGATATTAAACTGTGTTGGTGATTAATTCAGACTAGGCTACACAAAAGAAAATAAAGCTACTTATACGTAGATTTAATGTCAAACGGTGAACATTAAACAGGCGTAAGTACGAAGAGAACAAGGACTTAGTTAGAAGGATTGTCAACGGAAGGAAAGGGTTGACAATAACATATCATAACATAACATAACATAACATAACAAGGTCTTAAGTGGCTCAGAAGACTTTCATCTGTGTCAGAGCCACTCTCTCGAGCGTCCTCTCAATTGCACCTCGTTCTAGTATCCAAGTTTATTTAGTTTCTTCTTAAATGCAATAACCGAGTCCAACAGTTTATTCCAATTGTTCACCACTCTGGCACTGAAGAATCTTTGCATTATTGTCCCAGCCGATTTTTTAGCAATCTTGTAGCTGTGCCCTCTAGTTCTGTTGTCACTTGAGAATTTAAAGAGCCTTTGTGCTGGTATTTTATCTCTTCCTGTCACTATCTTGAATGTCTCTATTAAATCTCCTCTATTTCTTCTTCCATCCAATGTTGTCAGCTTGCATCTCCTCAGTCTTTCTTCATATGCCAGTTTGTCGAATCCTTTGATCATCTTCGTTGCTCTCCTTTGTATCTTCTCTAGTTTTTCTATATCCTGTCTCAAATATGGACACCACACCTGCACACAATACTCCAAATTAGGTCTGACCAATGATTTGTATAATTCGAGCATTATTTCTTTTTCGCTGCTAATTATTGTTCTTTTAATCATTCCTAGTACTTTATTCGCTTTCTTTGCAGCCTCAGCACACTGTCTTGAGGGTTTAGTACTGCTGTGTATAATTACTCCTAGGTCATTCTCCTCTTCTGACTCCCTCAATAATACTCCTCCCATTTCATATTGGAATTTTTTTGGTTTTTCCCATGTGAATAACTGAACATTTCTCTATGTTGAACAGCATCTGCCAATCCTCGGCCCATCTGTACAGTCTTTTAATGTCGTTCCTCAGTAGATCGGCTTCTTCTTCCGTGTCCACCTTTCTGCCCATTTTCGTATCATCGGCGAACTTTAATATCTTTGACACTATTCCAGTGTCAATGTCGTTTACGAAGATAACAAAAAGCAACGGTCCCAAAACAGATCCTTGGGGCACCCCACTCCACACCTTCGACCATTTTGAACATTTTCCTCTTATTCCAACTTTTTGTCTTCTATCTCTCAACCATTGTTTTATCCACATCAACAAATTTCCACCGATTCCACTCGCTTCCAATTTCTTTCCTAACCTTTTGTGTGGGACCTTGTCGAATGCCTTTGCGAAGTCCAGGTATACTACATCCACCGCTTTCCTTTATCCAGTTTTTCAAACGTCTCTTCAAAGAAATCTAACAGGTTTGTTAGACACGACCTGCCTTTCGTAAATCCGGGTTGGCTATTGAGGATCACACTGTATTTCTCATAATGCTCGATCATGGCATCTTTGATGATTCTCTCCATCACTTTACACACAATGCTTGCCAGGCTAACGGGCCTGTAGTTTTTTGCTTCGTTTCTGCTCCCCTTCTTGAAGATCGGCGCTATTAACGCATCCCTCCAATCCTGTGGGATTACTCCTGTTTTCATTGACTGCTCCCTAATATGCGATAATATTCCTACCAATTCTTCACTTACTTCCTTTAGGAGCTTGGGATGCATTGCATCTGTACCTGGGCTTTTGTCTGTCCTAAGCTTTTCCAATTCTTTTGCACTTTCTCCTTTGTAAATATTACGGTCTTCAATCTTTGCTCTTCTTCTCCATTAAACATCTTCATCGCTTCTGGCATATTTTCTTCGTATTCCTTATTGAAAACTGATCCAAAGTATTTATTTAATTCCTCTGCAGTCTCTTCGTCTTCCGTGATCAAACTTCTCTTGTCATTTGTAATCGGTCCTACTCTATCTCTCTCCTTCTGTCTACTCCTCACATACTTGTAGAAGCTTTTACTGTCGTTTTTCACATTTGCCGCTAGCTTCTTCTCATATTCCTGCACCGCCTTTTTATTGGTTTTGTTTGATTCATTCCTTTTCTTGACATACTTTTCTTTTAATTTGGCTATTTGGCCCTTCATGTTTGGATCACCTGAGTCCTTGCCTTCTTTTAGCTTGTTGTACTTCTTCCAAGCTTTCTGCTTCAGTCGTCTTCTTTTCTGTACCTCTCTGGTTACCCATGGCCTGCTTTTAACCATGCTTCTAACTCTCGGTATTGTTTCTTCTATGACCTCATTCAAGCTCCTCACCAGCATTTCCCAACTTTCATTTACTCCTAATCCTTTGACTTTGTTTCCTAGTTCTTTTTCCTTTAGTCTGTTTCTGACAACATCATAGTCCGCCCCAAAAAATGTGCATCTTCTTTGTATTTCTTTTTTATCTTTCTGGTTCCCTAGTGCCATTGTCCATCTAATTATCTTATGATCGCTTTGTGAAAGTTCTCTCCCACAGTTATGTTTTCCACCAGGTTATCTTCATTTGTCAGAACCAGATCCAAAATGTATTTGCTCCCTTCTCTCGTTATTTCTGACACATGATGTGTAAATAATTATCGCTGGTCAGGTCCAAAAACTTCTTGTCCTGTGTTCTTTCTCTCTCTGACTCCTCCCAATCTATGTGGTAGTTGAAATCTCCCATTATCACTGTTGATTCCTTGCTTGCAGTTTCTATTACTTCATATAGCCCCTTTTCCGTTTCCTCATCAAATACTGGTGGCCTATAGCAAACGCCAATTAATAATTTTTTCCCTCCGTTTGTATCTCGCACCACACATTTTCTTTATTTTTGTTCTTACTCAAGTCTTGTCTTTCTACTGCTACTATATCGCTTTTGACATAAAGTAATACTCCCTCTGCTCCATGTCCCGTCGTATTCTGGTTTTCCCTATCCCTTCTAAACATGACATATCCGTTTATCTCTAACTCACAGTCTCCCATCTCATCCCTGGCCCATGTTTCCGCCAGTCAAATTATGTCTGGCTCTTCCTCTTCCACATATAATTCCAATTCCGTTTTCTTTTTTCTGTTAATTATGCTTCTTGCGTTTGCGTAAAAACACTTTCTTTCTTTCTTTCTCCTTTGGCTGCTTTTGCTTCGGAATACTCCTTTTCCTTTCCTTTTCTTTGACAATTTTTCTCTTACTTTCTTCCTTCGTTCTATTTTGTTTCTCCTCCTCTTTTGTTTCTCTCATTGATGTTTCTTTATCTTCACAATTTTCATGGCTCCGGGCCACCCCTTCACCTTGTAGATCCATTCCCCCGACCCTTCGTGGTTTTGTTTCTCCTTACATTTTTTGACTAGGCTACGGCATCTTTCTCTTTCTCCCTCTGTCATATCATGTGCCACCGATATCCTCCTATACTTGTCTTCTGCTTTCCTTAGCTTACCCAGCGATTCCATGACCTCGTTCTTCAATGCTCTATCTCGAAACTCCACTAGCAGAGGCCTCGTCTTGTTGCTTTCGTTGGTTTTTCCCATCCTGAACATTTTTCTTATGTCTTTGCCTTCACAGCGTACCTTTAGGACGTCTTTGAAAAGTTCCAGTACCGTTGTTCGATCTTCTGTTATTCTCTGTTCGCCTGTTGCCTCTTGGCTTTCTTCTAACCTGTGGATAACAATGTTGCTCATTCTTTCCTCCCTTCTACTTTCTTCTTCTGCCGTTTCTTTTATTTTTTCTTCTACCTGTTTCATCTTGTCGTTTGCCATCTTCATTTCCTTGTCCGTCGTCTTTTTAACAATTGAAGGGCTTGCAGCAATAACCAGGTATGTCGGATTTTTTGAGTTGTGGGAAAATGGCTTCAAAGATTTGACACTTCAAACTGTTGTATCTAAGCCATTTTACGAGATATCGACAAGCTGTTTGAAGCACCATGTGAGTTATTACTGTCTTTCACGAAATTGTCATATAATGCAATGTAAAAGATTACATTAATGTTTTTTTCACGACATTTTGCTTCATACCTGGTTATTGACACTCAATAACCCAGTATGAAGCAAAAATCGTCTGCTGTTAGTCGACATACCTTATTCTTGCACCAAATGGTGACTAGCACACAGTACAAATTAATCGTGCAATAAGAAGGTAAGTCATCATACAGTAGCTCCATTACAGTAAGAAAGAAATAACGCAAAATCAGTGAATTGTAGAGTAAGTAAGAGACAATAACCGGGTATGTCAAATAACCTGATTATTGCACCGGTTTTAATACAAAGATTACAAGAAAAAACGGCAATTTTTGTTATCATACCGGGTTATTGCACTGGAGTAATGCTGCCGGCTGCTAAATACCATATGTCGACAAACTGTTTTATCCAAAAGCCAATTCAAAAATAATCATATTTGCACCACATTTGCAGGGTATATAGAATACAATATTCCAAGCACGCTGGCATACTTTTTCACATAAACCAGGTATGTCGACATACCTGGTTATTGAGGCAAGCCCTTCAATTGTGGTCCACTCTGCCTCTTTCTCCTTGCTGTTGTATCCACTGTCATCATCATTGATTTCGTTTATCTTCTCCTCTATCTTGTCTAGTCTTATTCTTTCCTCTTTGTTTCGCTGCTTTTCCTGTGTATCTTGTGCCACCTTGATCTCCATCAGTCCCTCGATTTTCTTCTCCAGCTCCTCCATTCTTTTACCTTGTGCTTCTATTCTTTCTTCCAGCGTGTCTATTCTACAACAGTTTTTACAAAGTTCTCCAAAGCTGTCCATTCCACCTATCATTTCGCATTTTCCGCATTTCTTCAGGCTTTTCAGCGTGAGTGCCATTTCAAGGGCCCCTTTAAGAGCTCTTACGTATGAAATGCCCTGATCAGGCGTCTATTCACCTCGTACACGTCGCTGTACTCTGTTGTTTCCGTACACTCTGTACCCTCCGTACACTCCAAAAGTAATGGCTGAAATTGTATAGTCCAGAACACTATCCGACTCGAAATATCCTCCTAACTTCGAATTTTCGCACGACCAGTCACTGCTGTCTACCTCTTATTCCTCTTCACTTTAACCATATGTTTACTGTATTAGTAATGTCTAGTCGCTCAAGTATACTCGAAAATACTTTAAACTGTAACGAACTATCGATTCCTGCCAACATCGGCCATGGCTGAATATCGCATTCCTTAGAGTCTATGAATAACTTTTTATGCTTAGCAACTACTTGAAGGAGAAAGTGTTTTGGTTTTTCGTTTCTGGTCAGATCAGCATTAAACTCATGAATCAGAGCCACACCTCTTTCTGCCGTGTCGTTTACAACTTTCAGTGCCTTGACATACTTCAGCGCTGTTTTGAATTCAGAATTGTAGCACCACAGACCAAGATCAATCTTAAGGAATTCTATGGGCAAGCTCAATGTTGTGAATACTCTGCTGAGTGACAAAAGAGGTTAGAATCGTTAGATTCCTGTTTGCTGAAAGATCACCCATTTTGGTGATTCGTTTTGGTGGATTGGTGTTTCCAGGAGGACAACTGTTAATTGCATTCATCATTCCTCATTTCACTTCAAGAGTGACAGACGGATCATCCATTGCAAGGCATATGATTTCCACATTCAGATACCATAGGTGCCCCAATAGCTTCTCGTCGCATCATCAAATATGACCTTATTTACTGCGGACTACTGCAACCTTTCCAGGAACAGTAGATCATTAATCGGAACCAAAGTTGACATCGACGCTGCAAACAATGCTTGGATGTATCCACCTGCTATGGTAAAGCAGAGAAGCTCAAGTAGACCATGTTCTTCTTTGGCTGTCAGCTTAAACTGGACAACATCTGCCTGGATACGACCTAATACGGAGATTTTGAAACCGTACAACAAGCATGCCATCCATTTTGCTCGGTGAAGTCCAGCTGGAGCACTGAAATGAATTCCACTTAGAGGGATGACTCTCAGAAATATGATGACACGAATGAGCAGTTCCTGGTAACCTTCTCGTGGCTGAGTTTCCTGAAGTTGCTGTTCAACAACATTCAAAACTTCAGCTGGTTTGCCTGGTTTGCCAGCTCTCTTGTGACTTCGACATAATTTAAACCTGGATGGAAAGCAACAATGATCAATATCAGCCTGCAGGAGGTTTGGAAACGTTTGACCATCTGCATATCTGGTCCAGAAGAAGGAGCTAATGTCAGTGAACAGATCTTATCCAGGATTATCTCATGAATATGATGCCGACAGGCAAAAGATAACAGACGTTTGCCCAACTTCTCCTCCATAAGAGTCCATGCACCTGACTTAAGACCTGTGTTCAACGATGCGATGTCGAAAGCCATGCCACAGAGGCACAGATGCGTGACTTCATACCCAAAACTTGATAGCTGTGAATACTGCAGCGGTTGTTATTTCTCTGGTCCCATTTGGTAAGTATGGAACTGCAAGCAGCTGATCAATGCCTGCTCCAGATGCCAATACAGGCAAGCATGGGCATCCACAGGCAAAAATTTTGTAGGGGGCAAAATTTTTTATGACGGTTAAAATGTCGTTTTTGCATAGAAAAAATGTGCATAGAAACAAATATTTAAATAATGATCAAGGACTTACTTTAACAATTAAGTGTTAACCGCATTGAAACTCGTGCTGGGACTGTTGTAATGATCATAAAAAAATTTAAAAAAATTATTTTTTGTAAAATATTTTCAAAAATGGGGGAAGGAAATGCCCTCTTGCCCCCTTCGGACACCCATGACTTTATCTTTTCCGGTCATGTGTGAGAGAAGTTTACCGTCCCAATGGACTTTTAGAGGAACATCAGCAACTTTTGTTGCAAACTCTTCTTTGAGCTTCTATTGCTAAGCACAATCATGTTGAGGCACCCCTAAATATATTCAGAAACACCTGAAACTTTGCCATAATTTATTTGTTATTATTTGCAACATGATGCGGGGGTGAGAGGTCCAACTTTTAAGAATTTATGTTTTCACCATTGCCTATGAACCACCCTATTCTGTACTCACTTCGTTTAAGTTTTTTTTCTTCAAATTAACCAAACGGCTTACTGAATCGTAAACTGAGTTCCATCTTGTTGCACATGGTTGCAGTAGCCGTTTTCCATATATAGATTTTATTACCTCTGCAACTTTCTGGCGTGAAGAGGCATTCCACAGTGCACTGTGATTGACCTGGGTGTTCAATGAACTCCTGAATTCATCTTCTCGGCTACTAACTGTCCGATACCTTGGTATCACGTTGGATCAGAAACTCACCTTGTCCGGCACATCCACCAGCTCTGCCTTGGCTGTTATTAGCTGCTGCACAAGTGTTGTCTATCGATCCCTCACTCCTAGTGCCATTACCAGGGTGGAAGTAGCACTTTGTCATTACTCGAATTGTGAAGCTAATCTGCGCCAATATTACCCGATCACAATCGGAGGCTCCCCGAACTCCTGCGTACAGCAAACAAGGTACCTTCAAAAATAGTGGCACGAACTTTATTGGGACTATTTCTTGTGAAAAGAATGTTGGCCAGGACTGTTACTGCAGAGGTCAGCTCAGGGCCGGACTCAGCACAGTTAACCAGTCCCAGAATTGCTGTGGACGGAGACCATCCGCCTCCCTGAGCCTGAGGAGCCTGCAGGGTAAGTCCGCTCCGTAGCTTGAAAGGGAGTATGAGTAGTAGGCATAGGCATGGAAGGTGAGGGAGTAGGATGCTTCAAGCACAGTTCTTCCAGCGTCTCTACATAGATCATTATAGGCTTGTCATTAGAGCACAGGATCCTTGTTGCTTCCGTAATGTTTCCCACCAAGACCGCTGCAGCAATAAGTTGCTCACTGGTCGGTCTGGGTCTGCCCCTAGGGCGAAGTGAAAGTTATAAGTAATTTTTTTGACGAATCTGCAATTGGAAGGGGGTACAAAACTCGTGTATAGATACTATTTTTCCTAACGTAAAATATCTTGCCTCTAGTATTATGTTTTGAGGTGCAAACCTATCTCATTATAACCTAGAATTTGAGATCTTCCGTAACGTGTTAAACTTTGTATAGGCCTATACTATGCTGTAGCCTCACTTAAATGAACGGGCTACTCTATGCAAAATTACTTTAACATAAACACTAAATAATGCAAGTTCTGTTGTTCTTTTAGTTTTGCAGACGCAACACAGACGCGCAGAATTCTGTTAGCAGTTGTAAGCCATCTTTAATGAACTACTGGACCAGGTGTTTGATAAGCAACTTCATCAGGGTATTTCCTAGCAGTTATAGCTTGACATATAGGCCCATTGTACAAATACTTCTGATCGGTGCTTATATCAATATTATCAACACCCAGCAAATTGTCAAGTGCTATTGATGCAAAGATAACTACTGGCATGTTTACACCGCTTGGACTGCTTTACAAAATTGGACTGGACAACGCTCTTTCCCTTAGGAAATATTATGTTGGATTCTATACTGAGCTAGACATCAATCCTGATTTTGCAAATGTGTGTGTTGGTCCTGCTCTCCCTCAGCTCAGCGATGAAGTGATGACAGACTTAAGCACAGACCAAAGCTATGGCTACAGGAATGTCACGGCAATTAGGAGAGCAGTTTTGTCAAGGGATCTGGCTCTGTTGGAGATAGGACCCGTGTCCCACAGCAGGTGGCACACAACAGCTTTGAGGTTCATGAGAATTTGGATCTCAAAGCACAATCTAAAAGGAAAGAATCTGAACAATTTGAGAACGATTGTGGAGTTCTGTCTTTGTGGTGTATATTGTAAACTGGTTCAATACAGAGATAAATAGCAACTGGACAATTATAGGCCCAGGCATCTCCTTTTCCAGCTACAAGTGCTCAAAGAACAGAGTGAAGGGGTGAAGATGATTGTCATGCCTACAGTGAAGAGGTCTGCTTGGTATGGTTTTAGCGGGTCTGTGCTGCAAGCAATGTTTTGCAGTGAGGAGGAACAGAAGAGAAGAGATGCAGTGGAGAAGATAATATTATTGAAGCTCAGAGGTGATGGCGATGAGATGACACAGCTTGGAGACAGCAGGGCGAGACCCAGGAAAATAACATCCATCAACCCTGAGGCGACTGCACTCTCGCAACTGATTGACTGGAGCTCTTGAGTCTCTGAGCTCCCTTCTACCTGCTCCCTACCAAAAGCAGAGATCAAGGCTTTTGTTGGCAACCCAATGATAAGTAAGTAAGTAAGTATATTCTTTAGTACACCATTAGCAAACGCACAATGGGACAGTGGCTAGAAGCATTGAATATAAAACATAGAAGTAATAAATCGAAATAAAAGGTGGTTCCCAACTGGCTATCACACACCCATTCTGTGGAAAGATGTGTGCAAATGACAACTGAGGCTGTAAATGTAAATGTAATGTAAATGTAAATCTCCGAAATTTCTCAGCGCTGCACATGAGGCTGCTGCTCATGTGCACTTTATGAGGAGGAACCACTTCATCAAAGGTCAAATGGTCAGCCGAGAGCTCATGGGCCGAAACAGATGCAAGCAGGGCATGGTGGCTGGTTGATTTTGTACAATTCCATTAATTTGACCTCACAATGATATTTGCTATGACACTGTGTGGCTACAGATTTTGTTAAGTTCTATTGTACGTTCAAATAAATAGTATGTAATTATAGCTAATTGGAACTGTAAATTGAAGTAACTAGGGCTCCTTATAAGCTGTTTCTGAAGCTAGATTTGGATTCAGCATGCAAAACTACACAACTTTATCACTAGTACTTTGTGAAGTTCGAAAAAAACAATTTAACCCCTCAAATTGACACACCCTAGGGCCTAGTGGATTAGCAACCCGGGACAGATAAATGTAAGTTGAGCACTCAAGGGCACAAGTGACTGAGCAAAATGAACAGATACAGGGAGGAAATTCCAAGCTTTAGGTATAGCATTCGAGAAAGCTCATTCACCTAAAGAGTAATTGCCATAGGTGGTATGTGGTCAAGTGGTAGTTTCGTCAACGGACTGTTCGTCTAGCGGAAATTAACCAAACATTTATGAAGGAACAAACGAAAATGTGTAACAAGCATTTTATTTGTAGCATCCAACTTATAGTTTGAGCTATATTTTCATCGCTCAGCCAGCTTCTAGTTTGAGCTATATTTTATTCGCTCTTGTGATAAGACTCAGGAATAAAGCAATGTGGTTATAATTATGTTGTTCTTATGTTGATCTATTTGTTACAACTCTAAAGAGTTCTGTACTCTATTGAGCTTCTGTAAAAAAAATTGATGTGACAGCCCGTGTCGGTTTACCTTAGATTAGCAATAATTACATGTACACAATTGCAGCGCTGGTCTCAGGAAACTCTGACTACAGTGGAACCGAATTTTTTTTAGCAATATTATAATTAATGCGGCAGTCGAAAATTATTTTGAGTAATTTATTTTCTGTCTTTGCAAGCCCGAATTTCCAAAACTCACAGGGTCTTTTATTCAAGACATTTGATACGGTAACTCTGAAAATGAATGTATTCTTAACAATCTGTAGAAGCGAACCATTCGAACTACACCGTGTCTCAAAATAAACTGTGCAAAATTGTTTCTGTCAGAACTTCGTCAAATTTCCACCAATTTTAATAATTTTTGGTAGGTAGATGGCAAAATGGAGGAAATTTTATGCTATACATACATTTTCCACCTCACCTGACTAACGTCATCGCACTACCTTGTTAAACACAGATGTACCAATTTCTTATATAACGCCTAAATCTTATTACATGCAACAAACTATCTGACTTAATTAGCACGCAGTAAAGTAAAATATGGTTTACTTAGCAGAGTTTTTAATTGTTATGACAGATCTGCTTCAAGTGTTAGAATTGGTGCTCGAAATGTGGCCCGCTTACACGGACACAAGCGCTTAGACGGCGACGCCACTGGCCGATAGCAGCATCAACGATCGACTGGTCAAAGGGCGCCCACTCGTCGATCAGACGCATTTTGAGTTCGTCGACGTTGGCTATTCTGGAGCCGTAAACCTTTTCCTGCAGCACACTCCATATGCTATAGTCGACTGGGTTAAGATCCGGTGAATTCGGCGGCCACAGTGTTGGAGGTATAAGTCTGGCGTTTCTCGCTCAAGGAAAGAGACAGTGTCGCGTGCTCGATGCGACGGGGCGCCATCCTGTTGAAAGACAAAAAACTCGCCCTGGGATATCCGGCGTATATATGTCTGGCAGTAGCTTCTGGGCAAGAAGGTTGTCGCGATAGTAGGCCCCATTCACATTGACACCCGGCTCGATGAAATGGATTTCAGTGCAGCCAAGTTTCGAGACGTTAGTTGTTAAAATTTAAGCGTTATATAAGAAATTGGTACATCTGTGTTTAACAAGGTAGTGCGGTGACATGAGTCAGGTGAGGTGGACAATTTATATATAGCATAAAATGTCAGCCATTTTGCCATCTACCTACCAAAAATTATTAAAATTGGTGGAAATTTGACGAAGTTCTGACAGAAACAATTTTGCACAGTTTATTTTGAGACACGGTGTAGGCCTATATGTAATTTACCTTTAAGAGCAATCTGACCGTTATTTTCTAGTTTGGGATTATTGCCTGTTGAATGCATAAATAAATTGCAAGTTGGATTATTTATATAACCACTTCGGTAATCCTGGGTTTTAGCGTCGGAAATTATTTACATTGCATGAGCAATGAAAACGTTTCACAGTTAAACTCAAACAAGAAGTTGGAAGATTGACGAAAATTTTCACGAAACTAGCAGCTGGATAATCGATTAAAATATAACTCAAACTAGAAGTTGGATGAACGATGATTATTTATTGTATATTGTATTAGAACGTTTCAATGAAAATAATTTCCGACGCTAAAACCCAGGATTACCTAAACTTCAATCGAATCTACTGCCTGTTAATTTTAATTATTATTTTTGTAAAAATTCGGAGGTGGACAATCATTAGACGCGATCACTCAACAAGCACCATGAACCACAGCACACGAACACTACGTGCACACTACAATTCAGCAGCTTCGTCTAAGTCTATAGGTCAATACTCCGGAATTACTTGCCTAACGAACTTATGGTCCACCTACTGTAATATTTAATCACTTATTAGTTATATTAAGCTCCAAACATATCCTTCATGCTTCAATGTTTTCTATCGGATTTTCCGGTACGCTGGCGTCACCAATCGTTCACTATTCTTTTTATAGTGCCTTTTCCAATTACCTTTGAACACTATAAGCTTACCTATTATACATCCCAGCTTCAGACTAGTGTAGGCCCCTACTGGCCTTGACCGAAACTTGAAATGGACCAATTACTATCCTACCTCACCAGCACAGTGAAGAGAGTGTTCCTGTCCGGGGATTTTAATGCTGACCTCTTGAAGGCCGAACATCATGCCCATACCCAGGACTTCTTGAACTGTTTATTTTCATTTCATTTCCAACCATCTATCCTTAAACCCACCCGCATCACCGATACCGCGGCAACATTAATAGATAACATTTTCTCAAATGCCTACATTGACCATTTTGATTCATCCATTATTATCAGTGATGTATCTGACCATTTACCAGTTATTGCCTGGGGCGACCTATCCCCATCCTTTAACAGTATTCAGGCTCTGAATGACAGGCAAATAATTATGGAGGGCAGAGTTGCAATGTTCCACTCTCTCCTGGTGGAGTCTGACTGGTCGGATGTCACTTTGGCTTGTGCAAATCGGGACCCATCCTTAGCATATACGGTATTTTGCAACCAATTTAAGAAAGCATATGATACAGCATTACCCAGAATTACAATAACTGCTAAGAGACATAATGTTCCAGTCCACCCATGAATGACACCTGGAATTACTATAATCATGCAGAAGGAAAACCAAATTATACCTAAAGCTTCTAAAAGACCCTTCGGAAGTTAATAAGCAAAAATTTGCCAGATATAGAAATAAGTTTAAAAAATAAAATGGAACAACAATATTATATCGATAAGTTTGATGAATGCAGACATAACATAAAAAAAACCTAGATTATTGATTGGTAAAGGCAGCCTTAACCCTCGCAGGACGAAGAGGGGGTAAATAATTACCCCAGGGGTGTTTGGATGTTGATTGCGGAGCAACTGTAGGTAGGTATCATTTGTCGTTCCATGTGTTTACAAGTTACCACCAATGACATATTCTGACTGCACACCCACCACATTGCCATGTGGTGGGAAAAAGATTTTTCAATAAAAAAGTGTCCTGGGGTAAAAATTTATCCCTCTCCGTCCTCGACGTCGTTATTTTTTCGTTCATAGGGCAGATGTGTTTTTAAAGAGATGAGCTCATAAGTGACTTCCAATCATAAATCAAGTGTGGAATCTACCATGGAACTGAGTGTTAATAGTTTCATAATTGTGGAGAGTTTATTTTCCAAGATGGCGGCCAATATGGCCGCCAAAACAAAAATATGCATGTCTCAGCTCGTAGGTGACCTAAAGTGACAAATGAAGTGTCAATTGTAATATTTCCAAGGTCAAGGAATCGATTTACCGCAGTGGCAATAGTGTGTGAATACTACTGCCCAAGATGGCGGCCAACATGGCCGCCAAAATACAAAAATGTGTATATCTCGGCTTGTAGGTAAGATACGATGACAAATGAAGTGTCAATTCCAAGGTCAAGGAATTCATTTATCATAGTGACAATAGAGTGGGAATACTACTATCCAAGATGGCGGCCAATATGGCCGTCAAAACACAAAAATAGGAATTATCAATCGGCTGACTGATCGGTCACTATTGCCACTGCGATAAATCGATTCCCTGACCTTGGAAATGTTACAATTGACACTTCATTTGTCATTGGAGCTTACCTACAACCTGAGATATACATACTTTTGTGTTTTGGCGGCCATGTTGGCCGCCATCTTGGAAATTAGTATTCCCACACGATTGCCACTACGATAGTTTGATTTCTTGACCTTAGAAATGTTACAATTGATACCTCATTTATCATTGTAGCCTACCTATGTGCTGAGATATATATATATTTTTGTGTTTTCGCGGCCATATTGGCCGCCATCTTGGAATCTATTGTTCCTACACTATTGCCACTATGATAAATCGATTCCTTGACCTTGAATATGTTACAATTGACAATTCATTTGCAATTGTAGCTCACCTATTAGCAGAGACATACCTATTGTTGTGTCTGGTGGACATATTGGCCGCCATCTTGAAAAATAGTATTCCCACACTATTGCCACTACAATAAATCGATTCCTTGACCTTTGGAATGTTACAATGGACACTTCATTTGTCATTGTAATTTACCTATGAGCTGAGATATACATATTGTTATAGTTTGGCGGCCATGTTGGCCGCCATCTTGGACAACGGTATTTGCACACTAATGCCACTATGATAAATCGATTTCTTGACCTTGAAAATGTTACAATTGACACTTCATTTGTCATTGTAGCTAACCTACGTGCTGAGATATAAATTTGTGTGTGTTTTGGCGGCCATATTGACCGCCATCTTGAAAAGTAGTATAATTTTGTACACTATTGCCACTATGATAAATCGATTCCTTGACCTTGGAAATGTTACAATTGACACATCATTTGTCATCGTAGCTTACCTATGAGCTGAGATATTACACATTGTTTTGGGGTAAAAAATTGCCCCTCTTCGTCCTCCGTGTATCGTAAAATCTTTCCGCCCTGCGAAGGCTAAACAGCTAATTGAAAATATTAAAATTGTCATACTCATGATTAATGAGCCTGTCCTTATGGCCAATTAATTTAATAACTTTTTCACAGGCATTGGTCGGTCGTTGGCTGCTAATATACCACTACCCAAAATGCCTTTTGAGAATTTTATTACAACCTACCCCCACCTGACACATTTCTATTATTCCCAACTTCTACTGAAGAAATTATTACAATATAAAAATGAATGTGATGGTATAGACCCGTTTTTGGCCAATCCTGCTATACACATTGTTGCTCCTTTCCTATCTGAAATCATAAAATGTTCTTTCAATGCTGGTATAGTCCCAGATGGTATCAAATTAGCAAAAGTTATTCCAATCTTTAAGGCAGGTGATAAAACGAATGTCAGCAACTACCGACCAATATCAATTCTTCATTTTTCCCCAAAATACTTTGAAAAGCTGGTGCATGATAGACTTTGTAACTACACCGACAAAAATATTATAAACGATAATCAATTTGGTTTCCGATCTGGATTATCCACAACAACCGATCTTCAAGATAGAATCTCCCAATCAATTGATGACAACCAGTTTTCGATTGGTATTTTCCTAGACCTAGCCAAAGCATTTGATTCGGTAACATACTCGATTTTAATAAAAAAAAGCTAGAACTTTATGGGATACGTGGGTTGTCACTATCTTGGTTCATAAGTTATCTGAGCAATAGACAACAGGTTTTATGTAACGGAGCACTCTCCAAAATTATGATGCTCCAATTCGGGGTTCCACAGGGTTCCATTTTGGACCCCCTGTTATTTCTCCTATATATAAATGACCTCCCAAACTCATTCAAATTGCTCCACTTCATGCTGTTTGCAGATGATACGAAAATCTTTGCATCTCACAAGTCGCTTATTGCCCTGATAGATTATATTAACACTGAACTCACATCAGTGGCTGAATGGTTCCAATCTAACAGACTCTTCTTAAATTTAACCCTCTTCCGAACAAGGGTGGAGTCTGGCCAGACCCCCTCCATATATATATATATGTTGCATAACTTTTTTAAATATTATATTTGTTCAAAACGCTTATATGACTTTGTTGCTATATTGTTGAGCAACAATAACTGCATCTAAATGACCAAAAAGACTGAGTGCTGAGGAGGCACTGAAGATAATACTGGCTGAGACTAATGATGACAGTTTTGACAGTGACAGCGATTACGACGAATGTGAATGTGACGAGATGCCAATGCCTGAAGACAGTGAAGAGCAACTTTCAGATGTTCCTGATGATGAAAATAACATTGAAATTGACGATGAAGATGAAAACGATGATGACACTGATCTTGAACGTGATGATAACGCTGACGAAACTTTTGATAATGAGGAAGCCGATAGACATGAATACAAGTCTAGGTCCGAATATTTTGGCAGTCTAAACCACTTCAAACAGGCTGGGCTCGGTTGCATAATGTAATAAAAGAAAATTGTGGATTTTGAATAACTCAGATTGGGAGATGAAGAAGCGATTAAAATTGCGCTTGCTCTTGTGGTAGCTTGAGAGATCTCCCGTAGCACCGTGGATCACTAACAGAAAAGCGAGCCACAGTGAGGCGCAGTGCGGCGTGGAATCTTGGCTGCCGGATTTCGGATTGTTGCTCAGCAGAAGCAGGAAGAGGAGGGTATAAAACGACGTTGCTAACTGTGTGGCAAGAAGAAGGAGAGAAACAGTACATATACTGCAAATGTTACAAACCAGTCTGTCTGTCTCACTGTTCTTCTGCTCCGCAGTACACATGGGGTCAATGCAAACAAGACTTAGTGACTTAATTACAGGCTTAGAATTACAATTTATTTAATTATTTTGAGAAATATTTTCAATAAAACAGTCATGTAGCATTTGAACATAACAGCAACCAGTACTAATTTTACTACAAAAATGGTTTCTTCATATTTGGTTCTAATTTTATAGATAGACTTTCATTGAGTCGATCAAGCTTTTATGACATACTATCACAAAATAATGTATTGAACATTTAGTTTCAAATTCATCGTAGAAATGATTTTTTTTGCATGGAGATATTGTTATTTATTGTTAACCTAAAACATTTAGCAAAATTGGCGTATAAAATACACTCTTACCTATGAAAAGACCATATCAAAAGAGGGGGTCTGGCCAGACCCCCTTGTTCAAATTAAGTTGCATTTTGGCATGTTCAGATGAGGGTTAAGCAAGACCAACTTCATTCTGTTCTGCTCACATAGGAAACCTATCCCTAATTTAAACGTAAATATTTGTATCAACAAGCAGCAGATAGTTCAAGTGAACTCCTGTAAATTTCTAGGTGTTTACATTGATAGCCACTTAACCTGGAAAGTCCACATACACCATATCTCTAGTAAAATTTCCAAAAGCATTGGGATAATGTATCGTATCCGTAATATTATGCCCTAAACATCTTACTCAGCCTATATTATTCCCTAATTTACCCCTACTTAACTTATTGTAACCTTGTCTGGGTCTCTAATTATTACTGACGACTGAAATATTTGTTTGTCTGGCAACGACGTGCAGTCAGAGTCATTGCTAAGAACCTTTATGGTATAGAAAATAGTGAATGCTGTTTTCCTAGTTTGAATATATTAAACCTTGGCTCTATAAAAAAATTTCTAATCTCTATCTTTATGTTTCGATATGAACGTAACCTGTTACCATCAGTCTTCGATAACTATTTTAAGAAGCATATTGGTTATCTTCCTCATTATACCAGATCCCAAGCGGGCTTCTACAGCGCCTTTGCTAGGACGAACACAAGATCATTTAAGCTTACTGGCCCATCAATATGGAATTCACTTCCTCTGGACATCCGTTTGGTGCCGTGTTTATCACTATTTAACAAAATGCTACGACAGTTTCTATGTCTAAAATGATTGCGCTTGGCACAGTTGGCAATTAATTGTGCGCACATTGATATAATTAATTTTGTAAGCTCATGTTTGTTGACATGGACTTGACTAGTTAAGTAACAATAATAATAATAATTATTATTATATTCTTTATTATTTCAGACCGACAGACGCAGTAAGATTACATTGAAACATGAAAGTAGGCCTACAATCAGTATCTTAATTAACACACGGTTTGGCAGCCATGCAAGGCGCCGCCCTAGAGGGGGATTACGGGAGTCGATCCGCGTACCATAAGCTCTCCTGCCCATGAGTTTTACCACTGCTCTATCCCCCTCCCCAATGTACCATGTAACAATGTAAGCATACATTTAATCCTCTTGATTGGGTTGTGGTTATTTTGTGCGTGTTTATTTTACCAAGTTCTTTTCTGTAATCCTGTTTACAGTATTGGGTGCTCGGCTGAGCCATGCTGATCATCTGATGCATTTTCTGTTCGGATTTTTGTTTTTGTTTTGTTTGTTTGTTTGCATTTTCTTGTATTTTCAACTAGTCCTTTACTTTTCATTCATACTGTACCTCAAGGACATTATTTTCAGGGCCTGTTTTGTCCCCATCAATTTCATTTTCATTTTCCTTTTCTTTTTTGGTGAAATCTTATTACTATGTAACAAATAGGCAGCCCTAACTAAGCGGGACCTATGTCTCTTTTGGGCTTTCCCTATTGTATCCCGAAACTTTTTACATTCCGATTGGTGCCTACTGTACGTTTGTATTGAATTTGGATCAATAAAGTTGAATTGAATTGAATTGAAGTTAAACAAAAACAGAAACTATAATATAATATACACACATGAATGTACCATGTGATTTTTTGCACACGTACTGTTATTTCTTTCATATTGTGCTACATATTTGTACTGATTTAATCGTGTTTATTACTCTTGTCACCAAATGTAATGGTCAATGTAATCAAGTGAACCTGATATTGGGGCCTTTGTATGTGACTGTCCTAGGGTTGCCACCTCTCCCGGATTGGGCGGGAGTCTCCCGTATTTCGATATGATCTCCCGTCTCCAGGAATTAATTTGGAAAACTTTGAAATATCTCGGAATGCTGAAAAGTCCTATTCCCTAGGACAACTGCACAATGCGTCACTGCTCGACATCGAGTCAGAGACTCAGAGTCTGAAACTCTGAATGTCTGATCGAGATTGTATTTTTTAACTATCAGCGGACACTTTTCAAATTCAATTTATATGTCTATGTATTTTTATAACTTTCTGCGGACACTTTTCTATTGAGATATCTATGTTTATGGTGTACGGACTTTCGCTCATAGGACGATCGCTCATAGGACGATCGCTCATAGGACGATCGCTCATAGGACGATCGCCCATAGGACGATCGCTCATAGGACGATCGCTCATAAGGACGATCGCTCATAGGGACGATCGCTCATAGGACGATCGCTCATAGGACGATCGCTCATAGGACGATCGCTCATAGGACGGTCGCTCATAGGAATATCGCTCATAGGGACGATCGCTCATAGGGACTATCGCTCATAGGACTATCGCTTATACGGACCATACATACATATAAGCATAAAAGTAGGGACGCGAGCAATTAACTTCCTATTAAATGATAGATAGTTTTGAAGTATAGGCACATCAAAGTAGGGACAGTTCAGAAATATTCGTGAAATCATTTGGAATGTTTGATAAGTTTTATAATTGGTAGCCAATTGGAAGTGTAGTTAATAATTGCTGGCTAATTGGATGCTAATTGCTTGCTAATTGGAAGTTTATTTAATAATTAATAATTTTTCTCATCGATCGCATTAAATGGATCCATAAACTATGGTCTCAGTGTATTATCGATAACTGTACTTTTCTATGGTCATATGAGCGATAGTCCTATGAGCGATATTCCCTATGAGCGATCGTCCCTATGAGCGATAGTCCTATGAGCGATCGTCCTATGGGCGATCGTCCTATGAGCGATCGTCCCTATGAGCGATAGTCCTATGAGCGATCGTCCTATGGGCGATCGTCCTATGAGCGATCGTCCTATGAGCGATCGTCCTATGTGCGATCGTCCCTATGAGCGATAGTCCCTATGAGCGATCGTCCTATGAGCGATCGTCATATGAGCGATCGTCCTATGAGCGATCGTCCTATGGGCGATCGTCCTATGAGCGATCGTCCTTATGAGCGATCGTCCCTATGAGCGATAGTCCTATGAGCGACCGTCCTATGAGCGATCGTCCTATGAGCGATTGTCCTAGAACCATGTTTATGACTGCGCGTGCAGTGTGCGCGTGAAGTACGCCGTGAACGGTTAGCCCGTCATTATCGTTATAAGCAAAATAGCGTCGCAATGGTGAATTCAAATTCTCACTCTGAGTCTGAGTCTAATCCAGAAAAATGTGTAGTTAAAAAGAAAAAGAAGTATTACTGTTCATTCAACGATGAGTGGCTCAAAGAAGACGATTTTAAGGATTGGTTGGCTAAGAAAAACGATTGGAAGCAGAGTTTAAAATTTGTTTCTTGTGTTTACCTAATGTCTAAAACAAAATGCTTTAAAACCATACTTAGATTCTGTTCTATCAGTGCAATTGCAAATGTTAAAAATTTTTTTGAATCTCCCGGATTCGTATCCTTAGGAGGTTAGTCCCCGGCGCCGCCGCCATCCGCCGCCCCCGTTAAGCCCTCAAGTCGAGACCTGTCGCTAAGCTATCGACTGCTAGCGTCTTCTTTTACTTCATAATTTACTTGTTTAAATCGCGGTTCCAAGTAAACAATGACAGAACAGGGCTTCTACTAGTTAACAGCTGATAACATACAATTAATAATATTGTCCATCCATGTTGTTGTCTATCAATGCATATAGATCTATGTAGAAGCTGAAACTGAAAATTTTCAGTTACTGAAACAAAAACGGACATTATTTCAGAACTGAAACTGTAATAAAAACTGAAATTATTTCAGAACTGAACTTGCACTGAAATAGAAATTGCGAACCAAAAACTGAATTAAAACTGAAACTGTAATTATTTTCAAAACTGAAATATAACTGGCTTTTACTTAGTGGTAAGGTCCATGCTTTATTCATGGGAGTCTGGAGGGGAGCGGTATTTTGCAAAAATTAAATCTTTCGATTATTTAAGTGTTCATAAAAGGAATAAAGTCATGGGCGTCCTAAGGAATTATTGTTTGGGGGGGGTAAAAATTTTATAGGGGCAAACTTTTTGCAGGGGAGAGCAAAAATGACGCTTTTGCATAGAATACCTAATCATAAAAACAGAACACGTGACGACTTTAAAAATAAATGATGGTCAAGGACTTACCTAAATGATTAAGTGTCTTTTAGCATCGTGTAGGGACTGTTGAAATAATCATAATAATCGAAAGATTTAATTTTTGCAAAATGCCGCGGTATTTTGCAAAAATTAAATCTTTCGATTATTATGACTCCCATATTTGACCCACATAGGGTTCATATTGGTCCATCTGATGCCCACAGAAATTATGGCATGGTCAGTACAGTATGCGGTATGTGTAAAATGCATTATATTGTTAGGTAATCAGGTATGTCTAATCTACATACCTGGGTACCTGAGAAGTCGATAGCAAGTCGCTAAGTCAGTCTATAAATCTAAGCGACTTAGTCAGTCGATATGCATGCGACTTAGTCGACTGAGTCGCTGTCAGTCGCTAACTCATCAAGTCAGTCGGTAACTCCTTAGCGACTGACTCCGGGTACTATAGGAGGTGGCAACCCTAGACTGTCCGGATATGCATCTTGTTAAAAGGTGATCAATAAATTAGTTCAGTTCATTCCACCTCATTATTCCAGAATGATTTCAGCAAACTGAATTTAATTTTTACGTTTAACATTACAGTATTTATATCTAAGACTCCATGCCTTGGGACAACGATTCAACACTTTGTTTAAGCCGGACAGGGAATTGCGGAATCATTGATCTAACATGATACATTTCCGATAAGTCTAGTCAGTTGACGTCTAAATCTATTTTATTAATCACGAAATCCCTGAGCAGCGTTTGACACTTTCGAACACGACACCTTACTCGACCATCTGTTGCAGAATATGAATTATTTTATTATTACATAATATTCCAAAGAAATAAATGTTTAAGTTCTATTTTATCCCTCAGACTTGTTGCATCTTTCTGTGTGATGACTACCATGAATTCTTCTCCACCGTACTTATACGGATAATATTTCACAGTACACGAACACCGCTACATTACCATTTATGTAGTATCACAGACATTCAGCCACAAAGAAGCTACAAAATGACCTGAAAACGGTAAACAGTGAATGTTATTGCTGAGCAAAGTTACAAGGGTGCATCAATTTGCAAGCCCATTGAATCACACAAACCTATAGATAATAATCTTATTAGAATTATTAAAAACGTCGGAAATCAATAACCCTTACCTATTACCGTGAGAATCGAATAAAAAACATTTTGGGCTTCAGTACATTTATAGAGCCCGGCTTGTTCCATGGTTACGTTGAAAACGAATAGGTTGCATGTTGTTCCTCCTCCTATCGACTCCACGTCATAATGATCAGCAAATGCAGGTTTGACTAAACAGCCTGGCCCTGCTATAACCACCTCTTCAATCGCAACGCCATTCTTTGATAAATACCAATAACCAATCGTATCATTAGCGGTGCAGTTAAGTTTTCCTTCTTTTCCAATCTCTGCCACTATGTTTGAAGATCCTTGGGTTATTAAGGCATCAATACCTGAAATGTCAATTCATTCAGCAGTTAACCTTCACATAACATTTTGTTTTCGTTCCCAGATAGAAGAATTATTTAAATGAAAAAATAGAAGAATAAATTTTGAAAAACTTCTGAGAGGAAATATGCTTTCTATCCGCCGAATGATTTTTAAAATCTGCCTTGAAGTCTCTCTGGTGCTGTTTCCAAGCACATAAAACTCGATTAAATTATTCTATATAATAATAATAACAACACAACGGGACAAAAATGACCTTTCGAAGATAGGGCCTAATATTTAGAGATTTTCATTATGCACACACATTGCAAACAGCTGTAGGCTAAAGCTATTTCGTAGACCCCCTTTCACGTTGTATTCGTTTTTCCGTTGAATTCGCTGAAAGCTTCAAGCTGGTTATTTGAAATGCGACATGCATTTCAAATTAAATCTCATGTTCATCGCCGCAGCACTCTTTTATTACTAGCATAAGAAAGAACAAAGTAACTGAAAAGTTGGCCGTTTTGAGTTAGATGCAGTTTCAGCATGTATTAGTGGTCTTACACCTTGGTAGGAAGTAAGAACCTACCATCATGATGAGATCATAGAGAACAAGCGTTTGTTAATCCCACGTATCTGCACACTTCGTATCAAATACTAAGTAAGAACTACGCATCTCACATGCGTTGTTTATTCCTAGTAGCAGAGAGCGTTATTTGCAGATCCGTGCTCCACCCTTATGCGCAGTTGCTACTTCCCGGCAATGTTTACGTTTAATTTTACGATTCTGAGCGATAATTAATTATTTTTAAGACTGTAATTTTAATCTGTCTTTGTGGTTTTCATCATTTTTCACGCCGTGAGGTTAAGTTAAATTTAAGCAACAATAAATATAATAATTGCAACCTTTTAAAATGTTTTTGAATGATTTATCATGGATTCGTTTGTGACTATGGGTGATTGTTTTGGGTGCGTAGCAAATTCCCGGTATCCTATCATAAGCGCGACCTCGAAAGAGCGACCATCAAAAGTGCGCATTCAAAAAGGCGCTGCTCACAAAGGCGCATGTCTAAAAGGGCGTTGATAAAAAGAGCGCGCAGTCATAAGAACGAGCTATTAAAAAGGCGGACAATAGGTTTAAGTTCTGTTCTTCTGTCCTGCGTAATTTTATTGATTTTTCCGTAGTTATTACTACTTTATTTAGAAATAATATTAACAATAACAATGTCTGTTTTTAAAATGTTAGACCAACGTTATTTATTGATTTTTTCTTCAACGTCTTCAGCAACTCATTTTCGATTAACTTCAGCCGAAATGTGTTTAGTTATACAATTTAAATAATCTACTGTAAATGTTGTATTCTATGAGAACCTAACATGTGCGAACCATTATAAACAACATTGCAAGTTTTTCATTTAAAACTTTCATTTACATATATATACAGTGAAATATCGTCCGTCCAGAGTAACTATATACCATAGTTTAGGTAAACTACTGCCTCTCAATATGAAAGGATTGTTTCTGAACATGAAAAGATCAATTGTCATCAAAGTGTTATACAACATTTCGTATGTGCGAATTGTTCTTTGGCTTTGAACTTCTAGTTGGCTCCCATGTTTGTATTTTAACCCTCGAATGCCCATGGGCGGAGGTCCGACCGGACCCCAGACCCGCTTTTCCACGGATAACTTTAGAACGGCTATATAATTGTAATAATGGTTTCAGGACACCCTAAAGGTATAAATTTGTCTTCGTATGATATATTTTACGTGATTATTCTACCACCCTATACCCCACAACCATAGCATATACCAAGGACACCCCAAGGTATGTGGCTGATGGTCATACTGGCACATGGTTTACCAGCCGAGAAATAAATTTGTCAACGCACGTTATTAGGCATCGTTGGACGGCGAATTCAACGCTGAGTGTAATACAGTTTGATCTACATCAGTGTTTGTTGCAAATTCGAAGTTATACAGGCAAAAGCTACATGCGTGTAATTGAATACCTGCGAAAAATCCCGAAATTGCAAAACACTACAATCGAGTATTAAAGTTCAAATAAAGTTTCACCTGGCGGCACCATTGTGAAATACCATATATCAGTCGATTGCAAATTTAATTTGGATTATAACAAGCAAATCCCGTTAAAATGTTCCGATCTCTTCTCCAGATATCACAATGAAAACGCTGGGGTCCGGTCGGCATTCATGTACCAAAAAATAGCTTGGACACTCGAGGGTTAAAGTCTTTGGTTCTTCCGACTGCGAACTTTTTCGCCTTTTCGATTGTCGCCCTTTTTTAGTAGCGCGCTCTTTTGATCAGCGCCCTTTTAAACGGTTCCGCAAGAACTCGTCTACAGACTTTTCGTCTACGACATTTCGTCTACAACTTATCCAGGTTCTAGTTTGAGGTATATTTTCATCGCTGATCCAGCTTTCAGCGATGAAGATATAAAAGATAAAAATGGATAAACGATGAAAATATACTTCAAACTAGAAGCTGGATCAGTTGTAGACGAAAAGTCTGTAGACAAATTGTCGTGACACCCTTTTAAACATGCGCCTTTGTGAGCGGCGCCTTTTTGATTTTGCCCTTTTGATTGTCGCTCTGTCGAAATCACCATTATGATAGTAAATCCGAATTCCCGACACCCCAGTCCCCGAAACAGAATTTCGCCGGATCTCTGAAATCTATTTTCTAAGTTACAACAAAGTTATTTGCGCAAAACTAACTTTTAGAGACATTTTCGAATTCATTATTCAGGAAATTAACCGGCTAATCAATAGGCCTACTAGTTTTCAGGAATCGAGCATTTGGCAGAATACTGTTTTCGGGAATTCGATCAATTTTACATTTCCTGGTTTCGGGGATTCGGGTAGACCCAGACTGTTTTGTAGGCTTACACGGTTGAGGTTTTTATGATTTAACTTGAAAGACGATATGATAAAATGTGTTGAGAGTATAAGTACAGAGGGTGTGGGGTGCGTCTGGCAGTTTTTTTATTCGATTACGCATTGATTCATTTCGTCAAACCAATCCACACTATCGTCGGGAGCATGTCCCCAAACAGGCGCTGCTTCCCATCAGATATTTATATTACGGAAATTTACAGTGACTTTACAGCGAAACATTCAGATATAATCTGCTGTTATGATCTCTATCATAAAGTGACAAAGGAGGCGAACATGTCGTTTGCAAACTAGGAGTGTGAGCGGCGTGAAGAATTCTCTTTACATATTTCATGCAGTAAAGATAATCTTTCAGTAGCATGATTGTGACATATGCAAAAAATGACAGTAAGCACATAACTAAAGCTGAAGTTAGTCGTACTGAGTATCGTGACAAGCCGATGGATAATGATTGATTATGTATGCTTTTCTGCTGAATTCCAAAACTATTAAAATCGGTGTGGAGCATCGATTTACAGGAGCAGCTTTGGGGGACAAAGGCATTTTTCGTCCAGTTGCAATGTTTTGGCATGAAGGTGTAGCCGAGCGATAAAAGAAGAAATTTGTAGCACCTTCCATAAATTTGTTCTTGAAAATCTGGACAGAAGAACTTACCTTAAGACTTGATGATTGTAGTGGACAAAACAAAAACTGGGCTCTTGCATTTTTTACTTATACTGTGAATAGTAGGCCTACCGAAGTTGACTGCAACGAAATTTAAGTTAAATATTTTGAACCTGGCCACAACTCCATGACTGCAAATTCATTTCATCACCAGGTAGAATGTAATTTATCGAAAACTGGCAAAAATTTATGATTTTAGTGATGTTGTTTCATGTGTACAAAGTTCAAATTCGGGTAGAGTAACAGTCAAAACCATGGAGGTGTCCGACCGTTGTGATTGGCCCAATTTGTCGTCAACTTGCAAACTTAACAAAAGAAGTCCTAGACCATATATTTCAGATATTGTTCAGATTGTTGCAAGGAGAGGAGCGAAGAACCTGTTATACATTAAGCAGTATTTAACATGGTCCAGATATAACTTTGAATTTCTTAATTGGACGTGCATGCAAATTAGGCGTCCAAAACCCAAATGCAGGAACTGAGGCGAAAGGGATTCCCGGGAGAAAAAAGATTACAATATTTCTAAACTGATCGTTCTGATGCCAGAAGATAGAAGAAAATTCAGGCAAGATATTAAGACATCAGATGCATCAGATGTTGTGAACCTAATAAATGCAGATTAGTAGGCCTAAGTGTGATTCTTCTTCATCTGTCCTGTGATATGTTCACTGTCACAGACTGTTTTCGTAGTCGGATATGATCAAATATATGTTATATAATTATTTTTAACCCTGATCCGAACAAAGGGGAGGTCTGGCCAGACCCCGTGCATATATTTGTTGCATAACTTTTTTTAAATATTACATTTGTTCAAAACCCTTATATGACTTTGTTACTCAATTGTTGAGCAACAATGAGTGCATCTAAATCAGAGTTTTTCAAACTGTGGTCCGCGGACCCCTGGGGGTCCGCGAAGGATATGGCGGGGGTCCGCGAGAGCGTTTTGAAAATAATGTGATGCTTAACACTGTATGGTTTTATCATTAACAGCCTGTGTTTTCAAATGTATATATGCTACTTATAGTGTGCCTGTAACTGTATGATCCACAAGGATCCAATTGGGTATTCGATCACACCAGTTTTGTGCTGCTGCTGATAGTTATTCTTTGCGTACTAGGGCCTACAGTGACGTAAATAAGATGTATTGTAGGCTTATGGTCACGTTACATTTCTAGCCTAATAACACGTGTGTTTTTATAAAATTTAATATAGGGCCTATAATTTCAACTGCCAATCATTTCTGCACCCAATGTAAGCGCGATGTATTTGAAGCCTTCATCAGAAGTAGGCCTACAACTAGATTCCATTTAAAAAAGTTTAAGATATTCATAAAACAAACTTTGAAAGTCTACAAGTGTTTCATTTAGAAAATCAACACTGAATGTGAGCCTGATTGTTTTTTCCATGGAAGAAACACCGAAGCTCTAGCTAGGACGCTAGGCTAGTTGTTTTTACATAAACGCTATATTTTCTTCTAATTGTAACTCTGGACTGACTTGGGCTTCTGAAAAAACACACTTGCTCTATAGTCTATAGCATTAAGTATTACAAGACATAGTTAGCTAAAAAAAATGCCAAAAATGGACTCTAGTGGTTCCTCCAGTGAAGGCTTCATTTGCAATATGCTGGTCTATTTCCGGATTGTGTACTCTGGACTTGTAGAATTAGAAATTTGTGGAATTCGCCTGGTTTTAGCCTTTAGATGAGCGATAATACAGAGATTTGCAAAGCATATCCCTATTTCGTTCACGTTCGCTGTTATATGCGACCTATATAATTTTGCTGGTTGTATTATGGATAACTTTCTGAAACGTAAGAAAACAGTGCTTAGGCCTAACCAAAGTAGCACCAATTACGGACAGTTTTTGCAAAGCAAAGCAAGCACATCCCTCTCGCTGACATTACTGGCTTTTGGCGAAACCGATGTCATTCGTTTCTTTTAAAAATGACTGCAGTGTTTCATAGTTATTGCAGGGAGTTAATAACAATTTATTTAGTGTTACTTTTTATATTATAATAGTCCTCAGCGTCATAAATAAGCAAGCGTGTATTGTGGAAATAGTCTATCTGCCTGTTATTTTTATTAAATTTTAAGGATAGGGGCCTAAATTTTGCTTTGTAAATACTGGGGTCCGCGAGCTATGCCTAGAAAAAATAGGGGTCCCTGGTCCAAAAAGTTTGAAAACCTCTGATCTAAATGACCAAAAACACTGACTGCTCAGGAGGCACTGAAGATACTACTGGCTGAGACTAATTTTGACAGTTTCGACAGTGACGGCGCTTACGACAAATGTGAATGTGACGAGATGCCAATGCCTGAAGAGCAACTTTCAGATGTTTCTGATGATGAAGATAACGTTGAAATTTACGATAATGATGAACATAATGATGAGATTTGTCTTGAAGGTGATGATGACTCTGACGAAACTGTTAATAATGATGAAGCCGATAGACATGAATACGAATCAAGATCCGGATATTTTTCGCAGTCTAATCCACTTCAAACGGGCTGTGCTCGGTTGCATAATGCAATAAAAGAAAAATGTGGATATTATTGAACAACACAGATTGGGAGATGAAGAAGCGTTTCAAAAGGCGTTTGCTCTTGTAGCAGCTTGAGATCTCTCTCGTAGCACCGTCAGGGCATATTTTAACTGTATAACTAGTGGGACAAATGTCCCAGTAGTTTTAGGATTTGTCCCAGTAGTCAGGCTGATTTGTCCCAGGCAATGTATGTATAAAGTATAACTAGTGGGACAAATGTTGGAAGAATTTTAAGATTTGTCCCAGTAGTATTGTTGATTGACCCCCTATTATTGGTTGGGAGACCGGAGAAAACTTGTAAAAAAAGGTGATGACTAAAAAAAACAGGTAGTTTTAGGATTTGTCCCAGTAGTCAGGCTGATTTGTCCCAGGCAATGTATGTATAAAGTATAACTAGTGGGACAAATGTTGGAAGAATTTTTAGATTTGTCCCAGTAGTATTGTTGATTGACCCCTTATTATTGGTTGGGAGACCGGAGAAAACTTGTAAAAAAAAAGGTGATGACTAAAAAAAAAACAGGTCATCAACTTTTTTTGGGAGATGAATTCCTAAAAAAAGTCTTAAAGTTTGCGGAGATGAATTCCTACAAAAAGTTCTTCGACTGATTTTGTCCCAGTAGTCAAAATTCCTTAAAATATGCACTGAGCACCGTGGATCACTACCAGAAAAAGCAAACCACAGTCAGGCGCAATGCGGCGTGCAATCTTGGCTGCAGTATTTCGGATTGTTGCTCAGCAGAAGCAGGAAGAGGAGGGTATAAAACGACGATGTTAACTGAGTGGCAGGAAGAAGGACAGAAAAACACAGTACATATACTGCAAATGTTACAAACCAGTCTGTCTGTCTGTCTCACTGTTCTTCTGCTCAACAGTACACATGTGATCAAGGCAAACAAGATCAAGACTTACCGACTAAATTACATGCTTACAATTACAATTTATTTAATTATTTTGAGAGATATTTTCTATAAAACAGTCATGTAGCATTTGAGCATAACAGCATTCAGTACTAACTTTACTAGAATAATGGTTTCTTCATTTTTTGTTCTAATTTTATAGATAAACTATCATTCAGTCGATCAAACATTTATGACAGACTGTCACAAAATAATGTAATTGAACATTTAGTTTCAAATTCATTGTAGAAATTATTTATTTTACATGGAAAGACTGGTACATTGTTATTTCTTGTTAACCTAATAACATTTTGCAAAATTGGCATATAAAAAACACTGTTACCTATGAAGAGACCATATCAAAATAGGGGGTCTACCAGACCTCCCGTGTTCAAATTCAGTTGCATTTTCGCATGTTCGGATGAGGGTATAACTGGTTTCATATCTTTA
The DNA here is from genome assembly GCA_963556255.1 of Allolobophora icterica. Classification (NCBI taxonomy): domain Eukaryota; kingdom Metazoa; phylum Annelida; class Clitellata; order Crassiclitellata; family Lumbricidae; genus Allolobophora; species Allolobophora icterica. The sequence continues at coordinate 53,255,717 of OY744613.1, read as the reverse complement.
AAAATAATGTTGGCTATACTTGATCTGAACTATGAGTAAATTGTTGAATTTTTCCACACTGAAATAGGATTTTATGCAGGTGCGTTGTTCTTAATAATTATTGGTTATGTCGTCGGTTTTCAAAGCTAAGTAAAAACACATCAACTGATATTTAAAATATTTATGAGAAAAAATATTTATGAGAAAAAATATTTAAAATTCATTTCCCCTTAAAGTGGTAGCTTTTTGTTACATATGTTGGCTAAAAGCAAACAGAATATGAATATAGGATCCACTTGGCAGCAAGCAGTTTATGTTTTTTTGCATTTATCTCAAAATAAACTTTTTCCAGATGCGTAGTTCTTTCTTATGAGTGCAGTAGTACAGTGCACACAATTTATGAAACTAGATTACTTGAAACAAATTTTTAAAGAATAAGTGTTACTAACCTTTATGCACCAGAAAAACCACGAAGAAACAGCTACCAAGTCTGTAATTCATAATGTTTCGTTTTATAAGCACTCTACTTCGTTCCAGTGCGGAAGAAAATCTTTCAAACACTTGAAAAGCGAATAATCCTGAATTTCCCTATCGAAGATGTCATGCCCTTTAGAGGTTGTTATCTTAGCGGCCTCCTAGCAACTATGCTATAGTCACTCATGGACGAACGCTATTTATTATGTTCTTTCGTCAGAATTACTGTTTGCTGCGTTCGCTAGGTGGCGCATTGAAAAAACTAAACCCACATCTCTCTATTACGTTTTATACAACATTCCTAATTTGGTTTTCTAGACTTGAAAGTTTTTGATGCATTTTTGAAAAATTTTGATATTGCGAGATATAGAAGACAATGGCACATTCATGAAATAAGTAAACACAATGTGTGCATGTGCACACATTGAAACTGTGAAATTTTAGTTGAATAATAACTGCCTTGCGCGTGGTTTGTGGTTGGTGTGACATGCATCGATTTGTTGGCAAGCTGAACACTCGCGATACGCGCTTACTAATACAATAGCGAAAGTGTTTGACTAAGAGCAATGCATACGTATAATTTTGATATATTTCAGAATCTTGGGATTTTTATTTTAACAATTGCAGGTAATTTTCATCTTTTCCAATTTAGTCACCATCATCTTCGTGATGTGTCTAGGTGGAAGTAGGGCCTACGCCTAGCAATCCATCGTCTAGAGACAGCTGTTCTAAACCGTCTAGGGCCTAACTGGTGAATTCCAGCCTTACGCGAGGACAAAATAATATGGCCTTTGAAACGCTTTTACAATTTGTTTAACCCTATGACGCACACCTTCCGAGCCAACACATTTAGCACACCTGGGGTCTAATGGACCCCATCGACAACACGGCCCCCAATTCTACAATTTTAATAGAACATGGAAATGAATGATCCTAGTTTAGGTAGGAGAGAGTGCATGCAGCTATGCAAAATGTTTGGATCATGGTATGATGTTATATTCTCTGTAAGAAATTTTTTATTGTGATGAACAATAATCAGTTATTCAAACGAACGCAGACAGATTAAACAGCGCTTTTACCGTGCTTGTGGTGCTGTCTGAAATTTTGATTGCTGGTCAAAGCCGAGTTGTCTATCGTTATGTTTCTTCCAGTTTTTTACCATGGCAGTACAAGTCTTTCCATTATTGATGTAACCGGGATTATGCTATAGTCAATGCGTCATGAGACTACCAATGTCACAGCCTGGGGTCTGTTGGACCCCAGGTATGCTAAATATGCCCGAGGTGTCTATTTGATTTTTTTACTCTTTAACCAAAAACATAAATCTCTTCAAAGTTATCCACAAATGTAAGGGGCTGAATATCTGAGGAATTAGAAATATATCAGATTTTTACTATTTGTATCGACGTAATTATCAAGAAACTGCCATCGCTGGGTCCAGCAGACCCCAGGTGTGCGTCATAGGGTTAAAAAAAATCGGAGTCTACCTGAATGGTTCGTGTTTGGTAGAATAGCCCGTATCGCGCCATATAAGAATTCTGCATTTAGAATGTAATATATAGACTCTATAGGCCTAACTCATTCCCGCCTGAATTTTCTTTTCGAAAAATGAGTAAATGCATAAAACATTTATATGTTCTGAAAATTATATTTTATTGCAAACAAAACTTGACTTATAGGTTTATAGCAGCCTTAGAAAGCTAACGAGCAACACAGTCACCGATACAGAAATAAATTTGTTTTTTTCGCAACAATCCAGAGTTGAAAAAATATGGTTCGTTATCATACTTTGCTCCAAATTGCAAACCATGCGGGCGTATCCGAAAGAACGTGGTCACCGGCGATATTCAAATTTCCGACGAATTCATCGGAAGACGAGAATTCTTCGTCAGAACCATCATTCATGACATACATCAGAACTTCGGAGCTCGGGATTCAAACATGTTTTTCCACTGCATTATCTAACTTTCTGTCAACAAACTAGACTCTAAAATACGAGAAATATTCCGGACATCAACATTGATGTCCCGCCGGATCGGGTCTAATACATAAATTGCATGATTGTGAAACCAGGTTATAGTGTGCACTGTATACTAGTGATAAAAGGGTGATGCGGCTTCAACGGTTCTAGGTAACATGGGATTCAATTTCAAAAATGCATGTCGTATTTCAAGTAACCAGCTTCAAGCTTTCAGCGACTTCAACGTAAAACGAATGGGGGTTCAAGGAATTAGCTTTAAAGCTGTTTGCAATGTGTGTGCATAATGAAAATCTCTTAATATTAGGCCCTATCTTCGAAAGGTCATTTTTGTCCAAATTTTTTATGTTATTATTATTTTTTCCCCGAGGTTGGCCTACATGTAATCCCTCAGGAGTCTAAAAAATTATGCCAGGAGCTGTTGTTGAATGTCTGAAAAATCAGGCCTCGTCCTCCGCAACATTAGTGAAAGTGCCACGAAATGCGATGGCGTTGTAGCGCTGGATGCAGATGGAAAAGCGCTGAAAGAGAAAAGTGACCTCCCGCGGCTCTCCAGAAACGGACGAGAGACGCTGGCCAACTTGGCCAAGCTCACGGATGAAGCCAACCCCGGCAGAGTTGATGGGACCCAGGGTTTCAAGGGCAATAGGCAAAAGAGGTGTGATGATGGCAACCCCGAGTACTTCTCGATTTTACGTACTGCGGCTTGTTCAGCATCGGCCCCCGCTGCGTTCGCTTTGTGGGCAATGTATGATGCCGCACAGGTGTGCACCACCGTGGCATCCCAGGCCAGATGTTTGCCTGCCGCCCAGAGGATTAGCGTTGCTCCGTCTGGTCTCCTACCGTCTACACGAAACAAACCAGAGGGTTCTTTCGTGCTTGGAACATCGGCTTTCTGTAGGGCCCGCCAGACTATATCGTTAATGGCGTGATGACGAAGGGCTCGCCCAAAAGCCAGTCTACAAGCGAGGCCATGTTGGCCGTCAGGACCTACCAGGACACCGCAGCTACACTGATGTGGTCCAGTCCCAATCGAAGGCCAACTGCCACGCGGACCGCCTCATTGCTGAGACATAGGCCACACGATGGAATTGGCAGGACCGTCAACCAGTCGCCGGAGTGAGCGGAGCTCACTGCCAGCAAGCGTGCTCGGTCAACTGGGTTATTGCTGTTATTCCAAACTGCCAACCTATCTGCTTCGATTACTGGCCTGTCCCAGGTCGCCTGTTTTACAGGCATTGGGTCAACACAAGATGGAAGTGTCCCCCTACGAGCCATCAACATATCACCCAGATGCGAATCGGTCGCCGCCGAGCTGAGACCAAGAATGGCTTCTTGGAGTACGAGGGTTGTCGCAGCTGAAGCCAAATAGGCGGAAGAAGCCAGCGACCCAACCCTCCTCATACCAAGACCGCCATATCTAATGGGCAGCGTGGCCTGCAACCATTGGGTGATGTCCAGCTTGATGTTAACAATGGCTTCGAGGCCGTCTCTCATGATGTTGTCAAGCCATTCCAATGTCGAGTGGTCAAAGCAAGGGGAGCAACGGAGCAGATGGCTAATCCTAGGAGCACCAAATGAGGATCTTAGAAGTACCAGGGCACTTTGAGAAGACAGGCGTTGTAGATTCGTGATGGCATCACTCAGAAGCCCACATTGTTGCTCGAGAGCAGAGTCTAAAGCCTGACCTTTGAAAAGAGGTGCCCCCAGTAAGATGATAGAATCACAGTCAAGGCGTTGGAAACCAGTTGGAAAATTGGAAAATTATTATTATTATTATTATTATTATTATTATTATTATTATTATTATTATTATTATTATTATTATTATTATTATTATTATTATTATTATTATTATTATTATTATTACACAGAATAAATTAATCGAGTTTTATGTGTTTGGAAACAGCACCAAAATAATTCGGTGGATAGAAAGTATTTTTCCTCTCAGAAGTTTTTCAAAATTTATTCTTCTATTTTTTCATTTAAACAATTCTTCCATCTGGGAACGAAAACAAAATGCTATGTGAAGGTTTACTGCTGAATGAATTGACATTTCAGGTATTGATGCCTTAATAACCCAAGGATCTTCAAACATAGTGGCAGAGATTGGAAAAGAAGGAAAACTTAACTGCACCGCTAATGATACGATTGGTTATTGGTATTTATCAAAGAATGGCGTTGCGATTGAAGAGGTGGTTATAGCAGGGCCAGGCTGTTTAGTCAAACCTGCATTTGCTGCTCATTATGACGTGGAGCCGATAGGAGGAGGAACAACATGCAACCTATTCGTTTTCAACGTAACCATGGAACAAGCCGGTCTCTATAAATGTACTGAAGCCCAAAATGTTTTTTATTCGATTCTCACAGTAATAGGTAAGGGTTATTGATTTCCGACGTTTTTAATAATTCTAATAAGATTATTATCTATAGGTTTGTGTGATTCAATGGGCTTGCAAATTGATGCACCCATGTAACTTTGCTCAGCAATAAGATTCACTGTTTACCTTTTTCAGGTCATTTTGTAGCTTCTTTGTGGCTGAATGTCTGAGATACTACATAAATGGTAATGTAGCGGTGTTCGTGTACTGTGAAATATTCGTATAAGTACGGCGGAGTAGAACCCACGTTAGTCGCTGTCCTCTTAACTTTTCTTGACACTTATTAAATATGGGCTTATTTTCCCATATTACTCTCTTTGGACTTATTCAAAGCCCAAAAATAGCATTGGCTTACTTCTCAACAGTCGCCCATATCCTCTGGTTATCAGGTAACTTCTGGCAAAATCTCTCTAAATCCCATCGGACTACTAAACACCTCTCGTATCCCATTTCAGCACTACCAACCGCCACTGTACAGTATTCTCGTTTCGACACCATTCCCTCCGCCTCATTCCTCATCACTCGTCGTCGCCCAGTTCATTTCTCTGCCAAATCTTGCTCACTCTACTGCTTTCTGGTGACATCAAAACAAATCCTGGTCCCAGCAAACACTCCTCAGTTCATACATCTAGGTCTCTCAAAAAGAAATTTTTACTCCATTCTTTAAATATTCGGTCATTTCTCAACTCCCAAAACTTAATTGTCTTAAGTGAGCTTGTCACCTGCTCTCGACCACCCGATCTCATTGCCCTACAAGAAATCTGGATCTCTACTTCGTCCTCTAACTCTCATCTCTCTGATTGCACTCCTTGTAGCAGCAACATGCTAAGCTTTCCTCGCATCACCTCCTCAAAATCTGCTGAAATCTCTGGTGGTGGCACTGCTTTCTTGGTCCGTGAACCGGTTGTTGTCTTAAATTCCTCTCGCCATACCTTTCCCTCTTTCGAATGCTCCTCCACAACTCTTCGACTTGCTTCCGACCTACTCACAGTTTTCAATATCTATCGCCCTCCACCTCTTCTGCCTGCTCCTCCAAACCCTCTATCTTCCTTTACGAATTTGGCTTCCTGCTCTCTTGAGCCACTACTCCCAACGAGTTCTTATTAACCGGCGATTTCAACATTCATTTATTTATTTTTTATTTTATTTATTCCGGATATTTCTATAGCGCCTCTCGAGTCATCTACTACTCAAAGGCGCTCCCGACTACAGCATTGGTATACTGTGCCGGAATTTTCACGCCGAAGCGCCACGAGCAATTGTGAGTGAAGGACTTGCCCAAGGTCCGTACGCAGCGGCTAGAGTGGGATTCGAACCTGCAACAGTAGATGGGAACTGGGGTTTTGGGGGCACCCCGTTATTCCGTCAAAATACCGGGGGTTGGTCTCCACCCCCTCAATTTTTTTGTCCCCACCACTCCGTTATCTCACCGAATTAAGAGGATGCCGGTCTACACCATCTAGACCTCCAGAGAGTCCGTAGATCCCACGGGTGTACGAATTGCACCACCAAAAACCTGCAAGCCGAGCCGCTTTGAATTCAGTCCAAAAAACAAAACAAAAAGTGCCTTAACACATCAAGCCACAAAAGTGTCGTTTGCTGCAGGCCGAGAACCTCCCACGAGGTCTGGAACTAGCTAATTATAAAAAATAATCAATTAAATAAATGAACAGGTTATGGTATACATAAAACATAATGTTAGGACAAAACTTTTGCATTTGGCTCGGTATAGGTAAAACATCCCTCTGCTGTCGCAGGTGCATTGGGGAGTACTGTTTCAAACATTTGGCACGACTGCGAAACGGTTGTGGGACAAAACCATTTGCCAAATGTGGAAGGGGTATAAAAACACACGTGGGTGAGTGTATGAAATGTGGTTATTTCGCTAAATATTTGAGAGCTCGACGAGGTGGGTTAGTTCGCGAATTTAATAAAGAATGGAAACGTCTATCATCTATATCAATAGACTAGATAATAAAAAAAATTTCTATTTAAAGAAATGATAAACTTATTATATTAAAGAAAAGTTTGCCACATTACTATAAAAAATAATTTTTAACTATGGCATTGTCTACGAATGAAAAAATTCAACAATTGCTGGGTGAGTTTACCGGGCCACCAGCTCTTCGGGCTGTTCTACAGAATATCTTAGACGAACCTATACCAGATTCAGTCAAAAGACGCTTACTACAGCCACTGCTTCCAAGGCCAATTCCTCCAGTGCGCAAGCGCAGAGGGGCGAAACGTAAGGCCCTTCTGGCAGAATTCGACCCACTCCTAATTAAGAAGGATAGAGGTGGGCCACCACCCTTTCTAGTACACAAACAGCTCGCCAATCAGCTTCTGAGAGACTTTCGTGCAGAAGTACCTCTTAACCACAGGCTGGAAGGAGATGCGTTGGCTTTCTTGAGTGCAATGGAGAAAAACATTGAGTCGCAGCTCAACGAAGAGCTCTTGAAAAATGGCGGTTTGAAATACACTCAAGTGTTGACTGTTGAGTTGGAAAAGTTGGCACCGACCCTTGACAATGTGTACGATGGCAACGCGGCTCCCGGTTTTATTACCACTACGACCTACTTTCGAAGCAAAGCAGTACCAATTACCAATGCGGGTAAAATCCAAGGGGTTATACGAAATGCCCAGGCCTAAGTACTAAAACTCCTCGAGGAGTACACCAATGAGGGATCGGGGTGGAGGGTGAGGCGGGTCGTGGCGCTAGACCTAAGTTTTGCAAGATATAAGCCTTTCCGAGGCAAGAGCTATTTTCCCACACCAAAGTATATACCCCCTCGCACCGTTATTAATGTAAAGAATAAAGATAACCGATGCTTCGAGTGGGCCATACTAAGCGCCATGTATCCAGTAGGTCATGGGCAAAATCCGGATCGCCCAACTAAGTATCAGGCCCACCTTCAGGAGCTAAACTTTGACGGTATTGAATTTCCAGTGAAGGTCACAGATATCGACAAGTTTGAGCGTCAAAACCCAACTATAAGCGTCTCAGTCTTCGGGTGGGATAAAGCTTTGTATCCAATTCACATTTCAAACCGGGCCAGTGTCCACAATATTGACCTACTACTACTGGCCGACGACGCAAATGAAAATTTTCACTATGTCTGGATCAAGGACTTGGCCCGAATGCTGTACAAAAACAGCGATCATAAAGAGCGAAAGCACCCATGTCGCCGCTGCCTACACATATTCTGTAGACAAGACTTGCTGGATGCCCATATCAAAGATTGTCAGGGCATTAGTCAGAAGCCTCAGCGGATTGAGATGCCAAAAGAGGATGAAAATATCCTCAAATTCCAGAGTCACCAGAAACAGATGCGCATTCCGTATATCGTTTACGCAGACTTCGAGGCTCTAAACATACCAATCGAAGGTGCAATCATGAACCCCAGCGAGAGCAACACCAGACAGATAGCTGAGCAGAAACCATGCAGCTTCTGTTATATAGTGGTTCGATGCGACGGCCGCACGAAGAAACCAGTTTTATATCGTGGAGAGAACGCCGTGCCAGAGTTCCTGCAACGACTACAAGGCGAGCTGGCCTCTATCAAACAAAGGCTGGCCGCCCCAGCTAAAATGATTATGTCAGCAGTTGATCGCCAATCATTCCGCGAGGCAATCGAATGTCATATCTGCGGAGATGCGCTCGAAGAGGATAGAGTTCGCGACCACTGTCACATTACCGGTAAGTACCGAGGTGCTGCTCACAACGCCTGCAACCTCAAACTTCGAATATATCCAGATAAGTGTAAGGTACCAGTGGTCTTCCACAATCTAAGAGGTTATGACAGTCATCTCATCATGCAAGCGATAGGTAGCTGTGAGGCCGCACAGGATGAGGAAACTGAAATTAACTGCATCCCAAACAATATGGAGAAATACATGACATTCAACATAGGACAACTACAGTTCATTGATAGTCTCCAGTTTCTAAACAGCTCGTTGGATAAATTATCAGGAAACCTATCACTGGAAGATCTGAAAGTCACAACGGCGTATATAAACGAAAAAAATCACAATGATAGGACAAAACTAGATCTTTTGAGGCGAAAGGGCGTATATTGTTAAGAGCACATTGACAATTACAACCGCTTCGAAGAAGATCGACTTCCACCCAAAGAAGCGTTCTACAGCAAGCTCACACGAGAGAACATTTCTGATGAGGATTATGAACACGCCCAACGAGTATGGAACGAGTTTGATTGTAAAACTCTGGGCGATTATCACGACTTATATCTCCGAACGGATGTACTTCTACTAGCCGATGTATTCGAGACCTTCAGATCCACTTCGATGAAGCACTACAGTCTGGACCCGGCAAACTACTTCTCCTTACCAGGAATGGCCTGGGACGCTTTGTTGAAAAAGACGAAGATCGAACTCGAACTTTTAACCGATATAGATATGCATTTGTTCGTAGAGAAAGGTCTCCGAGGTGGAATCTCGATGGTATCTAAGCGCTTCGCAAAAGCCAACAACCCGCAATGCCCCGACTACGATACCACGAAGCCAGACAACTGGATCATGTACCTCGACGCGAATAATCTTTACGGTTGGGCGATGCAACAGCCACTGCCAGTTGGAGGATTTAGCTGGGAAAGTCCAACTCTCGATGAAGTGTTGGAAACTCCAGACGACGCGCCTGAAGGCTTCCTGCTCGAAGTCGATCTCGAGTACCCGGAGCAAATTCACAATGCACATAGCGACTATCCCTTAGCACCGGAGACCCTGACAGTCCAGGAGGAGTGGTTGAGTGACTATCAGAATGTGCTTATGAACGAGTTGGGAAGCAAGTTCACAAAGCATGTGAAGTTAGTACCAAGCCTACGACCTAAGGAGCGGTATGTGGCCCATTATAGAAATCTTAAACTATACCACTCGTTGGGCCTACGAGTTGCTAAAATCCATCGTGCCATTAAGTTTAGACAGGAGGCGTGGATGGCTCCATACATCGAGATGAACACGAAATTGAGAGCGAAGGCAACGTCAGAATTTGAAAAGGACTTCTTCAAACTGACTAATAATGCGGTCTTTGGCAAGTCCATGGAGAATCTTAGGAAAAGAATCAGGGTTGACCTGGTACCGACCTCAAAAGTTGACAAACTTCGTAAACTTATCGCCGACCCGGCCTACATATCGCACAAAATCTTCAACGACCAACTCGCCGCGATTCACAGTTTGAAGAACAAGCTCAAGTTAAACAGGCCTGTATATGTCGGCCAGGCTGTCCTCGACCTCAGCAAGCATCTCATGTACGACTTCTGGTACAACGATGTGAAAAACGAGTACGGAGAAAAAGCCCAGTTGCTATATACAGACACTGACAGCCTGTTATTTCAGGTGGAAACTCCGAATGCCTATGCCGATATGTGGAATAAAAAACACCTATACGACCTCTCAGAGTTTCCAAGAGACAGCCCCTACTACGACGTCGAGAACAAGAAAGTCGTGGGCAAGTTCAAAGATGAATGTAACGGAGTTGCCATAGCCCAATTCGTGGGACTGCGTCCGAAGATGTACTCGATCTTAAAATCGGGCGGTTCAGAGATCAGGAAAGCAAAAGGCGTTCAGAGAGCAGTTGTGAAGAAGGATCTGCACCACGAGCTATACAAGGAATGCCTGTTCGAACGAGAAGAAATGCGGCACACACAAGTCGTGATTCGAAGCCACGACCACCAGATCGGAGTGTACGAGCAGAATAAGATCAGCCTCTCTCCATTAGACACAAAAAAGTGGATTTCTCCGGACGGGATAACAACGCTGGTATACGGGCACTACAAAATTAACGACGGTTGAGTATTCTGTCGGGAGGTAATTCAGTGCCCATAGGAACCAGAAGCAGCTCCTCACGCACAAAACCGCGGCCAGGCCCATCAACTAGATGGTATAAAGCCGGTTGGCCAGGTTGCCGAACAACATCGAAAATAGCGTGGATGGTGAGCGACCAGTTAGGGTCGGTGGCGCGTTTGCTGCCGCCCTCGAGCTCGCCGGGAGCATACAAATATCGAACGAGAACGTCATGTCCGAGAATTGGCTCATCCAGGCCTACGACACGATGAACAGGAAGAGAGGGCTTCCGTATCACTTTAGCAGCTTTCATCGCTTCAACCGGCTTCAAGTCGAGCAAACGCGTCGGCTCATTGTTTAGTGCAGCTACAACTTCGGGCAATCGTCTAACCCATTCCACTGACCGTTCGGATGACCCCCTTGCAGCCAGGAGCAATTCCTGAGCGTACTGGGCACCGAAAAGTCGCTCAGCTAGAGTACGGTTGAAACGCTCAACGATTCCCTGTTGACGATGATTCCCAGCCTGTCCCCGTCTTACAAGAACATCATGTTTCTTCAGCAACGGCGTAAAAGCACCCATAAATTCGCGTCCAGGATCGACCTGAAAGAGTCGAGGCCAAGTCAATGGGCCCCTCTTATAGATTCGACTTAAAGCCGTGGCGACTTCGGTCGCACTTTTGTTGATCAACGGTTCAGCTTCTTTGTATCGTGATGCAACATCAACAACCGTGAGAGCGTATTTATAAGTCTTTTGGCCTACTTTATCGTGAGGTAAAAACAAGAGATCAGCCTGGTGTACGGAGTTTGGCCGATTTTCCTCGAATTTCGGATGTGGAATGCGGTGAGGAACGGGAAGATAAATCTGCCACACGGCTTGTTTCTTCAGCCAATCGCGAGCCTCGGCCTCGGAAACTTTGGCGGCCGAGGCCAGTTTTTTCACCGCAGCCTTGCCTCGCCAGTAACCTTTAGGGCTGTAATAAATAGTTGATAGGTTCTTAGTCATTTCAGTAAAAACTATATATTACAAACAGGTAAACACATACACAAATGAACGCAAATGAAAAAATTCATTCGCGTTTGCGTTTTCATAAATGAAACTCATTTATGGCCCTTCGTTCTGACACCCATCCCCAGCCTCGACTTCGCTGACATAATGGCCGATACGAGTCGGGCGTCCTTCTTTTCATAATCTGGAGTTTCATCGGTGAGTGCGATCTTAGACGCGGCTGCAGCGAGAATATCATCTGCGTGATTACGCCCCGGAGTGTCTTTATGAACTGCATAAGCCACATCATGGTGGAGACACGCACGGTCGAGCTGATTAATACCGTGATATCGCTGTGACAGCCGTTTATCGAGTTGTGTGTATGGCCCACAATACGAGTATTTTCCCGTGTTCTGGAAAGAACCTCCCGGATTATCTTCCGAAGACATACCGGATGGAAGGCTCATATGCATCTCAGGCAGAGGTAGAGCGTTGAGGGCCCTATTCAGTAGAGATCCTCCGCGAAACTCATGAGTCTCGCGCTCACGAGACTTATGCTTCCGCGCTTTAGAAGGCAAAATTTGGCTCTTCTTTGCACCGCAGACGGCACAGGTGCCCTTCTTCGCTGGTCGCCCGTTTTTTAGCTCAACGATTGTTTCATTTGAAGACTCAGTGTGTTTGTTACATCGTAGGCAATACATTGTTTTCGTTGTATATGATTAAAGACTTGTCTCTATATGGAAATAACAAATTTTGATCTTGAAGCCGACGATGGGAAAAAACACCACCATTGGTTGTTGCCATCCAGCATACGGTGTATAATCTGTGGGCCTAGCGGATGTGGGAAAACAAACTTACTGCTTAACCTTCTGTTGAATAAAGGGTACCTACGTTATGACAGGCTGTACCTATACTCGAAATCTCTGGGACAAGAAAAATATCAGTTTCTCCGTGACTGGGCCACAGAACTCGAAAAATTTGCTGGAAAAGAAATTGCGAGTTTTCACTCTTCCTCCGATGAGATAATTCCAGTGGAATCTCTTGATAAAAACGTCAGGAGCCTATTAATCTTCGATGACGTCATGTTACAAAAACAGGGGCCGACCGAGAAGTACTTTTGTATGGGGCGTCATGGTGGAGCGAGCTGCTTCTACCTAACACAAAACTACTTTCACATTCCGAAGCAAGCGATCCGTGACAATGCTAATCTTTTTGTCCTATTCAACCAAGACAGTAAGAATTTGCGTGCAATTCATGACACATTTGTGGCAGGTGACATGAATTTTGATGAATTTCGTAAGTTTTTCAGCAACTGTGTGGAACAGCCATACGGCTTTGCAGTTATAGACTTAACGTCTAAAGTTTATGACGGTAAGTATCGAAGCGGGTTCGATCGCTTCTATAGACCTATGGCCAATTAAAAGGCGCAATATCGCAAATGAAATTCATTTGCGGCTAGATAAAAACACCCTTAACTTCTTGCTTGAAATCTTGCCTACGACTAAAAAATAAGACCCCTAGCTTTTTGTGTTCTGACTGCATTTGTAATTCTTTTATTTTATCAGCAAACCTATTGTCAATGAGAAAAGGCGCTATGTAAATGTCAAATGGCAGTTATATGCTTTAATGACTTTCAAACATAGGCCTACGTTATTCTTCTGACTGTATTTTATAATTCCTTCTTGTATCAAATATGCCCATCATTAATTTTTTAAACTGCGTAGGACCCCCAAAATGGGCCCCATTTAGCCCAACTTGGCCCAACCCAGCTAAATGGGAATCAATCGCTGCTGTTCAGACACATTGGAAGCATTTTTAGCAATGAGTGCTTCTAACATAAAGGCGCTAAAGCAACCCATTTGCGTTCATCGCTAGATCAACAGTTGGTTTTCACTTTCGCTTTAAACGCAATGGGTTTTTACGATACTTTGGTTAATCGTTTCTACAGAAATATAAAATTTTATCACTGCAGGCCTTCATTTATGTAATTCCATAAGCAAATTCCAAACATAAAATTAAACCGTTGAACTAAACTAAAAACCAATCAAGCGGTCAGAAAGATTCCGTTGAACGGTGCAAAGGTCATGGCCGCATACAGCCGAGGCCTACCTGGATATGTGGCTCTGTTCCGGAACTTTTTCAAACACACACTGGACAATTGGATGGAAGGCTATAGGCACTAAAAGCTTATATAGCTTAACTAGCCTATTAACTGTAACTGTACTGAGAGATTTATATAGAGGTCTATCTGATTCCGTAACATGGATTTGAATGCAATATAATGTGAACTTGAATATGTGGCTGGTATTTTATTTAACGGCGTTGACATATCAAAGATGATTGTGTCTGCCGTTCTAATGTACGATTTATATAGAGGCCTATCCCATTCTGTAGCATGGATCGAAGGATGGCTTTCTACATGTAGGCCTACCTGTGAAGAAGAATTATAAGCTAATTTTGGTCTAAACTCACAAAGTTTTCACACGTTGTAATAATGTTCCCATAAGTTAGCAGTGTTTTCAATACTTGTTTATTCTGCTTATTAGACCTAATTGAAAATATTTCTAATAAGAGGCTTAGGTTTTTAAAACCGCAGCTTGCGTTGATAAATTAATGCCATGTCTTCAGTCCAACTTCTACTTTTACGCGGTAATTTAGTAATGTAAACTTCGGCTTTTCCAACCACAACCAATTTAGCAACGCTTTAACCTAGGCCTATTCATAAACTTCGAGGCAAAAAAAAACACATTAAATTGGTCCACTTTTTGAAGACAGAATATTTGACCAGGAATAAAAAAAGTACTAAAAATGACATAGGACATGTCTAGATTTCTACAGATTTCTAAGTTTCTTTCATTCATAATTATAAAACAACTATTATTAAATACAGCTAATTGTTCATTCGCGAATGAATTTCATTCGCGTCAGCGTGTGTTTTCATTTCGCAAATGAAATTCAATCGCAGCGAACAACTGGCGCCGCTCGCGAATGAAATTCATTCGCGTCCGCTCTGGCAAATCTTGTCAGCCAACATTGCGATGGTCAGGAAAATAAAATCTCGTCAGCCTTGTTTACACCTGACCAGATTTCGTCAGAACGAGGATCCTCCACGTGGATTTAGCCAGAAGGAGGCTTCTACACGTGGAAGCGTCCAAATTTAGAACTCAGAAACCCCCATAGTGAAAGAGCAAAAATTAAACTACCCCGATTGCACATTTAACATTTTCCTAAGCGCTTTAAAAAACCAACTGTGTTTTCATTACCGATTACGAAGTCAGCCAGATTTTTTGTCTGAACTTGTAATCGAAATTGAAGCAGAAATCGGCTTTGTTTGTAAGTGCGTAGAAAACTAAAATAGCCAAGTGTTATGCAAGCCAGCGAAGGACTCGTTTTTGTAGCAGATTCTGGAGAACAAACAAAAGGCTATCTTTTTAAAAACAAAAGCTCTCTGCATTAAAATCTGACAATTACTTAAAGAAACATTGTTTCTTACGTATAAAACGACATGTAAACGATATATACCGCTACTATATTATGAAATGCTATGAAAGATGGACGAAGGACTGGTTTTTGTTTGCAAGTCTGTAGAGGGTTAGGGTTAGGGTTAGCCAATGTTATAACAGCGAACGCGAGACTGCGTTTTTATACCAGATTCTGAATATAAAACAGAAGGATATCTTTAAAAAATAAAAGGCTCTCTTCATTAAAATCTGATAATTACTTAAAGAAAAAAACGATGTAGCTAACATATAAACCATATATAAACGACTTTTATCACCAAAATGTAGACAAAGGTTTCGTCTAAGCAGGAGCGAGACGCCTTGACTCAGGATTATTTAGCTCGTAGAAATCGCTTGAGACAGCGTTTTGTGGATGAGAAGATCGGAGACGCAAACCTTCAGTACGATGCGGCAAAACTGTTTAAACCCCTCGCCACAGCCACGGCTGATTCACAAAAAGAAACTTCTAAAGAGCTACAGAAAGTTACCAGCGCTTTACAGGATTTGCCGGCGCAAATTGCAGAGTCAGCTAATTTTAACCCGATAGCAGCATTGTTCGGTGATTCTGCAGAAACGTCTGTTTCTGCTGCGCTTCCAGCGATTGCGGCACAACCCGCACAGGAAACATTGCTCCTTAATCCAAATAAATATCTGAATGTCGATGTAATCAGGCGTCACGGTTTTACACCACCAAGCGACCTTGACCTGAACGACACGGTAGCTGTGAAACAGATTATTGAAGCCGTCACCCAGTACAATAGACACACACTGGGCAAAGAGAAAATGAAAGCCACAAAGCGTTCAGATGAAGAAAAGGTCGCCTCTCTGACTTCAGATATTAAAGCCCTAAAAGACTATAGAGAACGAATTCGTTTTCTTTTGAAAGGCCATAATCTCACTAAGCAGGGGAAAGGTTTTGTTGTCCCAGCCGTTCCTCTGAAACTACAAGATAATGCGTTGGGGGAGCTGTTCGTTGACCCCATTGCGTTGTCTGCTGGTAGACTGAGAGTGTTTAAAGGTGGGAACCTCGTGCTCGAAGCTCCTGCCGATGAGTCGCTGTTCAGTCTGTTAACGAAACGATTCGTTAAGACAAAGATGTACTCACCTCAGGCAATTGAAACTTTCAAAAAGCTCGTAGAGATGTCTGGTCTTCCTATTCATGGTCGAAGAAGTAAAAAGTTCCAGCTGATTCGTGGAGGGGCGGTGCAGTACTACAATGATCCAAACGCCCTGGTAGAGAGGTTGCAGCTCTTGGTGGCCTCTAGGACTGCGGGAAACACTGGTCTTGACAATGAAATTTCCGCGATTCTTGACGAGTTACTGCGTTCCGGTGCGATCTCTAAAGAGCTGGCACTCGAATTGAATAGAAACATGCTCATAAAATAGAAAACAAAATTCATGGCTCAGATGGAACGCTCAGAGAAACTGCTCGAAGAAATTAAAGAACTTTTGCAGCCTAAGGAGAATTTTAGTATAGTTGTCTCCTCAGATACTACAGGGTGGAGTACGGCTTTTTCACCACCGTTGTACCTGGATCCAAAAAGACGCTTTGAGGTTGCCTTATTACGTCTTGAATCGTACAATTCGATCCCAAACATAGACCGTTCAAATAACATGTTCGTCTACAGCTCCACCAATGGACAGACGTGGAAGACGATCTTTTTGCCCGACGGAAGCTACGAGATCGCACAGATTAATGATGAAATCGGCCGCCAGTTAGAAATGCAAAATCCGCCGCCGACAGGTGCTGCTCAACTCGGCTTTAATTCTCCTATTACTATAGGAGCTAACGCATCTACCCTACGCGCCTTCGTAAAGATAACAAATGCCCTTTATAAGGTAAATATGACCGCATCTACCATCAGGCAAATGCTCGGTTTTAGCCCTCAGACGCTTGGCATTGGTTATAAAGAGGGAGAAAATCCAGTCGATATTCTCCGGGTGGACACAATCCTGGTAAATTGTGACATTATCTTTGGATCGTATCGCAATGGTAGCCAGCAGCCAGTAATCTACAGTTTTTTTCCCGATGTTTCTCCCGGTTATAAGATTATTGAGTCTCCAAAGAATCTGGTGTACCTACCAGTTGTGCCCGCTGGCAACGTACAGGGCATGCGTGTATGGCTGACCGACCAGAATGGTGAACAATTAAACCTCCGCGGTGAGACAGTAACTATAAGGTTTCACATCCGGAGTGCATAGATGTTCACACTTAAATATTCTCATGTTGGTTCTTAGCGTTAAAAAACGACGTCGTGTCGTCGGTGGTGGGCTTTTCGACTGGATACCTAGATTACTTAGCCAAGCGGGGAACTTCATTTCAGCAAACAAAGGTGTAATCACAAACGTTGCCGATGTAGTTGGCAATGTGGCGAAAGCCGGCGCTACAACAGCTTCTGCCGTCAGGCAAATTGTTGATGCCGTAAAAGCGAGACGCGCTGCGGCCACGCAAATGAAAAATTCAGGTGCGGCGGCTCCGCCTGTACCCGGACCTTTGGAAAAGGCGCTCAGCGACAAGAGCATTGAATACTTGAAACAACTGGCTGCCACGGGCGCAGCTACTGATATAAACAGCCGCATTGCTGGTTCTGGTTTCAAGACTATAAAGTTTGGTCGTCGTAAATGAAACTCATTTGCAGACTCATTTTGTAATGGCAAAAAAATCAAAATTCGTAAACGATTCATTTATCAAGTAATTATTGATAAATTACTGATTCATTTCACAAATGAGTTTCATTTGTGATACATAATTGAAGCTTGAACTTTTTTACCTATAATAATGGCGGCATTTGACATGGCAAGTGAAATATTAGACATCGCTTCGGCCGTACACGATGACAATAGCATAGAATCGTTTGAATACCGCGAGTATGAATCACAAAACCCCGCGGCTATTAATAACGGCCAGGCCATACAGATAGACATACAGAATCAAGACATTTTCACGCAGCCTTCTAAGAGCTACCTTCTTGTGGAGGGCAGGCTTACATCAACTGGCGCGGCATACATCGCAGACTCGTTGGTGTCATTCATCAACAACGCCATCCCGTACATGTTTTCTCAGATTCGATACCTGGCTAACAATACCGAGATAGAGAATGTCATGTCACCTGGGCAAGCCACGACGATGAAAGGCATGCTGGTTTACGGCGATGATTTTTCCAAAGGCGAAGGTTTAAACATGTGTTGGCAGAAGGACACGACTGCGGCGGCGGCAGCTGTGAATACCGGCTTTGAGACCCGTCGACTGATGATCACTGGAAAACCTGTCCCTATCGGTACTTTTTCATTCATCGTTCCCTTAAGACATCTATTCGGTTTTTGTGATGATTATCACAAGGTCGTATACGGGATTAAACACTCTTTACTGCTGAGCCGGCAGGGGGATGCAGACGCAATCTTCAAGGAAGCCGCTGCGGCCAATGGCCAGATCATGCTGACTAAACTCTCCTGGTTCATGCCGCATATAATACCCGCTCTGGAGTATAAAAGCATGCTTATGAAGCAGATTGAAGCCAAGGTTAAGGTACCTGTGGCATTCCGCGCCATGCAATGCGACAACATTGCGGTGCCACGAGCGACGACTTTTTCCTGGCGTTTGAGCGTTAAGTCGGGCACGGAAAAACCGCGGTGGATTCTTGTTGCTTTTCAGACTGAAAGGAATGCACATCAAGGCCGCAATCCGACACTGTTTGACCATGTACAGG
This sequence comes from Allolobophora icterica, assembly GCA_963556255.1. Classification (NCBI taxonomy): domain Eukaryota; kingdom Metazoa; phylum Annelida; class Clitellata; order Crassiclitellata; family Lumbricidae; genus Allolobophora; species Allolobophora icterica. Next base: position 53,236,914 of record OY744613.1, on the reverse strand, counting down.
TTCGTAACATGTTCGCTATGCTCAACAGCGATCGCTATCCGGTGGTTGACATGAATCTCAACTTCACCAAGAGGACAACCTCTCGCGCTTACAAGGCCCTACGTGACTTCAAGGAAGAATATTGCGGTATAGACGCGCGTGAGTCATCATGTCAAATAACACCAATCGAATTTGTAGATATGTTTCCGATCTTCGTCCTGGACGTGCGCAGGCAATCTGAACGATTAAAAACTTCTGTGCAGGACATACAAATCAAGGTGGACTTTAACGAAGTGGTACCAAATAATACGACAGCATATGCCGTCTTGATCAGTGACCGACTGCTGAGCTTTGAATCGGATGGCAGCAAATTTAACGTCGTTTACTAGAAATCGGTTTTTTCACATTTAGATATAAGGTCCTCTTCTTGATATATTTTTTCCAAAAATGAAAACTGAATATGTCGCGTTCGGCCTTTCACTGACCGAAGGGCAAAAAGAAACGTTGGCTAAAGCTGCGCGCGATGGCATTGGTGCCACGATCCGGCTGACTCATGGCCAGCTTCGCGGAGACGATAAGCTCGCGCTGACAAACGTTCAAGCCGCCCGAATCCCGAAGAAGATTGCGGAAGGCGTTGGTATGGAGCTGAGATTCACCAAAACGCAACTGAAAAAGATGACAAAAATGGGCGGATTTCTTCCACTACTGGCTCTCCTTCCGGCGATTTTCGGCGGTTTATCCGCGGCGGGTGCATTAGCTGGTGGGACAGCTGGGGTAGTAAAGGCTGTGCAGAACAAACAGGCCAGCGACGCTGCACTGGCGGAGGCGGCGCGTCACAATCGCGAACTCGAGGCCCAGGTCCGCGGATCCGGTTTATATCTCGGGCGGGAGACTCATGGTGGCTGTTGTCCAATGTGCAAAGGATCGGGTCTCTACATGGGGCAAAAAAACTAAAACCTTTGAGCAACTTTGACATAGAGAAAGTTGCCAGGGCGCTGCCGCATTTCCGCGGTGTTTTCATGCGGGATGGTCTGCCAGCCGTGGCTCGTGAGAAGGAGTGTGGAATTGTTAATTTAGATTCCGGTTCTGGTGATGGTACTCACTGGGTCGCCTATTGGATAGATGGACCTACAGCCGTCTATTTTGACAGTTATGGGCTGGATCCGCCTCTCGAAATTTCTCGATATTTAAAAAATCCTATAAGAACTCAAACATTTCAGCTACAAGGCCCCGATGATGTCGTATGTGGTCATCTCTGTCTGCTCGTGCTAAGAGAGCTCGCTGCCGGAAAGAATTTTGAAGACATCGTGCTTGACCTATGTTAGACTTCCACCACCCTTTTTTGTATAAAAAATGCCGGTTGATAAATTTGGAAGAGACGGTGGAGGTGGGGTGGGAGGGGGGCAGATAAGCGCCGCTGGGCTCGTTCACAAAGCGGGTGATGCAATGTTGGGAATTCTATCGGCAGGAGGTTTTCGGCTGACAAACGTGGGGACGCCCACGATGGAAACGGACGCCGCGACAAAGGCTTATGCGGACATCGTAGATCAGGACAACTTACAAATCACCGGTGGAACGATGTCTGGTGTTATAAAAATGGGCGGTCATAAATTGACTGGTTTGCCCACGGACACTCCGGGATCTGACAGCGAAGACGAGGGTTGGGACGAATTGGTGGGGGAGTCCGACGCTGCGAGTTGGAAACAAATAACGAAGTACGCGAAAGAGCGGGCGCAACAAGCTGAGTTGTATGCAGACGGCTTAAGCTCCGAGGCAACTGGTCTCGTTAAACGTTACGCAGACGATAAGGACATTCTGCTGGACACTGCCGTCAGGCTGTACGCGGACCAGAAGGCAGCCGCAGCCGAAAGGCATGCAGACCAGAAGCTAATCGATGCCAAGCAGTACACGGACGAGAAGAACGAGGTGCTGAGAGACTCCGTTAGGCAGTATGCGGACGAAAAGGACGTTATTGTTAAAACTTACGTCAACGAGCAAGATGTTATCGTCAAGAACGCGTGTGTGCTAAAATCTGGCAGCGTTATGACTGGAAGTTTAGTCATGGGTGGCCACCGAGTAACTGGACTTCCAACAGAGATTCCAGGATCTGATAGCGACGCAGCGAGTTGGAAACAAGTGTCAACAGCGGTCGCCGGCGCTCTATTGAGCCTCGATAGAGTTCCCACGGAGTCGTTGCACGTTGTTAACAAACAATATGTTGATGTTCAACATATTGCTGCTAGACAGTACGCGGTCGATCAGGACACCGCGATTAATTCGGCCGTGAGGTTGTATACAGATCAAAAGACCGCCGCCGCAAGGGGGTACGCGGACCAGAAAGCCGAAGCTGCAAAAACTTACGCCGAAGAACAAGACGCTATGGTCAGGAGCGCTTGCGTGCTTAAAGTTGGTGACGCAATGACTGGAAATTTAGCTATGGGTGGTAAGAGGGTAACTGGGCTTTACACAGGCGCCTCAACATCTAATAGCGACGCGGCGAGCATCGGGCAGGTGACGAGGATCGTAACCGGCAAAATGACAAAATTAAATAAAACACCGACGGAGCCTTTGAACGTGGTGAATAAACAATATGTCGACAATCAGGCTGTTGTGGTTAAAAGATATACAGACAGTAAAGAGACCGCTGTAAGGCAGTACGTGAACAGCATCAAATTTTTAAACTACAACGGTCACATTCCGCCCCTGTCCAAAAACATTTCCGAAACGGGTTTTAAGGCATCAGCCAGCGAATTTCTTCCCACGTGCCCACCATATTTGGCATTCAACTCGGGAGTAACAGGTGAGTGGAGGGCCACGCCCGCTGCGGCTAATATTGGTGGGACTTGGTTGCAGATTGAATGCCCGACACCAGTACGCATATGGAAGGTCAGCCTGGCAGGAAGCGTAGATACTACTGCTATCGAAACTCGTGATGGAACTCATATGGAGATCCCTCATATTACGTCCTGGAAGATCACTGGGGGTAAAGTTGCAAGGGACGGCATGGCCCGGTTGACCACCCTTACAGACCTTTTAACCTCCCGCGCCGTTTTGGCTGAGTTTGCGAAGGAGTTTGCTATCGATTCAGACACTACATACAATTTCTTCAAACTGACGGTCCTTGCAACCAGCGAAACACTAACTACTCTTGGTATATCTCACTTTCAGATCTATACATATTTTAAAGTCGGGGAAACATAAGACTTAATAATGGCCGACTCACACTACAAGATTCGTGGTTATCTCCGGCAAAAAGGAGAAACAAATATGCACAAGTACAACCTCGATGATTTGGTTGGACTAACCAACTGGGGATATACAATCCCTAAGCCCACCGCAGATATGTTAGCCGCGGTTCCCCAAATCCACATCGATTTCGTTTCGGACGATTACCACAGCCGCGATATTTACACAGCGACCAAAACTGTGACTCTAAGTTCGTGGCAAACGCTTCCATTGACCGCGGCACGCTATCCCTGTATTACATTGCAAACTAATAATGAGACGGTCTCATTAGACCGCGGATTCTGGAGGCTTACAATGTTTGGTGTTAGTACCGGTGATGCGTCAGTTCGCGTTATTACAGCCGCGGGTAGCATCGATCGGACAGTCGACATTCCAATTGGACAATTTGATGCATCTAGAGCAATATTCATCCCAGGACAAACGAGTTTCAGAATTGAAGGAAAAAAGAGAGGTGTTGAAAGTACTTCAACTATTGAGTTAAACGTAACGTTACTGATAGAGCAACTATAAAAAAGCATGTCTTTGTACCCAACGCTTATGGAGTCAACAATTTTGTCAGACACGACGTCGCAGACGTTTCGTCTGCAGAAGATTGGTGAAATAGAAGCATTCCTGAGGTCCGAGGCGATAAGTCGCGGACAACTGTGCAAAAAGTATAAGAGGGTTGTAGATGTGGCTAATGGGGCCTCGGCCGGCCTTGCTATGGTTAGTCTTGGAACTGGGGTGGGTGGGGCAGCTATGTTAGCCACTGTTATTGGTTTTATTCCTGGTATTGTTCTGGAGAGTTTAGCCATAGCGACGAGTTTTCTGGATATTATTGGAAATGTTATTAGTAGAAGTTTTGTTGCTAAAGCTTCAAAACACGACGAAATTTGTATTTTGGCGGAAAGTAAGCTAAACACAGTTCATGACCATATTTCTCGGGCGTTAGAAGACACAGCTATAAGCGACGATGAATATAAACTTATTCTGGGAGAGGAGGAAAAATATAGAACGATGAAACGTGATATACAAAGCAAGAGCGGAAAAAAAGAGTTGCCGAGTCAAAGCAAAGACGAGATGGTGGCGGAACTAATCAAGAAACTAACCAGCACTGGGACTTGTCCGCGAACCTCAACATAAAAGTTTTCATCCAAGGTGGTTGGAGTAGTGAGTCTGCAATTCCTAGCGCACCACCGCCGTACGATTAGTGGGCTATAATTTTTACTGGCACACACAAACGAGTTTGGGGGCCGGCAGCAAACGACACTTTTGCGGCTTGATGTGTTAAGGCACATTTTTTTGTTTTTTGACTGAATTTAAAGCGGCTCGGCTTGCAGGTTTTTGGTGGTGCAATTCGTACACCAAAAATAGATCTGTTATAGAGTCCACACACTCTCTGGAGGCCTAGGTGGTGTAGACCGGCATCCTCTTAATTCGGTGAGATAACGGAGTGGTGGGGACAAAAAAATTGAGGGGGTGGAGACCAACCCCCGGTATTTTGACGGAATAACGGGGTGCCCCCAAAACCCCAGTTCCCATCTACTGCAACCCTCCGGTCACAAGGCGCCGAACTTACCACTGAGCAACCACGCCCCACATGTAGAGAACCCTCTTACATCTGATATGCTGAACCTCCTCTCCTCAGTCAATGTCACCCAGCATGTTCACTTCCCGACCCATGTCAAGAATCACACCCTTGATCTCATCACATAGACGCTTCCCTCTTATCTCCCAAGCTATCACACTCTGTTCTCAACATTACCGATCATTATCTCATCATGGCTGACCTTGAAATCAAGACTTTCGCTCCGCGTCCTCCCTCGACTCATTCTTTCCGTCTCACCGGGTCCATAGACCGTGAGACCTTTATCCTGAATATCCTCGATTCACAACTGACTCTTAAACCTTCCTCATCTCTTGATGACCTGCTTTCTTGTTACAATTCCACACTTTCCAACCTCCTTGACATTCATGCTCCACTTATCACCAAACACAGTTCACACACTAGCAACCCTTGGTTTACTTCCTACCTCTATGCCTTTAAAACTTTCCGCAGGCGCCTTGAACACATCTACCATCACAGTTTTGACCCCGCAGCTAGATGAAAAGCGCTCTATACTCCGAAATCAGGCACCAACAGATATCACAAACTCATCGCTGCTGCCAAAAAGAAATACAATTCTTTACTTATCCATTCCAGTGCTTCGAACCCAAGACATCTCTGGAAAGCTGTCAACACTCTCCTTCATCGCAAATCTCGGTTCCATGAAAACTGTCATGTTACAAAATATCACGGACAAAATGGCACGGACAAGATGTCATAATGACAAAATGTCACCTGACAAAATGTAACGGACAAAATGGCACAGACAAAATGGCAGATGCAAAATGTCATGGACAAATTGGCATGAATTTAGCCAATGGACATCAAAAAAGAATCCACAAGGGTATTATGGAAACAAAAAGTGAAGTATGTAAGGAGACCAGGATCAAAATGAAGAAGAAGCCGCACAGTACAAGAAGTTAACATAGTACACAGCACCACAAAGGATCAGTGGACATTATAGACAAAGCAATTGCAGAACAGAGGATAGTGAGCAAGCAAAAAACTAAAGGACCATGTCTGACGACTGCAGTTTTTACCCCTATATAAGTAGCCCCTAGAACCATAACAATCTCTTTCTTCGATTACGATAGATATCGTTCAACATGATAAATTTCGTGACGTCGCAGAAATGAATGCAAAAGTTGGTGGTTTCTGGATTTTTCTTCACAAAGAATTCTGGTGGGGCAAATGGAAAAGAATTGCGGCGATTTGAGAAGAGATCACACAGAGCCCGTATTCACACGCAAGGCGACGACATAATCGGTGAAATCGGAAGTCATTACCACACCGTCGTTCATGGTCAACTTGAGGTCGATAAAGCATAAACAACATGAAACGAAGAGCCGAGGTCTCCGAAGAAGCTACAAGATCATGCCTTTGAATATAAAATTTGTTTGTTTGTTGCTTTTACCTTGGAAAATGTTATTTTTTACAATCACTCGACATTGCTATTCACCTTTTTAGTCGATTTTGATTTTGAAATGATCAATTATTAAAATAACTACTTATTTACTCATTTATACTCATAACATTTTGTCATTAGGATATTTTATCCGTGCCATTTTGTCCGTGACATTTTGTCGCATGACATTTTGTCAGGCCACCCAAATCTCTCCACACTGCCTAGCTCCATTCCCTCCTCTTTTTCGGACAAAATCTAATCCCTTCGTTTCACATTACAATCTCTCCTAGACACACTTCCCTCTTGGCTCCTCCAGCACTGATTCACACCATAATCTCAACCCTACTCCTCCTGCCTCTCAGTCATTGACTCATCGCTCCTAATTCTCTCTCCTGCCTCCGAAGCAGAAGTGTCACTTCTCCTAAACTCTCTTCTCAACAAGCAATGCGAACTTGATCCTATCCCCACCTCTCTTCTAAAAGACTGTGCGTCTGCCCTGGTTCCTGTAATCACAAAAATTATCAATCTCTCACTTTCTACCGGCAACTTCCAAATGGCCTTTAACGAATCTCTAGTCACTTCCTATCTCAAAAAGCAAACCTTGACAAAGAAAACCTATCCAATTACCGTTCCATTTCCAATCTTTCCTTTCTATCTAAATTAATAGAACAAATTGTCCTTTCTCGGCTAAACGTTTACCTCTCTTCTAATTCACTACTTAACCCCCACCAACCTGGCTTCACTAAACACCACTCCACATAAACTTTACGAGTGTCTCTTTATAATAAACTGGTCTCTGCCGTCAGCCATCAACAAGTCTCCTGCCTCTGTCTTCTCGACATCTCAGCCGTATTTGACACCATAGACCACATTCTTCTTTTTCAATAACTATCATCTCGGTTTGGCGTCTCTGGCACTGCTCTACTCTGGTTCCAGTACTACTTGTCTTCCCGATCCTTCTCTGTTAAAGCCTTAAGCCATTGTTTACAACCCCTCACTCTCCTGTGGTGTCCCTCAAGGCTCCGTACTCGGACCACTCCTTTTCATCCTGTGTACCACAGCTTTAGGCCATGTCATAAAATCTTCCTCTGTTGAGCACCATCTCTATGCAAACGACACCCAACTCTACATACCCTTCTCCACAAGCTCTTTCCATTTCCATCACACAATTACTCAAAGTAATTAATCTTCTTTCACAGTGGATGACACCCAATCTCCTCTGCTTAACTCTTCCAAAACTGAACTCATCATCCTTGATTTTCCTGATCAAATCAAGAAAATCCCTGATCCTTCCATAAACCTTTCGACTAACTCGTCGTCTCTTACCTTCACCTCTGACTCCCCCGTCCGCAATCTTGGTATTACATTTGATCCACACCTGTCCTTCTACCACATTTCCAACCTCTCTCGCTCCTGCTTCGGGCACATTCGTGATCTCTGACGTATACGGCCCATGCATGACCTTAAAACTGCCTCCACCATTGCTGCCTCCATTGTTCATTGTTAATTCAAAGCTTCCTTACTGAAATTCCCTTTTCCTAAACCTTGAATCCACCCATATCAAGTGTCTGCAACTTATCCAAAACTCAATTGCCAGAGCTGTCACTTGAACGCCCAAACATCATCATATAACTCCCATCCTCAAATAACCACTGGTTAAAAATCACAGAACGAATCCACCTCAAAGTCCTTTCACTAACCTACAACTCCCTACAATATTCGCAGCCTAAGTACCTTCGTCATCTCTTCACCATTTATGCAATCCGCTCCACTCGATCATCCTCCTATCTTAGTCTTTCTCGAACCCTCAGTCACTACTCATCTCAAGTTCACCAACCGAGCCATATCCAACACAACACTTGGAATGATCTCCCTCGCCTGAATTTCGAAGTTTCTCAGTTCCTCCATCATCATTGCAACCCGTCCTTCATCCCTTTTCTCATCTTCCTCGATCTAGCACGCCCCGGGCTTTTCAGTCAAAACTGAAGTCTCACCTTTTCGAATACTCCTACCCAGACTCATCTGATCCTCTGCCTTTAAATTATTCTCGCCCTAAACGGCACCCACCTTGACAGCTGCTCTGCCTCATCTCTTGATCTGGTCCCCTAGAAATTGGACTCGGACCTCTGGGATCACTCTCTGGAACCCTCTCCGATTTGATGTAGCGCTCGTAAATAGGCTGGTGCCCGGCGCTTGGCCTTCGAGTTGCGCTTTAGAAGTTTGGAGATTACGATTACGAACTGCAAAATCACTATTATCGCAGTTCATTTACCAACATAAAACATATATAAAACAGCTTGAGATCGCACAACACCTATAAGTAACTCAAATGTCTGTTGGTTTCATCAGTGCAAAAAGATTTTCAGAAACAAGTTAACTAGTCTTGTCAAATGAGATTAAGTTTCTGCAATCTGTGCCAAATCTTTAATAAACTGTCGATAAAATATAAAATTGCTTGACTTGTTCCTTAGTTTCTGAGGTTTTAGAATAACTCAAACTCTGAATTCTCATTTGGTTCATCTATTTCTCACCAAAACTGACCTCATGACTTCACCTCACTCTGACCAAAAACACATTTCTCCAAGTTCAAAGCAATGCTATGCAATTTCATTTGCATAAAAAGAAAAGACATCTTGTGTTGTAAATCGACTTTCTGATTATCAAAATATACAGCACTATCGTCCACATACGGTTCAACAAAATAATTTACACGTTGTAAAGCTAAATTTATCTCCTTAATGTATCATTACAAAAGGAATTCGAGCAAATTCAAACAGTCATTTTGTGTTACAAAAGCTGTTTTCCATTGATTAGTTTGCTTAACAGGACAGGTTCAGTATGCACTTCGACAATCCAAAAATTAAAATCATATAGGTTTCTAAACTTTATTCAGAACATCGCTCACAAGCGGCATTGTATATTTACAATCCACAGTGAACGAGGTAATATATCTGTAGTTATAGAGAAGTCTTAACCCATACACCGCCGCTATTAGAAATAGCCATCGGATTGAGCTGTAACTGATACTAGGTCATCAATATGATGCCAATAAACTTCTGACAGTGCATTTTTATTTGAACTATATGTAGTGTCCTAGTTATAGGACGTTGCGTTTTCGCAACATCGGCGGGATAGCTGTAGGCCTATTTGTTTATCATAATAATGTTCTATTAGTCATCGATTGTGTTCGCGATCATTTCAATAAAAATGTTTGTGCATGCTGTAAACTGATTCAAGTTCAATGTCACTTGTTTCCATGGTATTGACATGCGATACACGTGTAGTACGTGGTTCTGTGGCACAACCGACAACGCAGTCGACGACCATCTTCGTTCTTGGCAATGATGTGCAATGCTGTGCATCATAGGCGTAGACTGTGGGAGGGGAGCCGGGGCACGTGCCCCCAATAATTGGGGTGGACTGTACATTCAATGCAACAAGTGTAGAATGAAGAACCAAACCCCCTATTTTGGACAAGTGTACGCCAGTGCTGTGCATAGGCCTACAGTGTACTCTGTGTTATCAGGCTAAACACCTCGTCATCCCAAAATTCTTAAAAGACTCGCTCTTGCTTATCACCTGTGTGAGCAACTGCCACGTCTTTATCTTCTCCTTGTTGACAGGGCTCAATGTGAATTTTGGTTCTTGGCATTGCCAATCCTCTTTCGTTGGCTTAGAAGACTTAGGCGGCTTTGAAGGCAGTCGTTGCTTCTTGGCCGGCAAAAGGCGTTCAATCCACTGACTCTTCCATCGGCGTATGAGTATCGGACACGAGATCAGTCTGCCGCCTGGAAGACTTTGAAGATATTCTTATCTTATCTTATCTTATCTTATCTGAACATTTATAAAGCGCTTCTCTCAGCAGGGCTATACAGAAGCGCTCTCAACGTGACAGGTCCGTAAACAAGTAAGTCTTTAGGCAGCGAAGAGAAGCAGGTGTGATCCCCTCTAGAATCCTACTACGGACTGCAGGGGGAAGGTCATTCCATAGTGACGGACCCACTACAGCGAAGGCCCGATGTTGGGTCAGAGAAGTCCGCGATCGAGGGACAAAGAGATCAAGTCGGACGGAGGAACGAAGAGAACGAGATGAGCGAGCAGAGAGTGGTTTACACATCAAATCACAGAGATATTTAGGCGCTAAACTCTGCTGGGACTTAGTTACTAAGAGCAAGACTTTAAATCTGATCCTAGACGCCACATGAAGCCAATGAAGTTCATTGGTCATGTATGTGGAGATATGCGAGTAACGTGGGAGACGTGCAATAAGTCTGGCTGCAGCATTCAAGACCGACTGCATTGAGGACAGACGCGTCTTTGGAAGTCCGATTAGCACCGAGTTACAATAGTCGATGCGTGTACAGACAAAGGCGTGCACCATGGTCGTAAAGACAGTGGTGGATACTGACCTCCTAATGACTCTAAGACGCCTTAGTTGGTAGTAACAGGAGCGGGTCAGCAGTGTTAGGTGCTCAGTGAACGTTAAGGCACTGTCAAGCGTGACACCCAGATCACGGACACTAGAGGAGAATGTGAAGTCAGGAAATAGTGAGGCCAGTAGCTGGAGGTCAAGTTTTGACAATTGCTGTTTAGTTCCAAACCAAATCAATTGGGTTTTTGAGGGATTAAGGCTAAGTCTATTCGCCATCATCCAGAGGTGGAGATCGCGTGCTAATGACTCCACCTTACCCACCATAGAGATCTGCTCAGATGGTGAGCCATATACTAGAGCTTGAATATCATCAGCATATAGATGACCCGAAGCTAAGTGTTTAGCCAAAACAGAAGCGATGTCTGCAGTAAACAGAATGCATAAAATGGGGCCCAAGACCGACCCCTACGGGACACCTAGGTCAACCCAAACCCATGGTGTTCTAGTGTCACCCAGGACAACCATCTGTGTGCGGTCAGTAAGATAAGAAGTAAACCAAAGGAAGGGAGTGCCACATACACCAAAAGATATATGCAGGCGCTGCAGAAGGAGCTCATGATCCACCATATCAAAAGCAGCAGAAACATCAAAAAGTGCAAGGAGAGACAATTGAGATCTATCAATAGTCGTGTATATGTCAGAGAGGAGTGAGAGAAGAACAGTTTCAGTGGAGTGGTGACCCCTAAAACCAGATTGAGTTGGAGGCAGGAGTCCTGATTGTTCTAAGTAGGGCACAAATTGAGCAGCAACAAGTCTCTCGAGAGTTTTGGATAAGTAAGATAAGTTGGAAATAGGCCGGTAATTTTGACAAACATTAGCATCCAAGTTAGGCTTCTTCAGCGCTGGAAATACTACAGCACGTTTCTGGGATGGTGGAAGATAACCTTCAGAGAGTGACCTGTTAAACAAATACACAAGAAATGAAACAATGTCATCAAGTACATTAACAATGATGAACGGAGGGAGCGGATCCAGCTCACAAGACTTCTGGTTCGAGGAACTGATGACCCGTCGAAGGTCAGCCTCAAGGATTGGGCTGAAACCGTCGAATTTACAGTCAGTACGAGAGAAATCTGGTAGAGGAGAATCAGCAGTTGTAGCACGGAGACCCGATATCTTGTCCGTCACCATCTTGAGGTAGTCATTCGCAGTGAACGCTGGAGTAGTAGATGAGCGAGAAGCACGACCAAGAAGGCCCGATATAGTGGACCATAGGCGTTTCGGATTCTTTCCATCACGGGACACCAAATTCTCCCAGTATTCGGACTCTTTACTTCGATAAAGCCGATGGAGTGCTCGAAGCTGTGCGATCCATGTAAGACGATCGATGGGGTCCTTGGTGCGCCGGTATCGTCTTTCGAGACACCGTGTACGACGACGAAGGTGGCGACATTCTCCATCGAACCATACTGCAATTGGGCGCACTCGTGTCTTTATCTTACGTGGAGGTAGCAGCCTGTCCAGCAGCTCACTCATCGTATTGGTGTACAGGTCAAAGAGTTCCATTACAGAGAGTGCGTCAAGGGATTGCAGATCCGACGCTAGTTTCGAGCGACGAATTTCTTCCTTGAGCACTTGGTAGTCGAGAGACTTCCATCCCCTCACCAAGCGGATGGCGTGTATGGGTTGAGTGTGAACGGGTGGCAGGGTTAGTTCCACCAATGAGTGGTCCGATAACGTTAACGGATGGATGTATAAGTCGTGAACAGGCACATCATCAGTGGTGACGACCAGATCGAGTATCCCACCCAAAGAGTGGGTAGGCTCCCGTACATGTTGGCTTAGACCAAATTGCGAGAGGAGTTCCAGAAATCGCAACGAGTCAGCGTCAGTGGCATCTTCCAGGTGGATATTGAAATCCCCCAGAATAATCAATTGACTATTACGAGTGATGAGGCCCTCAAGGACAGATGATAGCTCATCAAAAAACTTCCCGATATTCTGGAGCTGTGTCCTTCGAATAAGCATGCTGCAGTGGTTCGTCTGACCTTTCCGCATGCTGCTGCCTGGAAGACTTGTACATTGAAGACACCCGTGGCTTTCTTCTTGACTTCGATTGCGTTTCACGCCTAGTGGGCGGTGACCCTTGGTTTGACATTGATGCATCAGTGTAATGGACTTCCACATGCCCGGCAACGTCTTCTGGCATCACATCGGCAGTCATGAGCTCATTTTCGTCAAAATGTTCGCTATCGCTTTGCTAATCAACTTAGGGTGGGGTGGTGATATCATCTTCTTCAAATATCACTGGGACGGCCTCCCACAAGCAATAAAACTTCTTCCTCAGCCTCCTCTGAAAAATTCAATGTGCATCTTTCAAAAGTATGCCCAATGAAGAGTGGCAGCACTGAGCACGCCATCATTTATGAATCACTAAACTGAAATTGTTGTAAGTAATCGTAAACTGACATAAGTTTTTCTGAATCACTAGGTGTCAAATTGTGCATATCGTTTTCCGCCGCAGTTGCGAAAACGCAACAATGTGTATATATCACATTCCGCCGAAGTTGCGAAAACGCAACATCGAAATTTCGGATATTGGGGTATCGGCATATAATGAGACATACTATTAATAAACAAATAATATTAAATACTCACCTAAGTACTTCAAAAGAGACAGGATCGCTTCTGGGAAATATAACGTCTTATGGCAAAAGAAAATTCTTGAACAAAACCACTAGTTAGACGTCAAAAACCACGAATTTTACGCAACTCAAAAAAAATTGCAGACAACAGCAAAGAATATATTTTTGATACCAGCAGACGTAGTGAACACCCAGGAAGTAAGACAAAAAGAATTTGCGTGAATTTTTCGTGTCTTGATTTTTTTTCAAATTTCCAAACAGTGCGTTGCGTTTTCGCAAAGTTGGCGGCAAATGGGTTAAAGATTCATCTTTGTTTTTAACAATCACCAGATAACTTGCCATTTTTCTCGATGACGGTTTAATAATGTTTGCTTGGCACATTTCTTTAATCTGACTCTCAATTCCTGCGCAAAAAAATTAGAGGATTTGGGTAAGCAATAAATTCCTTATCACGAGATTCTTGTTTCAATACAATTTCGTGTTCTACCAGTGTACATAGTCCTGGTTTCGCAGACAATCTGTCGCAGTACTTATTCAATACCTCCAATAACTGTGTTGTTAAGTGCATGTTTAATGGCTAATCTGGTCCGATTTGAGTTTCAGTAAATTCTTGTTATCCTGACCTTCCTCCTTCAATCGTTCCGTAAAGTACCTTTCTGGCTGAGTTCCAATATGAGGTGGTAAACTAATTTCTCTTATTCAACTTTCTTTTAAAAATCCTAAATGGTCCACGTGGAATTTTATAGGGCGCTACTTTAGCAGTTGCATTCGGTACTTCTCATAATGCCCAAACTGTTAAAGGAATTATCTTGTGCCATGCTCTTGATTTGTCTACAATCACACGATAAAGCATCTTCTTAAACGTCTGATTCAATTTTTCTACTAATTCAGCTGCCTCTGGATGTTCTGGAGTGTCAAAACTTTGACTGCTGTCCATCAGATTCAAAGATTCTCTTATAAAGTGGGCTGTGGAATTTGTTTCTTGGTCATTTATGATTACAGAACGTTCATAAACAACTCCATTAAAGCACCAGATACAGCTTTCGCGGTTGCCATGCCCGCCGAGGTCATCCAGGTTTAGATACGAGGCACAGCAAGAACAGCACTACCCGCCCAACTCACCTTCCGTGTTGGTCCTGCCGTTTGGAACGATCTAACTCTTGAGATTCGCTCCCTTCCTAGGGATCTCTCTGGTTCCTTTTACAGTCTCCTTAAGACATTTCTTTTTGACCGGGCCTGGGTCGGGAGTGCCTCTGAATAGATTCCTTGAAGTGGCGCTATATAAACTTTTTAGATAGATAGATATGCGCACGGGCACCGGGCATTCAATCATTAACCAAGTCCCAATAATTTCAGCCCTGGAGGGCATTCTGTTGTATTTTATTCGGGCATTTATAAAGCGCTTCTAGCGAGAACCATTCAGAAACGCTCACTGTGCGAGAGTTCCCGAGGGAAAAGCAAGTTTAAGAAAGGTAAATTAGGCAGACACGTTACCTGAGAGAATAGAAGAACGAAAGGACCGAGAAAGCTTATTCTTAAGGGCATGGCCAATGGAAGGAAAAGACATAGAGTGAGCCAGTGAAATCCTGAAATGGTGAACATGGAGGTCGAAACGGTCAGAGGAACGAGGAGGACGGAGAGAAGCAGCAGATTAAGCGCGAAGAATTAAGTTACGTACATATTTCGGAGCGAAACCAAGTTGAGCCTTAAAGATAAGGATGAGGACGTTTAACCCTCGAGTGCCCAACGTATTTTTTGGTGCACGAATGCCCAAGGAGGGGTCCGACCCGACCCCAGTGTTCTCATTGTACATGTAATATCTGGAGGACAGACTGGAATATTGTAACGGCATTTTGTTCATTATAATCCAAATTAAATATGCAATCGACTGATGTATGGTGTTTCACAATAGCACCACCTGGTGAATCCTTAATTTGAACTTTAGTACTCGTTTCTAGTGTTTTGTGATTTCGGGACTTTCACAGGTATTCAATTGTACGGATGTACATGTAGGTTTGGCCTGTATAACCCCGAATAGGGAGCAGACACTGCGGCAGATCAGATTGTATTACACTGAGCGCTGATTTTGCCGTCCAGTGATGTCACATGACGTGCGTTGACCAATTTATTTATGGGCTGGTAATCATAGTCCAGTATGACCATCAGCCGCATGTCTTGCTGTGTCCTTGGTATATATTATGGTTGTGGGGTACAGGGTAGCAGAATACTCACGCAAGATATATATATATCATACAAAGCCAAATTGATGGCTTTAGGATGTCCTGAAACCATTTTCAAAAATGCATAGCCATTCTAAAGTTATCCGTGGAAAAGCGGGTCTGGGATCCGGTCGGACCCCTCCCCCTTTAGGCACTCGAGTGTTAATTGGATGCGCGCAGAAAGCGGGAGCCAATGGTGTTCTTCTCCCAAAAAGGTGGTGATATGAGAGAATTTAGGCAGACGGGCAATTATTCTAGAAGCAGCAATGAGGAGGGAATTGCAGTAGTCAAGTCTAGAGCAGACAAATGCATGGACAATCGAGATGAAAATTGGCGATGACACAAAGCGACGGACAGTCCTAAGGCTTAGGTGAAAGTAGGAAGTGCGGTTGAGTTTGGAAATGTGTTCAGTAAAGGTGAGAGAATTGTCAAGGGTCACCCCTGGATCGCGAACGCTAGAGGAGAAAAAGAAAAACGGAAACCTGTGAGAAAGCAGAGCAAAGTAAAGTTTCTGAAGTTGCTGAGGAGTGTCAAATTGGATAAATGGAGTTTTCGACGAGATGAGGGAGAGGCGATTGGAAGACATCCAGGAATAGGGATCACAATGCGCCCAGCAAGAATAAGTTGAGAGGTCATATGCCTGAACATCATCAGCAAAGAGGTATCCTGAATGATGGATGGGGAGGAGAAAGGGATACCGGCCGTGTATACAATAAAGAGGAGAGGGCCAAGAGCCCTGCGGAACGCCCTGTTTAGCAGGGACCCACAGAGTTCTATATTCACCAGAGATAACCATTTGAGTGCAATCAGACAGGTATTGTCCTCAACTCAACTTTAATTTCCGATTTGAATGCCAAATGCGGCAGGTTAGTGGGGTGAGATGTTTTGGTTGATGCAATAAATCTGTTCGGAAAAGTTTTTGGACAGAGGCATCATGTGGCCGTATAGTTGAGGATCTTGAGGTCGTTTGCGTTAACGTTAAGGTCCTGTATGCCTACATACCTCTTGCTGGTCACGTTCAACGGTTCCGTAGGTTAGCTTACTCTATCGCTCTTTGTCATATTGTCGGTGACCACCTTCAACAATTTGTGCCATGCTTGCCGCGTCGCTTTCAGACGTTTATGCACTCTTAGAGAGCCCAATAACTCTGTGGCCGCCCATGGCCAAATCGCCGGTCATGGCATCGACGGCTTTAAGTACCCCTGACAATATCATCTTGCTCGTTGTCGTACCTCTTAGCAGCGTCAGGTTTCTGGTCCTCATACTGTCTAACGGCAGCTCCAATCTCAACAATCTTCTCGTTCCAGTACCGCTTGTTAGTCAGGTACTTGGTACTGTGTGTGTCGTATCATTTTTTAAAGTGACAACGGTGATCAGTTTCGTCACTTGTGCCCAGATCGCAGCCTCGCTATCAGATCCTGGAATCTCTGTTAGGAGTCCAGTCACTTTGTGACCGCCCATGGCTAAATTTCCGGTCATAGTATCATCGTCTAAAAACACGAGCATAGCTCGGATTTGAGCATCCTGTTCGAGAACATTGTCTTAAGGGTAGCATCCCAGGCGGCATATTTCCAAAGTGTACATGGCATTTGCAACTGCCGTCGTTTCAACCAATCACAAGTCGGCATACAAATTATTTTAACAGGCAGCGCTGCGTTATCGTAAAGTTGGCTGTGCAATTCCGTTCAATTTCTTACTCTGTATTGCCTAAATTTTACATTTTGTACATTCTGTGTTTAAGATATAATTCAAACTGTATGCTATGTTATATTTTTTATACTATATTAGAATTACTATTGCTATTATGCATGTTTTATTATTTTGTTTGCGCTGGCTTTTAAATGTGTATGCAGCCATGTGATTGGCTGAGAAGACGGCAGTTACAACCATGTACACTTTGGAAATATGTTTCCGGGCGTCTAGGCATCGCTTTACGGATAACATGCTTCTCGCCCATTTAGCTTCTAGCGGTGCAGCCTTCTCGACCGCATAAGCTTACTGCCTAACTGTATCCCTCAGCATCGTGTTCTTTTCGTACGATGCCGCCTGACAGCAGCGCCTAGTTCGGTATCCTTCTCGTCCGTTTACCTCTTAACGACGGCCTTGACGAAAACATTCTGATCGTCCGCGTTATTCCTAGCCACAGCGCCCTGGGCGTCAACGTATCATTTGTTAGACAGGTACTTTAGTCCATCAGGCGATGCATCATAATTTGTTGTGGCATCTGTGACTAGTTACATCACTTGTGCTATACGCTCGCGGCGTCGCTAGTGGACGTTGGTTTGTCCATGGGAGGCCTAATTACTTTATTGCAACCCATGTCCAAATTATTGACCATAGTGTCGCCGGCTAAAAGCACACGCGTATCCCTGATGAGAGCATCCTGTTTGTCCACATACATCTTAAGGGTAGCATCCCGGGCGTCTACGCATCGCTGGTTAGTCAAGTGCCACAATCCCGTGAGCAATGTGCCAGCTTTTGTCATAGCATCACAGACCATCTTCTCCACTTGTGTCATGCTCACCGCGTCGGTTTCTGACGATGATGTACTTGTAGGGAGCACAGGCACTCTATAACTGCTCATGGCTAATCAACAGACATAAGATCGCTGGCTTTAAGCAGGTACGAGCTCATGTTGACGACAGCCATCTGGGCAGCATAAGCGTATCGCTTGTTGTGAGGTACAAGGGTCCTGCGGGCACCGTATCATTCTTTGTTGCGTCACTTTTGCCACGCTCCCGGCGTCGCTATCAGATTCTTGTGTGTTCTTGAGGGGCCCAGTGACTTTATGACCGCCTATGGTTAAATCGCCAGTCATAGTGTCGCCGGCTAGAAAAACGTGCGTAGCCCTGATGAATGCATCCTGTTTGTCCACATACGTCTTAATTACAGCGTTCCGGGCGTCCACGTATCGCTTGTTAGCCATATGCAATTGACCCATGTGTACCGTGTCAGTTTTTGTCATGGCGTAAGAGACCGCCTTCGACACTTGTCCAGCTGGCAGCGTTACTAACGGATCGTGTGGTGTGACTGTGGGCAGCCCAGTCATTTTGTGGCCCCCCATATTTAGAACGCCAGACATTGTTCCACCGGTGAGCGACAAGTTTGTTCTGGTCGATGGTGTCAAGATAGCCCTTTGTCGCAGCGACCGTTTCCGCTGTAGGTGACCCCACGTTTATCAGCCGAAACGCCCCAGCTGAAAGAATTCCCAACATGGTATCAACCGCCTTGTGGTAAAGCGCAGCAGTGTTTAACTGCCATCATCCGCCTCCTATCGCGTCCCCACAGTTTGTACCAAACTGACCCACCGGCATTATTTTATAGAGAAAAAGCGCAGGTGTCTAACAGTTCAACGTAGGTCATGAACGATGTTTTCGAAATTTCGCTCAGCAGTAAGCAGGCAGAAGTTACCACATACCACGTCATCGGGTCCCTGCAGCTGAAACGTTTATGTTCTTATGGGACGGCTTAAATAAGCGGATCTAGTCCATACATGTCAAAGTTGACTGCTGTAGGCCCATCTATCCCATCTATCCAATGGGTGACCCAATGTATGTCATCGTCAGAACCGGAATCCAGATTGACCATTCTGCACTCCTTGTTACATGCCACGGCAGGCAGGCAATCACGAATGAAGATACCACGGCAATACGGCGGCTTTAACTATGTAAAAGTTGCTCAGAGGTTTTAGTTTTTTCTTCTGTAAGGTAGAGGCTGGATTATTTGCACATTGGACAATAAGCACTGCGAGTCTCGCGCCCGATATACAACCCTGACCCGCGTCACGATTGCGACGACCAGGCAAGTCACCCGCCGCAGATTACACACCGAATATCGCCGGGAGGAGAGCCAACAGCGGAAGGATACCGCCCGCTTTCATCATCCTTTTCAATTACGTCTTGTTAGCCGGATCGTGGCAACGGTGTCATCGCGTGCAGCCGTAGCCGATGTTGCCTTTTGCCCTTCGGTCAATGAAAGGCAGAACGCGATGTGCTCAGTTTTCTTGTTGGAACATTATATCAAAAGAGCGCCTTTTTCTAAAAATAATGTGAAAGCGATCGCTGGAAGCTAGTAGACGACGTTGAATTTGCTACCGTTCGATTCAAGGTTCAGAAAGTCGGACGCTGCTCAGGATGGCAAAATTCTATCGTATAATTTGGCACTGCAGCGCTTAAGTCTACCTTGATCTGTATGTCCTGCAGAGAGGTTTTCATGCGTTCGGTTTGCCTGCGAACGTCCATGACGAAAATTGGAAACATGTCTACGAAGTCGATTAATTAATGTCACTTGGCACGACGTTTCACGCGCGTCTATCCCACAGTGCTCCTTCTTGAAGTTGCGCAGGGTCTGGAACGCGTGAGAGGTTTTCATCGTGGTGAAGTCGACATTCATGTCAACAACGAGGCAGCGATCCCTGTCAAGCATAGCGTAGATTTTGCGAACCTGCACATGGTCAAACAGCGCCGGATTCCGGTCTTGTTTTGCCGCCTTCCCTGTCAGAGTCACCTTGTGCTGTCAGCTCGTGGAGCTCTAGCGATCGTCCTGGTGAACACACTCCATTGTTTCCTATTCGATGACAAGTCCCTTAATTCCGCCAAATTCATGCCAGTTACATCTTGTATCTCATCCATCCATATCCTCCTTGGGCGACCCCGTCTTCTCCTCCCCTCACCACACGCCAGCATCATTTCCTTCTCCAGTTTGTTTTAACGACGCTTCATTCTCAACTCCAATCTCCTCTCGTATTGATTCGTTCGTTCTTTTCTCAGTCCAAGATATTCTCAGCATCTTCCTCCATATCCACATTTCACAAGCGTTAACCTTATTTTCCATGTTCTTTGTCATTGTCCACGTCTCGCAACCGTACAGTACCGTAGGAAAGATTAGTGCTCTCACGAGCCTTTTTTTGTTTCTATGCTCACATGTTTGTCTTTCCATATCTTTTCCAGTCCGGTCATTGCAGCTTTCCCTATAGCAATTCTTCGTTTTATTTCTGGATCACACTTTCCCTCCTTTCCAACCAGTGATCCTAGGAATTTGAAGCTTTCTACCACCTCTATTTCCTCTCCGTCTATCTCAAAACTATCCCAATCTGCTGTTGTCATGACCTTTGTCTTCTCATGACGATTCTCATGGCAAGTTAACAGGGGTGGTTTGCCATTGCCTTCCCCTGGTTTTGCCTGCCGTGCCCGTTCGTTCCCCTTCCTAGGAAGGGTACCAACGGTCCGCACCACGAGAAGGTGGGCACGGAGGACTTTGGTTCACCAGCCCAGGTCGAATCCGAGTCTACGCTCATCAGAGACGTCGGTCAGGTCGCCTCCCCGTTTTACTCTGTATTAGAGTGACTGGTGAACCTTTGCGGACCCTGTCAGAGAGACAACCAAAATCCAGCGCGGCTTTTATGTGCCTGGTTTAACACTCAGGCTCCATGAAAATATCATTGATTGCGACACCTTTACCTTGGCATCAATCTGCTTCATAAGCGTGCTCTTATGCTCTAGAGCGGGTATTACATGTGGCATGAACCAGGAGAGTTTAGCCAGAGTGAGCCTGCCGGCGAGTACATCACCTTCCTTGAAGATTGCTGTAATGATATGTGGCGTGCGTGTCGCCCTCTAGCGAACGCTGGCGCTGTTGTGAGAGAACATCCGAAGTGTGAAGGCCCTGTATTCGAACCCGGCTTGTTGGTGCTGTGGGCCTGTTCTCTTCTCTCCATTCTTTAGCAATTGCTGTCCCCTCTTCAGGGTTAGGGGAGAGCGATGCTTCACTTCCGGTTTCACTGTACTGGACCCCTGAGGCATTCTACCAAGGATGACGAATGGCATGTCCGCGGCTTCCGTTGTTGGCGCAGCAGGGCTCAGTGACAAGCCCTCACTCGGGTTCGGCGCTCTCTTCTGAGGCACCCTGTGTACTGAAAGGCGCTCCATAAATGTCTGAAAAGCGATCTCCCGATTGGCTTGGCACTCTATATACTCTCGCTGACTATCTAGCAATGTGCTCAAAAGAACTTCTTTATTTGTTTGGCGCTCTACAAATGCTCTTTGAGTTTCTACCAGCTTTTCCAATATGTCGCCTATTCGACTGGTTTCTTGATCAGGTAAAATCGCTTCTTCTATTATTTAAAATCGTTATTTAATCAAATATAAATGAAATTACAGACGAAAATTGTACAGACCTGTAACCTTATTCTATCGCAATATTTCAATTAATTAATTAAGCGATATGTACATTAATGTGACGCCAATTTAACTATCTAATCGACCTAATCTTCTAAGCACTTAACCAAACGATCATATCGATATAAGCTATCTCTGAAGATTTCGTAACGCAAGATTTAAGAAAAGGGTTCTACTCCCTGAACTTTCGAGAAATATTCTTCCCAACATCTGATATTGATAATTTCAGCCAAATCCGCCAAATATTACTCCACGTCAGAAATAGAAATTATAATTATCACTGGAGCCCAATTGCACGAATTCCATTGAGATCACAGCCTCAGTATAATTTAGCCAAAAATCCAGAAACTCGAAAAAATATCGAACACCAGACGAGTAATTCTACGCCCAATATTCAATGATGTCATAACGTAACCGTATCATTCTTTCGAATTTTATCTTCCAATTTCGATAATTTTTGATGTTTTAATCCCAAAAAAATCCCGCCAATTTCACACAATATCGCACGAGATCCGTCCAACCTCTTCAACGGCTAGGCAGCACCTGACTACAGGGCAAGAAAAAGGCGCCAATGTTCACGCGCGCTAGCCTATAGCCAATCACAAACGAGAGCGAAAGGCGGAAAGCCTTCTCATTGGTTGGCTCATCTAAAGTAGCCTCCATAGCTGGCATACACTGCACACTGTCACGGCCCAGTCCCGTAGTTTTGCGGTTGTGGGCCCTTCCAGCTGGAACAGCCTCCCTCAAGGCTTGAGGCTTGTCTTCCTCTCTCTCTCCCTGCTGTCCAGTTTCGCAAGCGCCTGAAAACATTTCTCTTTGTCAGTGAAGACACTGACCCGGGTCGGGAGAGCCTCTCATTTTGAGTGGCGCTATATAAATTCTTGATTACAATTACAATTACAAGGCACTATCGCAGTGGCCTCTAGCGAAAACAATTAACTAGCGCCTGTAACGATTCGTTACAGATATCCTGGCCCCACACAGCCTTTTTAATCAACAAACATAGCTGAAGGACTGTGTTATGTTGTGTATAAAGTGATTTTAATATAGGTTCTACATAGTAGTTAATTAATAAATCAGCAGCGGTATAGGGATAATAATAATAGAGTAGGTTTTGGGGTTTATATTGCAACTTCGAGACTATCTTGATTGGATGAATCGATTTACATTGTGTCGAACTATCTTCGAAAGTCGTCTGCTCGGAACGAAGGCGAGTCTGCTGACCGTTGATTGTGCAGGAAGAATTTAGTTATGCATTTGACGTTGGGGATGATAGTTGCTTGTGAGAATTATTGCGTCGCAAACTCCTGAATCAGACTCAGTCGAAACGAAGAATATAAACTCTTAGTAGACGATCAGTTACGATAGAACCTCTGTAAACGAGTTGTAGTGACGTTATTACATCGAATAGGAGCATCGAACGGACAGTTGCGGTGTGATCGTTCTGCCATAGGAACGGTCGGACATTCCAATAAAACAACTACTAAACCCGAAGGTTAAGTGTGAGCGAAGTGTGAGAGAACGTTGTATGATGGTGTGTAGAATGACGAAATCACTGAAGTGGTACTGTAGCAGACGAATCTCAACGGATAAATTTTCGTCAGAAGATAACACTGCGAACAATCAATCTACATGGAGATCCAAGTTGAATGGGTCTACAGTAACACACCTGGGTATTGTAAGATACTTCAGTCTTTTTCTACGTGCGATGTTAGATAGGCGGATATAATATTAAACAATCTCACTAACAGATGCTGGTCAGTTAGAGATCTGAAGTAACATACATTCATAGGTCTGTTGTATAGCTCTCTGACATAACTTTTGCCATTTGCATGCTTTAGATGGATTGTGCTGATTGCATTATCAATACATAATATATTCATTAATTATGAAAGACTTGTTTCACAGCACTGTTTTATGAATTTGCCTACATAGAGCTAACCAGGCGGCTTTGGTTAAACTACAAATGGATCGTGTGTATTATTTATAATACTAAACTCCCACACCAAAGGGAGGCGTCACAATTGAGTCTGCGTCCGCCTCACACCGGCTCAGCAGAAAAAAGTATTTATTCCCGTATGCGATCAGTCCTTATAGTAATCGTTGCAGAAGCCGGATAAGTGTCAGAGGGGTGATGAATGAAAACGTGCCGTAGGGATAGGCTTAGCGCTGACCATCTGTCGCAGGGCTACGAACACCCGTTCAAACTTCCAGCCTTAGAAAAGTCGTCTTAATAATAATAATAATAATAATAATAATAATAATAATAATAATAATAATAATAATAATAATAATAATAATAATAATAATACATATCTGACTCCTGAGGGATTATATGTACCTCGGGGGAAAATAATAATAATCTTCGTGTATTAATTCAAACTGACAAGTACGCAGTAAGATTACATGATATAGTAGTAACAGACGATAATAAGAACCGAATTAAACTGTACGGCAGCCATGCAAGGCGCTCATCTGTACTGCTGCTCATTTAACAATCGCCACCTAGTAGGGTGACCACATTTCCTTTTTGCCATTCCGGGACGCCACAATGCTTACAATCTAAGTCAAATTCAGCTAGGAGCTGGGCCGTTTGCGGCGAGCGCTATACATATATTTGTAAGATTTTAGACCAAAATTGAACATTTTTTGAAGTTGCTTTAATTAGAAAAAAACAGCAAACGAGCCAAAACAATACAAATTGGTCAGTTTATTGCTCAAAATCAAAATTGCTTAAAATTAATCAAGCTTCAAACCTAGATATTAAAGACTTGATAAAGTGATCAGGCCTACGGGGCCATGTTTTAGGCGATTATGTACAATAGTCCCCGGCGCCGCCGCCATCCGCCGCCGCCGCCGCCGTTAAGCTCTCAAGTCGAAACCAGTCGCTAAGCTATCGACTGCTAGCGACTTCATTCACTTAATATTTTGTTCGTTGTTTTAATCGCGGTTTTAATCGCGGTTTTCAAGTTTCGATTTGACAATCAGCAGCAGGACGAGCAACATTACAATACAATATAGTATTCGTTCATTGAAGAAAATATGCTGACATGCTGCAACTTAGTACATTATATTAGAGTTTGCTCTATTAGTAAGAGTTCTTATTGAGAATACGGGATATAGGCCTAGTCGTTGTCTTTTTTTGGTAGAGTGAATTTATGTACTCTATTATGAAGATGGTGTTGATGATAACGAAGATGGGAAGTAAGCGGGGTGAGAAGTGTCGGGGGTTGGGAGGTTCAACCACTAGTCTTTCTTAGGACCTCAAAGTTATAAGAACTTAACATGTAAGTCTTCATTGTACACCCCAGCGGTAGTTTGAGCCATTACCAACACCCTTAATTGTGGCATTATTATTTTGATTCTGAATCTCTGACTAGGTGAAGAAATTTCCATGGTATATCATGTATTCATTTTTGAATTAACAAAGGAATTGATTTTGATTCGAGTTTGACTTGCAAAACTGCTAGCGTTGAAATCCGCTGCTTTGAAATTCGCTGACTTCAGTTTAGAAAATACGAATAAAATATTCAACTCCACATGGATCAAAGCCTAAACTCCCCAGAATTTTTTCTACAATTCTCACACTGGTAGGACTAATAAATGCCGGAGTACATGATTCTATAGTTCTCTGCTACTGCCTGAAAGAGCCACGCATGCATCTCTAGTTTCGGTCAACTGATTGGCCGTGAGATCGGGTACTGCTATGCATGCCTCGCTTCATTCGATTTATCAAGGCCTCAATTTCACGAATTCACGTCAACATTAATTTTACAGTCATCGGTCTGTCCTCTGTCCACATAGAGCGGAGCCCATACTCTCATACTGGAGCCATAAAAAAACCCATATGGGTCCC
Source organism: Allolobophora icterica (assembly GCA_963556255.1). NCBI lineage: Eukaryota > Metazoa > Annelida > Clitellata > Crassiclitellata > Lumbricidae > Allolobophora > Allolobophora icterica. The sequence goes on along the minus strand of OY744613.1, from coordinate 53,211,431 downwards.
ATCTAATGCCCACGGAAATTATGGTACGGTCAGTACACAGTATGCGGTAAATGCATCATATTGTTAGGCAATCAATAGACATACCTTCTGAATAAGTCCTTATTACCTGAGAAGTCGATAGCAAGTCGATAAGTCAGTCGATAAGCCCAAGTGACTTAGTCAGTCGATAAACATGCGACTCAGTCGACTGAGTCGCTAAGTCAGTCGCTAACTCATCAAGTCAGTCGGTAACTCCTTAGCGACTGACTCCGGGTACTAATGTACAATATTGTACAAACATCATCATATCACTCCAATCCTCAAATCACTCCTTTGGCTAAAAATCCGAGAGTGAACTAACAAAGTCCTATCATTAACCTACAACTCCCTGCAATATTCCCAGCCCAAGTACCTCTGTGAATCCTTCACCATCCAGGCAATCCGCTCCACCCGGTCATGACCAGCGATCCGGGGAAGGGGGCTCGAGGGGAACAAGACCCACCTTTGAGAGTGGGGAGGGGACACAGTATACAGTTGTCCACCAAGTTTGAAGAACACCAAAAAGGTCCCAACAAATTTTTCACCTCTTTTTTTAACCAGATCAGTTCGAAAGTTTCCCGTGCCCCCCTCCACCTGTCAAACAAGATCGCCGCCTGGACGAGATATCTGTGTTTCTCGACCTCAAGTCACTACTCATCTCAAGGTCTCCAACAGAGCCATACGCAACATAGCACCACGCCTCTGGAACGATCTCCCCTCTGAATTCCGTAGTTTCTCGGTTTATATTCCTCTATCACCCCGGGGCTTTCCACTCAAAGCTGAAATCTCACCTTTTCAAGTACTCCTACCCTGACTCATCTGATCCTCCGCCTTCAAGTTCTCGCCTTAAGCTACACCCGCCTTGACAGCTGCTCTGCTTCTCTCTTGATCTGGCCCTCTGGAAACCGTATTCGGGCCTCCTTTGGCCTTTTCTCTGGAAACACCCCCTGATTTGACGTAGCGCTTGTGAACAGGCTTGTGTCCTGCACTTGGCCTTTGAATGGCGCTTTAGAAGTTTGGAGATCACGAGTACGATTACGATTAGATATCATAGACATATCAGCCTCTATTGCAGAATGTAGACCCATATAGTTAGCCATACTCTTAAGATCACATGGTGCCGCGGATTTGTAAATTTTGAACAACGCAGCATATTAATTTTGTTGATGTTGTTATATTTTTACTTTCTTATTATTGGAATATTAAAATATAAATAGCAAATTCTACGCATTTAAATGTAGAAAAAATTCATTCCGGGACATTTCATTGTCCCGGAAAGGACGTGTCCGGGACGCGGGACATTTTTTCAAATTCCGGGACTGTCCCGGGCAATCCGGGACGTGTGGTCACCCTACCACCTAGGGTATTAAGGCTGAGTAACCGTGTGGGCCTAGCGAGTATGGAACCCGCGTCCTTCTGATCTTCGTCCCAGGGTCTTACTATTCAACCATCTTCCCGCTCCAATGCACTGCATATGCGCTAGTAGCAGCTCGGCTTAGTCAGATGATGTGAAGTAAGGCTTTCATTTCTTTTTTAAACTTTCGAAAGAAAGTTCCGGAACATTGAGTTCGACGGGCATTGCATTGGAAACTGTTAGGCCGCATGCACCAAATGTTCTTCTCCGCGTCGCAGTAGGCTTTCCGGAACACATTAGACTCATTAGTCATAGATCTTTTCCGAACGCAATCAAGTTCGACCAGGAACTTAAAATGCGAACACAGTCTTTGGCTAGGTACGGTGGCGCCATTCCGGGAAGACACTTGTAAACAGTAAACAAGTGTCGCAACCTTGAAGGCAATCCTCTTGCGGACGGGCAGCCAGTGTAGTTCTCGAAGTACATGGGTGATATGATCAAACGTCTGAAGTCTTGTAATAAACCTGACTGCCGCCTTCTGAACACTTTGCAGGTTCTCGAGCCGCCCCGCGCTCACGCTGCATAGCAATCTGTTGCACTATTCCAGTAGACTGCTGATAAGAACGTGAACCAGACTCTTTCTTGAGTCGAGTGACAGCGCAGTTTAAAGTAGCATTTTTGCAGAGATTAACCACAACATTTTTCATTGTCAGCGCATTGTATATGATATCCCCTAAGTCGGCCACTTTTTACGATAGCAGAACCACTGAAGACTTCAGCTGGAGCTCTCTAGTCGTGGCAAAGTCCAACTGGCGTCTCGATCCAATCCAAATGGTTGCCTCTTGTCCAAGTTCATCCTTAGCGGTTCCTACCCATTCACTCCTCGATGCACAAGACACAATCTGTAAAGCGCTGGACGGCTGATGGAACGTCCAAGGCGGGGGACACTGAGGTAGATTTGGGTGTCATCGGAGTAAGAATGTGCGATCAATCCTCTACCTTTGATGATGTCGAAGACCTCAGTCGTATAAAGGAGGAATAGCAATGCACCGAGAACGGAACCATGAAGAACGCTGCAGTCTAGATGGTTGATTGCTTACAAGACCCACTGGAAGTAAACCTGCTGCGTTCAGTCCGTTAAAAAGGATGCGACCCATTGCAACACAGTCCCATTGAGTCCGAATTGCCCCTGAAGTCTACGCAGCCGTGGTCTACCGTGTCGAAAGCAGCGCTGAGGTCAGGCAAGCCTAAAATATGACCCTCGACCATCCATCCACTCTCTGCGTCCAGCAAGTCGGACAAAATGCGCAGGGCAGCTGTATCGGTCGAGTGATGGCGTCTATAATATGCAGACGGAAAGCGTGGCATCAGGCTCTTTGTCTACAAATAGTCGAGGAGGTGCTCAGAAACTATACGTTCAATGATTTTTGAAATGAATGTCACATTGCAAATCGGTCTATACTTTCTCTTCTCGTCTAGATCCAGCGATGATGTTTTGAAAAACGGAGTGACGATAGCATGGTGCTGCGTAACTGGCAGACGACCATCAACGAGAGAAGCGTTGTATATAGGTAGCAAGTGTGGCAACAGAACGTCAATGCACTAATTTCAATAGGAATGTTTGGATCGGGTCAAGAAAGCATGATTTAGTTGACCTGAGGTACTGGGTAGTCCGCCGTGCTGGCTCTTACGGATGGAACTTTCTCGGCGAAGAAATTGTTGAATCCCTCCGCTGAGAGGGTAGCCTAGTTTGTACCACATCCGCTGCAGAGGTATGACTGTTGCTGTAACGATGTCCCATCCCCACTCAAAGTACTCTTATATAAGCGTACAGGATATGGTGTTGACTGAATTTTGGTAATTATCATTTATAATTGTACGTAAATGACCAGCATCTACGACCAGCCTAATAGATTTTAAAATTAGACTAGTGTTCGGGGATATTTATGATGGTTCGCAATTATAAACCACAAGGTGTCGCTTACTGATTGGAGGAGTTTGACTTCAACGAACTCTGAAATTGTCGTTGCTGCACCTGCGCTGTGAACTCTTTTGAAATACAGAAAGACTGTTGTGTAAATCCTAATCGGATGGGTTTCACGGACAAAAGGTTCACGACAAATGGTTCACGACAAAAGGTTCACGACAAATGGTTCACGGACAAATGGTTCACGACAGAAGGTTCACAGGCGAAAGGATCACGATATTCCAGCTTCTAGCTTGAGCGGTATTTTCATTGGTTTCATCTCATTTTCATCGCTCTTCCAGCTTCTTGTTTCAGCTCATTTTCGTCGCTCATCCAGCTTTTAGTTTAATTAACATTTTAATCGTTCATCCAGCTGCTAGTTTAATTAACATTTTAATCGTTCATCCCGCCTCTAGTTTAATTAACATTTAATCGTTCATCCCGCTTCCAGTATAAGCGGGATGAATGATTAAAATGTTAATTAAACTAAGAGCGGGATGATCGATTAAAATGTTAATTAAACTAGGAGCGGGATGAACGATTAAAATTTTAATTAAACTAGAAGCGGGATGAACGATTAAAATTTTAATTAAACTAGAAACGGGATGAACGATAGAAATGTAAATTAAACTGCAAGCGGGATGATCGATGAAAATGTAAATTGAACTGGACGCGGGATGAACGATTAAAATGTAAATTAAACTAGAAGCGGGATGAATGATTGAAATGTTAATTAAGCTAGAGGCGGGATGAACGATTAAAAAGTTAATTAAACCGTAAGCGGGATCAACGATTAAAATGTAAATTAAACTAGAAACGGGAAGAATGATTAAAATGTTAATTAAACTAGAAGCGGGATGAACGATTAAATAGTTAAACTGGAAGCGGGACGAACGATTAAAATGTTAATTAAACTAGAAACGGGATGAATGATTGAAATGTGGGATGAACGATTAAAAAGTTAATTAAACTGGAAGCGGGTTCAACGATTAAAAAGTTAATTAAACCGTAAGCGGGATCAGCGATTAAAATGTAAATTAAACTAAAAACGGGATGAATGATTAAAATGTTAATTAAACTAGGAGCGGGATGAACGATTAAAATGTTAATTAAACCAGAAACGGGATAAACGATAGAAATGTAAATTAAACTAAAAGCGGGAAGAATGATTGAAATGTTAATTAAACTCGGAGCGGGATGAACGATTAAAAAGTTAAGTAAACTAGTAGCAGGATGAACGATTAAAAAGTCAATTAAACTGGAAGTGGAATCAACGGTTAAAATGTAAATTAAACTAGCAGCGGGATCAACGATTAAAATGTAAACTAAACTAAGAGCGGGATGAATGACTAAACTGTTAATTAAACTAGAAGCGGGATGAATGATTAAAATGTTAATTAAACTAGAGCGGGATGATCGATTAACAAGTTAGTTAAACTAGGAGCGGGATGAACGATTAGAAAGTTAATTAAACTGGAAGGGGGACGAACGATTAAAATGTTAATTAAACTGGAAGGGGGATGACGATTAAAATGTAAATTAAAATGGAAGCGGGACGAACGATTAAAATGTAAATTAAACTAGCAGCGGGATGAACGATAAAAATGTAAATTAAACTGGAAGCGGGATCAATGATTAACAGGTAAATTAAACTGGAAGCGGGATGAATGATTAAAATGTTAATTAAGCTAGAGGCGGGATGAACGATTAAAAAGTTAATTAAACTGGAAGCGGGTTCAACGATTAAAAAGTTAATTAAACCCTAAGCGGGATCAACGATTAAAATGTAAATTAAACTAGAAACGGGATGAATTATTAAAATGTTAATTAAACTAGAAGCGGGATGAACGGTTTAAATGTTAATTAAACTAAGAGCGGGATGAACGATTAAATAGTTAAACTAGAAGCGGGACGAACGATTAAAATGTTAATTAAACTAGAAACGGGATGAACGATAGAAATGTAAATTAAACTAAAAGCGGGATGAATGATTGAAATGTTAATTAAACTCGGAGCGGGATGAACGATTAAAAAGTTAAGTAAACTAGTAGCGGGATGAACTATTAAAAAGTTAGTTAAACTAGCAGCGGGATCAACGATTAAAATGTAAATTAAACTAGCAGCGGGATCAACGATTAAAATGTAAACTAAACTAGAAGCGGGATGAATGATTAAACTGTTAATTAAACTAGAAGCGGGATGAATGATTAAAATGTTAATTAAACTAAGAGCGGGATGAACGATTAACAAGTTAATTAAACTAGAAGCGGGATGAACGATTAAAAAGTTAATTAAACTGGAATGAGGACTAACGATTAAAATGTTAATTAAACTGGAAGGGGATGACGATTAAAATGTAAATTAAAATGGAAGCGGGACGAACGATTAAAATGTAAATTAAACTAGCAGCGGGATGAACGATAGAAATTTAAATTAAACTGGAAGCGGGATCAATAATAAAAAGGTAAATTAAACTGCAAGCGGGATGAACGATTAAAATATATATTAACCTGGAAGCTGGATGAGCGATGAAAATGTGTCATATTAACACTTGAGTGTTTCATTTTAACGCTTAAACTAGAAGCTGGATGACCGATGAAAACTTAGCTCAAATTAAAAGCTGGGTTCGCGACGAAAACGTAGTTCAATCCAGAAGCTGGATTGGCAATGAAAAGATCGTGAACCATTTGTCCGTGAACCTTTTGTCGTGAACCATTTGTCGTGAACCATTTGTCGTGAACATTTTGTCGGTGAACCTTTTGTTCGTGAACCTTTTTGTCGTGACACCCTTGTCGAACGATAAATCATTGGTGCCTGAATAGTTTCGAATAGATGCATAGGCGAACCTTAAGCGCCATTGTAGAACTAGTACGTTTAATCACAGTGTCGTAGATAGCTCGTCGTTGAAAGCGCCGAAACTGAATTCTAAGCTATTCGATGACAACGTTTGGTGAGAGAGCCCAGTGGAGCAGTTCTTCAAGTTGCAACAGATGTGAAATGTCGTCAACGTCGCACAACATGGGTGCCGTCGGTATTTCATGGTGATTGGTAATTGAAGGCAAGTGAATGATTTACGAGCAAGAGAAATCTTCTACTAATAGGTATGTTATCTAGGTAATAATAACACAAATATCGTTACTACAAGGTGCCGGTCTAGGTAGGTTATATAGGACATTCTTATAGTCAGCATTGCTGTTCATTGAAACTGATATGTTCCTATAGGACTAATACATATTATATTCATTTATGCAGAACTGACTGCATAAGATTCGATGATATTATTAACTGAACCTACTTAACTATGGAATCGGGCAGGAAAAATTGCAAGTAGCCTGGGCATTATGATCAATGCCTATATATTAGGGTGTCTCTTAAAAATGAAAATTGAAATTTTCAATCTCTCACCCTTTCAAGTTGTGAGGTTCATGGAGAAAAAATTTACAAAAAAATTTGGTGGAAATCGGATAATATTTAGAGGTGGCCCTTTGATGTCAAAGTTTAGCATGGTAGGCCTATTGGTTATAACTATGCTACATAGTTCGCATTGTTAAAAGAAGGATAGATTGCCTTATTAATTTGCCAATTTCAATTAATAGAAGCAGGGAAGTAGATAATTACTTCCTGTTCAATTTGTAAACAAGTTGCAGACAACAAATTTGAAAAAAAATCAAATTTAAAATGTTTCAAACAAATTTGTAATATATGACTTTCGCGGCAAGTAAGCGGAAAATTACTTAATTACACCATCTAAGTGATTCGTGGATTAGGTGGAAAGTCCTAGCTTATTTACATCAATTACCTCAATAATAGCATTGTCCTACATAAAGTTAACAGGGTAAGTAAGTAAGTAAGTAAGTAAGTATATTCTTTATTAACCAATTGCTAATCGCACTTTGGTGTACAGACATCTAATAAACACAGTTGAAAAGTACATAACATCTGAACAATAAATGTTTTTATGTATCAGGCTGTTGGTGGGGGGAATAATGCAGTCATGGGCACTGGGACAGAGGTAGCTAGTGGTTGGGTGGCATTCAGAGCGATGAATGGTGTATCTCTACTGGCCCTGCACTTCTGACCCTGACCCCGAGCAGCTTAAACGATTTAAGGGGCACTGGAAGGATATTGATCGCAATAATTTTCAACCAGCTCACCAGACGATTCAGTGGAGGCACTGTTCGCATCAGACTGAGATGACATTCTTAACCTTGCTCAAGTAAACTTGGAAGTTAAGCAACCACAAGATGACTATCATGAATTTCTGGAATTAGTTATTAGTTTTAACACAAATTTGCAGGTAGAAAGTAGACATTCAGTTAGATAAACAATAAAAATTGATTAGTGCTACAATGGACGATTAATTATTATGTAGGCCTACTCTAGCATTGCAGCATTTTCCATTGTACAAAGTATCATTAATATTTTAAACTTCACAGCTCGAGGGCCACCCCTAAATATTATCCGATTTTAATGAAATTTTTTTATAGAATTTTATTTCTATGAACCTAACAACTTAGGAGGGTGAGAGGGAAAGAAATCAAAAAAATATTTTTTTACACTATGTTTAGAGACACCCTACTATATATCCCTTTAGATTAAAAAATTGGGATATCGTTGTAAATCGCTTAGAATTCAGCAACATGATACAGATCTGTCACAGTTTGGAATCGAGTGCACGGTGTATGAAAACACAACTCTGCTATCAATACAACGAAGTCAAACTTGCTGTTCTTGTGTTAATTCTTCAACAACAATGCCAATGTAATGTCACCATTACCTCCCGATTCATGCTGTAATAATAATAGAAACGTAGCAATAAGAAGATTTATATAGCGCTATATAACGGTGATGTGTATGAGTTCAAAACATCAGTGAGAGTCGTACGGTGCTTTGAGAAGATAGATCTTGAGCTGTGATTTGAATGTTGGTACAGATGGCATATTCTTCATATGGTCAGGAAGACCGTTCCATGCAGTGGGTCCAGCGACATAGGAGCCAAACCTGGTAGGTAGACGATTGTGGGACTTGTAGTGATTTTTCGATTAGGATCGTAGCTGACATCTGTTCCGTTTCTCTGATACCCGAATGCATAGACCTACGTCATAGATTAGTCTGGCATAAATGATCAAGCACAGTTTGTAGCGCACCTATAAGTTGTCCCGCAGCAGATCAGTTACACGATGTGAGGGAATATAGCCTCTCGTTCCTTGTCCGCTCAGCTGATATTCACTGACTAGTGTATTTTCCCGTCATATCATGACGTCATAATATAGGCCTATAATGTATCGTTACTTATCCCCGTCGTCAAGACAGCCGTCGTCAACACAACCGGTTTATGTTTCACAATAGAACAGAAAGCGTTTGTGACGTAGCGTTTATCCGGACGGACACTATATGGAAACTATATGTATAGATGATATAGGATCTCTAACCTTGAGAAACAATGTGGATAGATCTATATTCAAACGTTTCAAGAGCTGACGTTGTATTTTGAAGTTTGGATTTTCATTTGACAATGACGCGGTTAATTTGAGCTTTGTTTGTTGAGTGTTGTGTATTGGCATCCGGCACTTCAGTTCAGGCTACGAGGCGGACTCTAGGTTAATTAGTTTATTATAGCAACATATTAATTGTGAAACGATATATTGTATTGTATTGTATTGTATGGCTCAATTACCTGCCAGCTGGCGCCGCTCCCTTTGACGCCCTCTGTGACCGAGCTGACTCCACTCTCTTTTTGGCTGTCCTTAACAATCCTAGTCATATTCTCCATAGCCTCCTCCCCACCTATTCGCTCCGCCCCCGTCTCCATATATGAGGCCCCAGGACTGATACACTGTCTAGAAAACATTTTATCATTAGAATGCTCTACTTAGGAATTTGAACATTAATTGGATTTAAATTAATTTGTTCTTTTCCTTTTATTTAGGTTGCTTGTGCCTGTGCTTGATATGTTCAGTTTCTTACACTTGTATTAACCCGTTTGTTAGCCGCAGTGCGTTTGGAGGCGGAGCATTGAAGTCCATACTTACTACTTACTTATTTAAAAATTTAATAAGCGCCTCTAGTATGGTGAACCTTCCAGAGGAGCTCCCAGTGCGCAAGGCCGTGAGAAAAGAAATAGGTCTTGAGGAAAGCAAAAGAAGACGAAGGGTTACCTATTAAAATTTGAGAGCAAGTAGAAGAAGACAGTATATTCCAGAGAGAGGAACCAATTGAGGCAAAAGATCGGGATTGTGCCATAGCTGTTCTAGTATGTGGAACTAAAAGATCAAATATCACATATCAAATATTACACCACCCAAGATTGACATCTGATCAGGTCTGAGGAGGCTAATTGGGTTGAAATGAAGTTGCTCCTTATTTCAGGGGATCTATCTAAGACTATTGCCCGAAATTTATTGCACATGTGAGCAACTACAAGGAATTAATGAATGTAACTGTGGATAGTCTTTCTCTCAGGCATTGTGTCGAGTATCATCAGGTTTGGGCAAACGACACATATACACTATAAGAGAAATTTGGTATACTGAAACCGTTCAATGTAGCCAAGCTACTGCGCTTGTGTATTATGTGAGAATAGTCTACAGTAGCTACTACTGACTTGAATATCAGTTGTTTAACGTGACCACTTTGTTCACCTCTGATGCGGCCAAAAGTATAAGTTTACTTCACATATATGACAACACATTTTGCACAGTTGATTTGGAGTTCAAGCTAATTGTTGTCGGCCATCACTTCCATATTATCTTCAGTTTAGGTCGTCCAGGAATATGTTTCATATCAGTGGCTTCGACCTTAACAGTACTGAATGAATTTCTAAGGCATTATTATAGAGGACAAATAGAATCAATGTGCTGGGTTTCTCTCTCTATTTCGAAGTGACTAAGTTTAATGTCTCAATAATAGTCAGACAGAAGCATGTTGCAATTGTTCGCTGAGTGATTACAGGATAACTTGAATACATAATTTAGTCCAGAAATATATTGTTTCATAATGTAATCGTAACTGCTTTAATAATTTAAAAAAACTGCATTTCTTATTTTCAGAACCCTCTCCAGTCATTACAGTTAACAGTACGGCGGCTATAGTGGAAAAGGAGACCGTCATAATCACTTGTACTTTAAATTATAACGGATCTGTGGCACCAGCTCCTACGCTTAGACCGTACATGTATTGGACTGATTCCAGAGGACAAAATGTTTCCAGTTCCTACGATTCAACGACAGAGAACACGACTGTTTCTCAGTTAACAGTCACAGCTGGTCGGCAAAATATTACATCTTACATGTGCCAAGTCTATTTAAAACTGTCTCCAACAAATAATCCGAGTTGCGCTAACAACACTCCTACTATCGACAAGAACGCTAGTTCTCCGGATTTTGTGGTGCTGTGTAGGTAAACCTACTTTCTTTTCTTACAAAATGATGTACTGGAGTGTCGCTTATAAACGAATGACCGAGGAGCAATAGCGTCCGGACGACCTTGAGTGTCTTTGAAACAAGGATGTCTTTGAAATAAACACCTTTGTGATAATGAACTAGGGCATCCTGTTGGACTTGGCCTCGCACGATGTAGATACAGTTGAAATACCTACAGCCGAGGGTGCCTCTCCGCACCGTTAGGCTACGTCTGAAGAGTTGTAATTTCATGACTCAGTGACACCAAACCTGCCAGCATGCCCATATAGAGGTCATAGTAAGTAAGTAAGTAAGTAAGTAAGTATATTATTTATTTTAACCAGCTGACAAAACTCACTCTGGTGTACATCACCGGAAATTGTAACTTGTAAACTGTTACATGCAAATTAACAGTTTACAAGTTACAATTTCCGGTTTAATTCAAGTACAACATCCTAACCAAGAAAGTCTTTCTCATTAAGCTATCAGCTTTGGGTAATATACGGTCATGTTTTCTTGGCCGAAGGGTATATACAGTTTTTTCTTGATGGTAAAAACCCATGCAAAACATGCCCTGGACAGGCCAAGACATCGGAAAACAGCCGGGTGTCAGGTTACTTATGTAATTGCTTATTCATATGTCGGATCGTCGCTTGGGAGGTATATCAGGCGAATCAGTTTATTTATAACTGATTGTAGCTTATTCCTATCTTGTTGCCCTGCAAATCCCCATCAGGCCGGTGCCGCATATAGTAATCTGGCCACCGTTGTAGCTCGAACAACATCATAAAGTGTTATCCCAGATAGACCATGAGCTGATATGATGCGCAAAGCATATAGAGATTATCTGCCCATGTTGCTACGTGTTCTAGCTCCATTTTCAATGTATCTTCATTTGATGCAGGTACCATAGGATAACTATCGTCTGCATATTTCAGTATCCTGTTTCCATGGTTGACGGTTTTGAGATGTGAAATTATTGTTATAAAGTCGATCGGGCCTAATCCAGAGTCCTGTACAATGCAACCATTTATTTTTGACAGCTGTTGATACGGAGCCGTTGAATTTAGTTACGTGTTCTCGGTCTTCAAGAAATGCTATTATCCAATTGTACACATTATCTGGTATTTCCATAGTAGCTAGTTTCTCTGCCAACTAGTAGTGACGCACCATATCGAAAGCCTTTGTGAAGTCTAGGCTAGGAGATGGACATATTGGTTATCTTGAAGCAACTCTATGAGATTTATTGTAAGTGCAGTTATTGCTACCGTTGTGGACCCGGTAGGTCTAAAGGCGTACTGATATTTAAATTCTTGATTTAGTTGTGGGTCAAGCAGAATGGGATTGAAATATCGTCTCACTATGAATTTCTCAAGCAGTCGGCATAGTATTGAAGTGACTGAGATGGGGCGGTAGTCTGTTGGTTTCTTTGGGTGAGGTATCTTAGGCACAGGCGTTATTATGCTGGTCCTCCATCGAGGGGGAACGTAAGATGTGTTTATTGATCTATTGTATAAGTCTGCAATTGGCTTTGCTATCGTCGATGCATTCGACACCAGAAACCAAGAAGGCAAGCCATCAGGCCCCGCGGCAGTGCGGAGGACCCATATTCCCATATGGGACCTTATAGAGCCCAATTGGTTCCCACCTGATGCCCATGGAAAACCTGACAAGGAAGAATGTCCAGCTCATTGCTATGATGTTGCTTCAGCGGACTATCCTTTTGCCATCACTTGAAGTTACAAAAGAGTAATGAGCTCTTCGTATGAAACCCACACTAGCGTTTGTAAACAGTTACTGGCGTGTATTTATATACTCTAAATAGCTGAACTCATTAGCAAACCAACTTATATATTTATACACTGATGAAGACGAAAACTGTCGGACGAAATGCGCTTATGTACTTCATCAGCCCTATCCATTTCTCACCAGTGCCTCGTTATTATCATCCCTTCAACGGAAAGCCTCATTCGAATTAACCTGATTTAAGATCCTCTACGCAGTCTCTCTTTTCGTATGTCTGACTGAAGAGGTGCAGTCTCTTTATTGAACATTTAGGAAGTTAAATGGGCCTATTAAGTGATTGCGCCAAAACTCTTTGTTTTACTTAAATAAAAAAACTAATTACTGGCGTTGTTTTTATAAAACTGAGAATGAACACCTAACATATACGCGCACCGAAGAAAATAGGCAATTCTCGTTTTAGTTGAACAATTATACACTGTGACAATCAGAGCGTCTCATTTGAGCCGAGCGAGCGATCGCTCTTCTTGGTCGTTCGCCTAGCCGAGGTACGGGCGAGCAATTCACCGCTCGCCTAGCCGTAGGCGTCGCACCGTCGATCGCCGCTCGATGAGTTTGAGTTAGACTCCAAGACGATATACGAACCTAGAGCCAGACCATTATTTTACTTACCTAATTTACATTACTTTAATTTACTTACTTTCGGCAGCGGTGAATGCGTGCCGTTACCACTCCTAACCCTCGAATGCCCAAGGGCAGGTCCGACCAGACCCCGTACCCGCTTTTTCACCGATAACTTTAGAACGGCTACAAAATTGTAAATTGGTTTCAGGACATCCTAAAGCCATCAATTTGGCTTTGTATGATATATTTTGCGTGGTCATTCTCCCGCCCTGTAGCCCACAACCATAGCATATACCATGGACACCGCAAGATATGCGGCTGATGATCATACTGGCACATGGTTTACCAGCCCAGAAATAAATTGGTCAGCGCACGTTATTAGGCATCGTTGGATGGCGAATTCAACGCTGAGTGTAATACAGTTTGATCTACTGTAGTGTCTTCTGCCTATTCGAGGTTATACAGGCCAAAGCTACATCCGTACAATTGAATACCTGTGAAAAGTCCCGAAATTGCAAAACACTACAAACGAGTATTAGAGTTCAAATTATGTTTCACCAAGTGACGCTATTGTGAAATGCAGTACATCCATCAGTCGATTGCAAATTTAATTTGGATTATAACAAGTCAAATCCCGTTACAATATTCCAATCCAACCTCTAGATATTACAACGAAAACGACCGGACCTTCTCCTTGGCCATTCGTGTATCAAAAAATACCTTGGGCACTAGAGGGCTAATTATTGCTGACTGATCACTCTAATTTCGTGCCATCTGATTGGACATAAAAATTAGCAACACGACCGGCACCTCACGCGTCACGCCGTGAGACATCATTCGCATACACGTCACTAATTTCGGAAATTACCTTAAACAGCAATGGCGATGTAGGTGAGCAAGTCAAATAATAATGGATTAATGTACAGCTGAGCATATCCTGTCGTGGAAGTTATGCGACTCGTTCAATATCGATGCAGTCGAGATAGAAAACCGTCGGACTTTGAACAAAATTTACTGCAAGTCCTGCAGAAATTACGCCGACAAAATTCGATTGGACTGCCGGCTGAAAGATCAAACCAAAAGTGAGTGTTCAACGTATGCCGTCGGCTTAACCAACGTTGTTAAGTCAGCCGTTAGACGTCATCTTACGTCAGTGGTAGATTTCTAGTGAATTATTATTATTATTATTATTATTATTATTATTATTATTATTATTATTATTATTATTATTATTATTATTATTATTATTATTATTATTATTCTTATTATTACTATTATTATTATTATTATTATTATTATTATTATTATTATTTTTTTTTTACCCGAGGTATATATGATCCCTCAGGTGTCAGATACTAATTAAGTGTATTGATCATTATTTTTTTTCTTTTCTTTTTTTACCCGAGGTATAAGTGATCCCTCAGAATTTAGAAAAAAATATTTAAGAGCAGATTAATTGTCTGGAGGGTCAGGCCTCGTCTTCAGGGTTTGAAGGAAAGGTACCTTTAAAAGAGACAAGGATGTACCATTCCGTACAATAATTATTGTATAATAATAATAATAATAATAATAATAATAATAATAATAATAATAATAATAATAATAATAATAATAATAATAATAATAATAATAATTATAATAATATTATAATATTATTATAATATTATTATTATTATAATAATAATATTATTATTATTATTAAGGAGCTTTTAAATAGCGCCCCTTCAAGGTGACCTATGCAGCAGAGTTCCCAGTCCAAGAACTGGTAAAGAGAGTAGTCCTTAAGTTTGCAAGGAACAAGCTAGAGTGAGTCGTAGGGATCAGGCGGAGTACAACAGGAAAGCCATTCCAGGTTGCGGGGCCAGCGACCGAATAAGAACGGCCCTGGGTAATGGTTGCCCGCGTGGTCAGCCGAGAGAAAGAGCAGGTCGCCGCAGGACTCCTGATGTAGGGCGATAGAGCTCCCGTTTTTATGGGTGGGGAACGAATCCCTCCAGACAACGCCTGACCAGTGCAGAGACCTTATAGTGTAGACGATCCGCAGCGGGAAACGGAGCCACTGCAGAACATCCCGCATATAGACAGAAACCTGGCCGAATCTGGGGATGCGACCAATATGGCGTGCAGCTGCACCCAAAACCCGGTCCAAGGCGGGCAGCTGGGAGGCCAGCGTAAAGAATGTTTATTCATTAATTTATTCAGAGAATTTATGTAGTGTCTTCAAAAGATCTACCCAGGTAACGGAACTGAATTGAGATATGCCTACTAGATGAGTATTATATGCAGCTATACGCAGGGCTGTAGTGGTAAAATTTGAGGTGAGTATACGCTACCGGTGACCAGCGGCGTCAGTAGGGCTGGTGTCACCCTAAAAAAATGTGAAGACCTTTTTTAAGGAATTCGTCTAAGAAAAATTTCAGACTTTTCACAAATTCCCTTAAAATTTTCTGACTTTTTACGATTTCGTTTCTGAAAAAGTTGATGACCTTTTTTTAGTCATTCGCCCTAAAAACCTGTCAAAACCTATCTTTTTCCTCCAAATTTCATTACTCAGCTCTCTACAGAGGTAAGTATACGCTGTATACCCGCGTATACCCTCGTCTAGAGCGCTGAGTATACGATCGGTTTTCAACCCGCCTACTATTTTCAAACGAGACTATCTGTTGGCAATATTACATTGTTTTATCGTGTGCAAAACTATTACAACGGTTGTGTATCGTTTGTCGTACATCGTTTACATAATGTTGATGTATCGGGGTTAGGATGATGAATTGCCTTATTTATATTAATTATATAATAGGGATTTGGTATAAGCAATGTAATTACAAGCGGCGTTAAGTTAATGATAAAGCGACGATAACCCCTATTGTATGAGATATAATGAAGTTATATGCGAGACAAAACGGCGAGTAACTGGCTAACTACGTAATCGGCAATACACTGCCTGGTGGTCATAGTAATCTACTGCCAAGGGCACACAAATTTACTTTACCTGACAAAAATGACAACAAAAATAATTTTCCCCCGAATGCTATATAAAAACATTTAGAACCAGTTTAGTCAGGGATACTGTTCTTACCTGCATGTTTTATACTGACATCTATTAGGTTGTTTCAGCCTTCATTACCAATCAATTGCATAACTGTCTTTGTGATGCTGTGTGCTCTCATCGCGTCTCTGTCGACGGGTACTTGCAATAAACGAGTGTTGAATTGAAATGAATTGGCGAAGCCAGTCAAGTAATTTGATTAGAACGCCATCATAAAGAGTGTATGAAAAGAGACTACGGAATGGTAGTCGTGCTAGACATCTTTTGAAATATATACGGATATTTTTACTATTAAAATCGTCAGATTTATGCGTCAGACGTAATTTAACGTGGTCATCTAGTTAAAGAGACGATTCGTGAACTTTCGCAAACGAGACAAGTAATACTGACGACGATAATAAAGAAGTTCTGTCGGTTAATCTGATCAGTGAAAGCAAACTGCTGGGTAGTTGATTAACTTCGCATTGAATAATTCGCTTCGGAATAATTCAATTTTTTTTAGTCCAACATTCGATTTATAGACTACGTAGGAGATCGCTAAGTAGCCACAACAGGTTTCTCTAATCCCGTAAATACAAGAGACTACTTTGATCGTCTTGTACTTCATGTCGAGAGATAAAAGACCTGCGAAACAATCTACGAAACGATTCGGAATTTGTGAGAGACGGATTTTACGAAGGGAACCTGAACTCTTTTCTACGATCTTCGTCGCATACGAGATAGTATTCAGATGTAACAGTCCGCTTCAAAAGCCAGATAAGATTTTATAATACTAGTTTATCCACCCGGCTTTTAAGTAGATAGGTATTGATATCATATTTTTGAACTGCTACTTTGCTTTAATCCAATTGACAAAATCTACACCAACATGTCTGTTGTGTATTTTTGATGAACGTTGCTTGATGTAATGTAAATAATCCATTCAGCGTATTCGACTAGGCTATTTAAATTAGTTAGTTAGCATTTTTTTTCAGTTGGTGGTTCATAATGTTATTCGTCAGTCAGGGTTAGGGTTAGGGTAAAACCCTAACTCTGACCAATTCAATGTTTGTCGTTTTTATTTTCATGAAATTTCTGATAGATCCACCTCTAATTTCAACTATTACAAGTGAAGGACGAAATGCTACCACAAGCTTATGTGAAATTAGCACAGTCACTTGTCATGCGACCGCCAATCCAACAGCCAATTACACGTGGACTGATTTCGAGGAACCAAGTAAAATCATCTACGGTCAGTCATTTGGATGCGCTGAGTTTGGACGAAACTACAGCTGTAGTGCAACAAACATCATAAGAACCATCACCTACGCAGATGTAAAGACGCACGAGGAGCGTAATGAATACAGTACTAGACCGCCGTGCAGTAAGTAGCCCTATATTCGAGTGAGATATTGGGAAGTTATTGGCAATGTAGAGGGCTAAATATTTAATTCAAGAGAAAATTTCTAGTATTGATCAGTGAAAAAACCGTGAATAGAAAATAAAAATATAAAAAACGACGGTCGCATGACATGTGCTCTCGGGGGACTGTTTCGTTGATAGGCTTTTTGTACGTGCCACTACGTGTTAATACGATGCTTTATTGCTCGCCCGAGCGAGTGGGCAGCAGCGGGAGACCCTGAAGGGTATAGCAGTGTGATTCTCCTTACAGATTTTATTTTAGTTATAGTTACAGTTATAGTTAGTATTATTTTTTAGTTATAGTTATAGTTATAGTTACTGGACTTTTATTTTAGTTAATTTTAGTTAGTTACTGTTAGTACATAATTACAAGTGTCCCCAGTGGCACTCCGCCTGGTCCCTATATATGAGGTCATCGATTAATTGTGTCAGCAAATTTTAGGCAGTTTTTGATCTCCTCCCCTTTTCATCAACTGTCAAACGTTCAAGGACACCCTAACAAAATTATGTCAAAGAAACTTACCCCACCCTTAGAATATTTCTATGATTCTAACATGCAAAAAACTGAAATTGCCAAAAAACAAAACGTTGTTATTCAGATTTTAATTTGATACTTAATGGCTTCAGTACTTGTGTAATCATTGTCTGTCACAGATATTTAATGGATTTTTCCCATTAAAAAATACAGTCTCGTTTTCTTTGAAATGTGTATTCAGTTTGATTTTTATTATGAACATTTCAAATTTGAACATGATAACTTTTTTATATTTTTTTATTTTTATTTATTTATTCCGGATATTTCTATAGCGCCTCTCGAAGTCAACTACTACTCAGAGGCGCTCCCGACTACAGCATTGATACTGTGCCGGAATTTTCACGCCGAAGCGCCACGAGCAATTGCGAGTGAAGTATACTTGCCCAAGGTCCGTACGCAGCGGCTAGAGTGGGATTCGAACTTGCAACCCTCCGGTCACAAGGCGCCGAACTTACCACTGAGCCACCACGGCCCACAATATAATATTCCTTTTAACATAGAAAATTAAAGTTGAAACAAGTTTCTCACTCTAAAATTAACAATCGAAAGAAAAATTATCTTTCCATCAAAAAGAAACTCGAAATATTAGATTTTCGAAAAGAAACCAGAATATTTGGAAGGAGAATAGGGGCCTATGCAGCACATTTTCTCATTTTATCTCGGAACAATAAACAGGATAGCTTAAAACTAATAAAATATCTCGTTTGATTAAATTCGCCATGTTTATCGCTATTGCACTTTTTTTTATTTCATTAACGAAAATAGCGATGAATTTTCGTTAGTGTTATTTTCGTTATAGTCATAGTTATAGTTAATGATATTTTTTAGTTACAGTTATAGTTATCGTTAACGAAATCATTTTTGGTTCGTTAACGAACATTTTCGTTATCGTTAACGTTAGCGAGAATCACACTGGGGTATAGTCCGGAGGCTTGTGCATCAGGGCTACTTACCTTCATCATCCTCATTTGAAGAATTCTGTAACAATTCTGACGCTAGTCTCTAGTACCTCGTTTCTGTACAAAACCTTAAAAGTTAGATTTTATGCACGAAGACGTTGGGAGATAGATTATATCAAAGAATTATCAGTTGTTAATCGTGATACTGGCATAGGCATGCCATAAGAGTAGGCTACATTGTTGAATGTAGACATTCTTAAACTCACACTGTGACTGCCGTTAAAATAAATGTTAGCATAATAGAAGGTTTCCATTGCGATTCTACTCTTCTCCATCGTCGATCCAAATTCTCTTTAGCATACATTATTGATCCTTGACGTTCAACTTCGCACATGATTTAAATCGCTGCCGACTTCACCTTGTCACCTTGTGCTGTCAGCTCGTGGAGCTCTAGCGATCGTCCTGGTGAACACACTCCACCATCTCCTATTCGATGACAAGTCTCTCAATTCCGCCAAATTCATGCCAGTTACATCTTGTATCTCATCCATCCATCTCCTCCTTGGGCGACCCAGTCTTCTCCTCCCCTCACCGCACGCCAGCATCATTTCCTTCTCCAGACCATCAGATCGCATAACATGTCCAAAGAAGCCGACTTCACTTATGCCTAATTATAATAATTATTACTATCGGTTGTACGCTTGCATCTATCTCAAAGGCTATATCAAATGCCGATCAGACTGCGATACAGATGGAAGTCACACTCTAAATTAACGTTTCACCAGTTCACTACGATTTCCGCGAGTTGAATACAAAATGTCCCTCACGGAGCATCCATCTCCTATGCGGGATAACGTAAACCTATAAAACAGGACATCCCTGCCGCGCTTAGTACACATCGTTTCTCAGGACAAAACGATCGAGCGCCGACTGAGAATTCAAATTTCTTCATTTGAATCCCTGCTATCCATGTTCATTGGAGATACAGTACAGGCAGTTTCCCTATGGCATAGTCTTAAAATTATTATTAATGGTTGGTAATTACAAATTCACAACCAAGTACATTTGTGCACTTAATTCTAATGTAGCACCTTTAAGCCTATACAGTCAGACTCACATGTAGGCCTAACATAGATGAATGAGAATAGGGGCCTATTAGAAAAATCGCTACTGTATTACATGTTTCTTAATAACTGAAATAGTCGATTTCTAAAAGATTTGCTACTGAGCAACTTACTGAAAACAGAAGGATGTTTAATGACAGTTTGCTACTACCTCCTCGTATAATGCCATAATACGTTTGTGTATTAACAGAAGGTTGTCATGATTCAGCCATGAATATCACTGGTGAAACCTGCACAAATCGGAGATGTTCGTGTTTGTATGACTGTAATATGACAGTGATATGCAACGCAGATGCTTATCCAGAGCCTGTGTTTCAGTGGATCATGCAAAATGGTCAGGTTGAAAGAAACAATTCCAAGATATTGGATCGTGTGTCTGACGGAACTTATTATTGCGTTGCAAAAAATTACATCGATGGATGTGAATTTGAAGCCAGAATCGACGTGGAAATCGTCGATTGCTGTGAGTAAATAATTATGCTTTGATAATAATATTATTATTGTAGCTGGTGTCTTCTCAGTCTACTTACTTTCTACTTAACACTAAATGAATGGAGTTATGACTGTACCTAAATTAATACATGTCTAATTCATTATTAATATAATTTATTAAACAAATCGTCTTAATGTGGTTTTAAGTCTAACTTTTCTCGGTAGTGATCATATAATTGTACATAAACTCTTTGAATAGTTAGAAGAGAATTTTGATGATGCGCTGAATATAATTGGCATTACTAAACCTGAAAGTGATATGCAGTTTTAAATATAGTAGTATGAAAGTGTCACATGCGATGCAATATTAGGCATAGCAATTCTAAGTTGTGGGCTAACAGAGAAAATTTTCACATGGTCAAATATCCTAAAATATTTCAAGACATTTCCCATTCAAAATCATTATCGCCTAGTTCCTCAAATATCGATGTTGGCCCACGCAGATGACCTCTTACAAAGCCGTCGCCACCAAATTGCAGGAAACTCGTGTTGTGATACGTCTTTAGATCTAGTAAAAAGTTGTTTATAAGAATGGGTTTAGAATGAGATGCGTATTATTAAGAACCGTCTAAAAGCATAAAACAGGTTAATTTCTTAGACTTCTCCATGTTTGTCTAATAGAATCATCTCAACTTTTATTCGAACATATTATCCACATCATATTTATAAGTGGTGACGGTAAGCAAAGTTGCTTTGTTTCAAGTCAACGACTCATCCTCATATCTTACTACTCGCCTGAAGTTCTCCAAGCGAACCATATCGAACTTCGAATGGACATAAATATATCTGGGAAACCCCTCTGATACGATGTATCGCTCATAATAAGCTGGTGCATTGTGCTTACCTTTAGAAATATGGAGTTTAAGATTGCGATTACGAGGATATTTAAGTCGTTGACAGTCGACAATGGTTTCGATGCACAGTACTCTCACTAGCTGTTGAGAAGAGTGTAACACAAATTAAAGTTCTTTGGATTAGAATAACTTAAAATTTATAATAAGTTGTGTTATGACCATGGACATCTGTTAAAGCACATAACTGAACATAATTGAAGGTTAAAGCTGAGAAGTGTCTCCTTGTTTGAGTAACAATGATAGAAATCAATAGAGACCATTAGCATAAAATATTATGTGAAATGAATAATACTTAATTACCGCATGAAACCAAACAGGAGCATTTTGTGCGTCGGTTAATTTCTCATGAAGTGGCGCTACATCAATTTCTAAATTACAGTTGCCACCAATTTCTAAATTACAGTTGCCATTAAAATGACATTTACAATGCTCTTACGACGTCCGTATGTCAAGTGTAATTTAACTAAGGGTGGTCTCATTTCTGTCGGCTCCATTGGCTATCGTTGTACTTTAGAAATGTATATGATCTTCTATTCAGACTATAATTCTCGGTAATAAAAACTTAGTGAGAAGTTTAAGTATCTATATTTTCTCAAAATAAATTAGGATTTGCTAGTAATCTGATCTTTTATTGTCGCGTCATATAAGCATCTCACACGAGAAAACCTAAGTGATTTCAGATGTCATTACGAACACAAAGTGCGTCAGCAAGTAAAAGCGATGCAGTGATAGGCCTATATTAAGGAGTTACAAGTGGCGGGACCAGGCACCCCCAGAAACGGAATTCCTATTTCCTTTCTGGAGTTGACTACACAATACAACTGCAATTTTGGAGCACCCTCCTGTTATAGCTCACAAGTGCACACATAGTCGGGTCAATATACCATTTCACCTCAAAAAATTGCAAGAAAACGTTTTATGCTGATTTTCGGAAGCATTAGGTCTGGAGAAGAACATACTAAAAGTTTATCGAAATCGGACCACGGGAAAAGGTCAAATTTTGGCGCCCAAAAAGAAGGCCGCGAATGGGGAATCAATGACTCAATGTACACTTGTCTTGTCTTGTCTTCAACCTTCCTCAATCCGAGGGTTGGTCGCTTCATGGACAAGTTTCCTCCATCTCCTCCTGTCCTCCGTCTCCGACAACACTTGATTGAGCGATAAATCCATCCAAGTTCTGATGTTGCTGAGCCATCCCATCCTCGGTCTCCCTTGTGCTCTTGCCCCTGGGACTGTACCCTGCACCAGTGATATTTCAGTTTTGAAAATAATTACAGTTTCAGTTTTTATTCAGTTTTGGGTTCGTAATTTCTATTTCAGTTCAAGTTTCAGTTTTGAAATAATTTCAGTTTCTATTACAGTTTCAGTTTTAAAATAATTTCCGTTTTCGTTTCAGTTTCTGGAAAATTTCAGTTTCAGTTTCTATACATAGATATATTTGCGTTGACAGACAACAGCGGTTCTCAAACTGTATTTTATTGTACCACCAGGTAAAAAATCAAATATTGGCATACCACCAGCAAAAGTCAGATCAAAAACAGCAGACGAGCGCGAAGTCCTTTTGCAATTAGCGAAGAGAAATTTAAACTTTGAAGAAGAGCATGGTAGACGCAGTAAGAAGGTGGCAAAACTCATAGAAAATTTAAAGAAAAAGAAGCGCATGGTGGACGTGAATAGTTGGTGCCCTGCGCTTGGCCTTCGAGTGGCACTTTAGAAGTTTGGAGATTACAATTACGGTTACGTAGTGTCGCGAACTACTACTTCCAGGGGACCGGACTTCTGTAAGGTGTTTTCGATAAGGCAGCCGACGGCTCGTGTCGCGACTTCAGGATGCCTCACCACCGTCGCTAATATCCGTTGAGCTCGGCTTTGGCTTTTTGGCCAAAGACTTAAAATAAGAAAATACTGTTTTCGCCGTAAATTTAAACTCTTTTATTTCCCAACGACCGAGATTCTGAACTTCTTTCAATAAATTGTACATCTACTACTGCACGTAAAATCCACGAGGAGCTATGTCAACGATCCAAACGAAAATCCACGAAGAGCTATGATAACGATCCAAACGTATATCCACGAAGACGAAAGAGCGAGAGAACACGCTTGCTCTATACAAGGTCCTTATATACCATTTACGGGCGGCAATTTATACTGCCGGCGAACATATCTTGTGCCGGGCGAACTGGCGAAAGTCAGCCACCTTGTAAATCTTACTAAATGCATAGCTTATATTAACGAACATCAGCCAAACTCCCTACGGACAAAACTTAAATGGCGATTTAAATAGACCTCCAGAGCATCTAATATACGCTAACGTCAGTGAAAAGTCAGCCAAAAAGCATCCGGCGCAAGTACACGAATAACTCAACGTATTTCTCAAACGCGAACATAGAAAAGTTCGCCAATAGTCTTGTGGCGTAAATTCCTAATCACCTTAATACAATTTCTCCATACCACAATTAAAAATGTCCGCCAAACACAACGGCGAATTCTACAGAGTTCGCCAAGCGAATAATGGACATCCTAAGAATTAAAAATCCACCAAGCGCCAGACTCAAACAAAAGAGAAAAGGGGGAAAAACCTATTTCCGTTACAGTAGAATAGTGGCTTCAGTAGTCAATTGCTAATCAAAGAAAGATGAGAAAAATTGATAAAGAAGGGCATACACTCATAGAAAATCTTTTTTCGCGTACCACTTAGCGACCTGGTGGCACGCTAGTGGTGCGCGTACCACCGTTTGAGAACTTCTGGCCTAGAGAACGCTTGGAAGACGGAGGATTGGATGAATTAGGGAATGTGAAGAGGTGTCTGTCTGGCTTTGCGTCTGTACGTCTATTGTTTGTGGGCTGTATAATTTGCGGCCCAGGCCCAGTAGGAACCTAACACTCCCGCCTAAGGCGTGACACACGCAAGTTTTGAACTATTATGAATCTTTTTTATGATAGATATTTTACCTTCAGATTAGTCGAATTCTTGCTGACAAGCTGCAGTCCACATGGTTTATTGTTAACGTCTGATCCAACGTTCACTAAACACGAACTCTTTTTCGTTTTCTCATCATAAACAAAATACTGCCAAACCGCTTTCGCGCTTGCGTCCAGCCAATAGTTGCGATAAACTCATTCTCAACGGAAAACTTAGCAACCTAACTCTAACAGACAACATAGATTTTGATGCATGGATATCGAATAATAACCAAAATAAATGGTCCGCCCAAACCCCTAGAGTTACGTAGTTAGCGATTTAGCCCAACTAAAACCCAATACAAACGCAGAAAAGTTTTACCTTTTTTCAACAATTTCCGTTCGGAATTAATTATCGTTTCTATTTCTATTTCGTTTTGACATTTTCATTTCCGTTTCAATTCAGTTTCCGTTTTGCAAATAATTTCCGTTTCAGTTTCAATTTTCGTTAAACGGAAATTCATAATTTTCGTTTCAGTTTCTATTTCAGTTAACTGAAATATCACTGCTCTGCACTATCTCCTTTTCCAGGCAGTCTCCCTTCTTCCTCATCAGGTGTCCGAAGTAAGAAAGCTTCCTTCGTTTGATCAAGTTAAATGTACACAACTTGCTTAAATTGACAGAAGCAAATCATGCAACAGTTTGCTAACAGGCGTTTCTGGACTAAATTGACCCTGCTGTAAATGAAAATCGCGGTTAGTAAGCTGGATTTTTAGCGGTTGCATGGAAAAACAAGATGGCGGCCAAAGTGGTGGCCAAATATCTTCGAATGGCTGTAAGTAAGGTCACGTATGTGATGGAAACATGATTTTTGAGTCTAAATTAACAATTTCGGCATCCAGGAATGCGATGGAACTAAGACACATGCATAGCACTGGCAAAGAAAGCAAAATTACAGACAAAATGGCGGCCAGTCTGGAGTAGTGTTTTATTGGTCAAAGAATACCACGGCAGTATTGTATTTCATTTTCTCTAGAAATTTATAAAGCGCCTCTTACAGAATAACTAACTATCCAGACGCATTCTTAGCACAGAAGCTCCGGGAAACAGAATGTCTTCAGAGAACGCGAAACCGATGAGGAAAAACCAGTCGTTAGTTTGGCCCTGAGCAGAGAGCGAAGATCATTTCAGATCGTAGGACCCACTACAGCAAACGCCCGGTGCTGGGCCAGGGAATGGCGGACGTTTACCTACCTGGACATATTCCCCCGGAAATATTGCCACGGACAGCTTCCCCAGGACACTTCTCCCCTACTAGGACAATTCCCTCTGCCCATAGACATCGAAGCTACTCAAAAACTCAGTGGAACTGACAAGAAGCTAGCGCTATGTTTTAATGATCGAAACATTTACTCAATTATTGGCTAGTAATAATTGTCTAACAAATTGACTAAAACGTCTCCTCATCCAAAGTCCTAGTCTAAAAATCTCTTTGTATTAGTTTCCCTACAACCGATTGTTATGTCCCACCAGGTGCACAGAGGGAGGAATTTGTCCGGGGGATATGACCTACTCAGAATCGGGGAGGGGGAATGTGACTGACCGGGGGGAATATGTCCGAGGGAGTATGTCCAGAGGGTAAATGTCCGTTCGCCTGAAGGCAGTTTAACCCTGAGAACAAAAAGAGCAAGCCGATTCACAGATCACAGTGAGCGAGAAGGAGGTGCAGATAGCGGCTTCGGAAAATAGTGGGAGAGATATTTTGGGGCAGAACCCTGCTGAGATTTAGAGACAAGGAGGAGGATTTTATAACGGATGCGCGTGGCAATAGGAGACAGTGCAGAAGATCAAGCATGTAAGTAGAGATATTGGCAAAGCGGGGAGTCAAGCGATGGGCCTAGCGGAAGCATTTAGAACAGATTGAAGGGGGGACGCTGCTTAGAGAGACCCATAAGGAGCGAATTGCAATAGTCCAAGCGTTAGCAGACAAGTGCGTGAACTACGGTGGTAAAGACAGAAGGTGAAATCAAGCATCTTATGGCTTTGAGACGCCTCAGCTGAAAGAAGCAGGAGCGAGACATGTTGGAGATATGATCTGTGAATGTGAGGAAGGAGTAAAGTGCGACACCCAAGTTGCGGACGATGGAAGAGTAAGTGTGAGCAGGGAATTTCTCAGTCAGCAATGGAAAGTTGAGTTTAGCAAGCTTCTGCTTAGTCCCAAACCAGATCAATTGAGTCTTAGCAGTGTTTGGGCAGAGACGGTTATTCGACATCCAGTAGTGACGGTCAGAGACAAGATGGTCAATGGATCGAACAAGGAAGAGTTGATCAGTTGATGAACCATGTACTAAACCCTCATCTGCATACAGATGGCCATTTGCCCCATGTTTAGTGAATAGAGACGGGATATCAGCAGTGAAGAGGATGTATATATACTGTAGCACAGCTGATTATGATGATTGTTGTTGATGATGCGTATCAGTGTATTGGTATGTTAGCATTCAGTAAGTGGAGAGGCAGACTGAGCCTGAGCAGTGAGGAGCTTTGCTCAGAAGAAATAAAAATAGCGTAGAGTCACTGGGAGTCCGTCAGTATACCAGTTGGTCTTGAGAGCTGGTAGTGATGATTATACTTGTGCTTGGCAAGATGAGAGAAGGAAGTTATATTTAGCATCTTGTGGTCAGAGCCTGGAAGGAAGGTGTAGGGCAGTTTCTCTCGTAGGCCGACTGTAGGCAGATGAAAGGAGTTAGTGGTATTTGGAGGAGGAGGTTGGCTAGGGAGCCAGAGAAGGTTTAAGTGGTAGGACCGCAGGCAGAAAAGGCAGTCAGAACTTGGACGTGAAGCTGGTGGGACGTGGAAGAACGGAGCAGACGTTGGGCGGACGACGGAGTGACGTGGCAGTATCTAGAGATGGGTAGACGCTATGAACAGACAGACTGACATGCACGAATGAAGATAAGTAGATTAATATTATAATTATAATTATTATTACATTCACTGTCATTATTATTATTATTATCTGCATGTTTCTTAACCTGTAGTCTGTAACGCAAGTACGTGCTCTTGTCATTTATAATAATAAATATATTGTGGAAAAGAGAATTAATTATCTGTAGCTAGGTTCCCCGTAGACATATACATAGAATACATGCACTAACTGATTAGTAACTATACTAATTTCCAGCTTAGTCATATATAGGATGGGACCGAGCACCGAGCCCTGGGGAACACCAAATTCAACCTCTGTCCACTGAGTCCTGGTTTCACCAAGGACAACGAGCTGGGAGCGGTCACAGAGGTATGATTTAAAAAAAGGAAGAGGAACACCAGAGAGGCCACAGGACAGTTGGTCGCTGAAGCAAGACCTCATGGTCAACCATGTCAGATGCAGATGAGACACGAAAAAGCTCCAGGAGAGAGAGATGAGAGTGATAAATACCTTATATTCTATCAGGCAGAAGGGATACAGAGCAGTTTCGGTGGAATGGTGGCCTCTGAAGCCAGATTGGGCGGCCGGCAAAAGCCCAGCTTGCTAAAAGTAGGGAGGAAACTAGTCTCTCAAGGGTCTTTGAGAGGAAAGAGGTAGATGGAAGACGGACCGGTAATTTTGACAGGTATTTTGGGCAAGGTTTTGCCTTTTCAAGGTCGGGAGAACAATCGCTCGTCTTTTATGAAGCAGGCAGATAACCATCAGACAGCGACCTGTTAAGTATATAAACTAGAAATGGATGTAAATTGTCTAAAATGTTCACCAAAATGAGGGAAGAGGGTCCAGTTTGCATGATTTTTGTTTGATGGTCCAATTATTTGACGAAGTTCTGTTTCAAGGATTGGAGGAATCCTTCGAAGGTCTCGTTCGTGTGGAAGAATTGCGGAGAAGGGGCATCAAGAGTCTTCGCTCTTCCATGTCAGCATCTGGAGAAAATCCTCAGCAGAAGAGGCAGGAGGACCCACTGAGCGCGTTTCCTGTACCAGTAGGCCAGAGATTGATGACCAAAGACGTTTTTGGTTGTTTTTATGTTGTTAAACCAGGCCCTCATCGGTCTCGCGTTCCCTAAAGAAATTTCTGTTTCCCCGGGACTTCTGTGATAAGAGCGCCACGTTGTTTTTTTTGCAATGCTGCATATGTGTATGTAGTTGCATCGCATTCTTTGATCCCGAAAATGCTAATCTAGACTCTAAAATCATGTTTTCATCACATACATGACACTATTTACAGCCATTCGAAGATATTTGGCCACCACTTTGGCCGCCATCTTGTTTTTCCATGCAGCCGCTAAAAATCCAGCTTGCTAACCTGGATTCAGCAGAGTCAAATTAGTTTAGAAACACCTGTTAGCAAAATGTTACATGATTTGCTTCTCTCAATTTAACCCATATATGCCTAAATGTGAATTTGCATGTTATGCTGATATGAGTTGTTCTTCATACAAGTCTTATTGAGATATTAAATCACTTTTGAAAATATTTTCACAATTAGTAGTATTTTTTGTACATTTGAGTCATTGATTCCGCATTGGCGGCCGTCTTTTAGGGCGCAAAAATTTGACCTTTTCCCCTAGTCCGATTTCGGTAAACTTTTACTATGTTCTTCTCCAGACCTAATGCTCCCGAAAATCAGCATAAAACTTTTCTTGCAATTTTTTAGGGTTCATCACATTTTTTTCGTACCTTGACGCTATTAACACGACCATACGAAAGAACATCGATAGCGCGGAGCAGTTGTGAATGAAGTACTTGCTCAAATGGCCAACACAGTATCTGCCTCGGGTGAGACTCGAACCCTTACTTTCCGCGTTACATGTAGAGCGTCTAACCACTCGGCCACCGTGTCACATCCAGAGATAGGGCACAGGGCAGGATGAGGTCCAAGATGAGAGATATTAAGAGTTACGTCAACAGTATAGAGAGACAGCTGAGGGTTGTGTAATACTGTGTATGCGATACACGATAACGCCACCGCCCATCTGTCGCTTGTTGGTGGCAAATGGTGCAGATTTTGGAAATGCTTTCCACATCCGTATGGGCGTATTTATACTGTTATTAGTCGTCTGGAGGTCGCTGGGCGAAGTACAACTCAAGATTGACGGTCGACGTCATCGCAATGAACTCCGTCGAGTCTACTCCGCCGAGACCAAACTTACCCAGGTGCAGACAGCGTACCAAACACAATAGTTATGAGGCTCTGCTGCACATCAAGAATCCCTTCCATCTTGGTGCAGTTGCATACGCCACGATGATGTGTGACACGGTAACCGATTGACGTGGTAGAGGGTTGCCGACTGGTTAGAGCGCTCGCCTTGTAACGCGAGAAGTACTGGTTCGAGCCTAATCTGAGACGGTTACTGCATAGGGACCTTGAGAAAAACCTTCACTCACAATTTCTCAACACCGTCAACTGATTATATATTCGTCTACTAATTCACATGTTGAAACACCGCAACAAGGTACAAAGCAAGTTAAATTACTATAATAAAATGAAAAAGAGGTAGGTGAAGAATGATAGTTAAAGGACCGTCACTAGTTTAGGAATCCATAGAGGTCACGAGGGATAAAGTTGGTATCGTCCTTAGTCGGTAAGATGAAGTCATAGGGACGAGGCCTAATCAGGGCATATTTTAACTGTATAACTAGTGGGACAAATGTCCCAGTAGTTTTAGGATTTGTCCCAGTAGTCAGGCTGATTTGTCCCAGGCAATGTATGTATAAAGTATAACTAGTGGGACAAATGTTGGAAGAATTTTAAGATTTGTCCCAGTAGTATTGTTGATTGACCCCTTATTATTGGTTGGGAGACCGGAGAAAACTTGTAAAAAAAAGGTGATGACTAAAAAAAACAGGTAGTTTTAGGATTTGTCCCAGTAGTCAGGCTGATTTGTCCCAGGCAATGTATGTACAAAGTATAACTAGTGGGACAAATGTTGGAAGAATTTTTAGATTTGTCCCAGTAGTATTGTTGATTGACCCCTTATTATTGGTTGGGAGACCGGAGAAAACTTGTAAAAAAAGGTGATGACTAAAAAAAAAACAGGTCATCAACTTTTTTTGGGAGATGAATTCCTAAAAAAAGTCTTAAAGTTTGCGGAGATGAATTCCTACAAAAAGTTCTTCGACTGATTTTGTCCCAGTAGTCAAAATTCCTTAAAATATGCACTGGGCCTAATGAATGCATAAAACATAAATTAATGAGCTGGGAAAATAATGTCCAAAACATTCGAAACCAGATCGTAAACAAAGAACATTTCCAATTATAGTAGTAGTAGTAGTAGTAATAATAATAATAATAATAATAATAATAATAATAATAATAATAATAATAATAATAATAATAATAATAATAATAATAATAATAATAATAATATTTATAATAAGACGATTTGTATAGCGCCGTAGCTCAGCCGATGCCGAAGGAAAGGGCGCTGTACATAAGTTCAATGACAGTCGTATGATTGTTTGAAGAGATAGGTTTTGAGCTGTGATTTGAATGTCTCCAGAGATGACGTATTCTTCACGTGGTCAGGAAGACTGTTCCAGAGACAGAGAAGGAACAGTCGCCAAACCTCGTAGAAGACCTTGGAACTTGTAGCAGATTTTTTGAAGAGGATCGTAGCCGACACCTATTCTGGTTGTCTGCTACCCGAATACAGAAGTCAGCGATGTAATCTGGCATGAGGTGATTCAGTGCTTTGTATGTTATCAAGCAAAGCTTGTAGGTAATTCGCTGACGAATACGCAGCCAGTGTAGGTTGTCACGCAGGAGGTCGGTGACATGATCGGATGATGTCCGGCCATAGATTAGACGGGCAGCACAGTTAACTACCGACTGTATCCGCTCTAGCTGACAGGTCGGCAGACCCGCCAGTAGGCTGTTGCAGTAGTCAACCCTGGAGACAATGAAGCTGTTTACCAAGATGACGGCGGTTGAGGTTGGAATGAATCTGCGTATGGTTTTTATACGCCGCAGTTGGTAAAAACAGCCTCGAACTAGTTGACTCACATGGGTTGCCATGGTCATACAGCTGTCGAAGTGGACTCCAAGGTTGCGGATGGTGTCGGCTGGTGGAACTTCTGCATCACCAAGCGTGAATGTACTGCCGTCAAGTATATTGCGATGCCGGAGAGTGGTGCACCATAGAAACTCAGACTTCGTTGGATTTAGTTTCAGACGGTTTGACGTCATCCACTCTGAAATGCGTTCAATACACAGCAGCACTCCCTGTTTCAGCTCAGTTGTTTGTGATGGTTCACAGAAAAAGTAAAGCTGTGTATCGTCCGCATAGCAGTGGTGAAGGAGGCCATGCTCTTCTATGATTTTCTCCACATCGGCCGCATATAGTACAAAAGGGAGAGGGCCAAGCACTGATCCTTGTCGAACACCGCAGGTGACCGGCCTAGGTGGTGTCTCCTCCCCTGCCAAAAGGACGGATTGCGTTCGCCCCTTTGTGTAGGATTCAAGCCAACTGAGCGCTCTATCCTTGAATCCAAAGGAGCGCGACAACTGTCGCTGCCTAAAGATGTCGTGGTCGACTGTGTCGCTGACATGTCAAGTAGTATGGCAGTAACCTATGAGGTTAAATATCGGTGCAACTTGAGAACGTAAGAAATTATTTAGCTGCTCTGCTCTTCTCCTTCACCTCGAATGAAACCTGTTCCCTCCAACACTCAAAATCATTGATTCTGTAGTAATCACAGTGACCTCATTATTTTAATAGCAAACTGTCGATTTACAAACTGGTCCGAAGATACAAGTGAGTTATATTTTTATTTTAGCTTTTTTAAGTGTTTCTAATGCTTTCAACGCTCTACATTCTACAGTTTATTGCTTTTTTCCTTTGACTATGATCCTCTGCTTCCAACAATGAATTTCTTACAGACTATCTCCTTGTGTAGACTAATACGATCAAAGTGTTTATGTACATCAACATCGAATATTTGACCACATTCATAAGACTACATGTATGTCATATGACATTGAATCGCAAAAACAGTGGATTGCTTATTCTACTGTTCGAGCGAATCAACTCTATACGACATAAAGGAGACAGGCTCAAATTTTCCCGTAGCCGCGTCTTCAAAAGTCGACGACAAGAACGTGGCTACCACTAATCGTATCGCGTGGTAAAGCCCTATTTATAGAGTTTCGTCAAGTGGTAAAGGTAGGTAGATTACTGTGAAGAAATCTGTAGTTTTCTTTTGCGGATGGATGTCGTTTTCGAGCTAATAATCATCCAAAGGACGCGTAAGTGGAATGCGTTTTTGCTTAAATTAGCATAGACGATTACGAGATTATTTTTAAAGGGAACTTCAGCTATTCAGTTCTGTTTGGAACTTGCTATTATTCGGGCATTTACATTAGTGTAATTTTATTGCAAATCTAATGAAGCCGTTTTACTTGAATATTTTATATGGCTAGTTCGCATCAACAGAAAGGAGCGCCGTACATGGCTACTCGTGGTTACCTTAAGGTTTTCCGGTTCTATTACTGTCAACTGAGTTGATTTTTATATTGGATTGCAGACTTAGGAGTGAGGACTACGATTGAATTGTTATTCGTTTTAAAAATTAGCGATTTTCTTGCGTTTTTGTAAGTTTTGTGGCGTCTTCGTGATGGCTATGTTGGATATTCATGGATGCACGACGTCTGTCTCGAACGCGATTGGCTTTCGCCACGCTTCGTTTGCTTCGGGCCTGATTATGCCACTTGCAGTTGTGTTGCCAACTATGATTTGCGTCGTCGTATGCGTGGCCATCGCTCATGGGCACACAATAAGCGTTCAACTCGGCCGTGCGTGTCACAGCCTCTACGAGGGATTCTACACCAGTGATTGTCAACAATCGTCTAATGGATCTTCGAGCTTCTCATCAGACCCATCGTCGCTCCTGTGAATGTATTTTACGGTCGGTTCTGGGACGTCATGTTTTCAATCGTCCCCGCCAGTTGAATTGCTAAGCGTTAAATGTTCGTTATTTCAATACAAAGTCTATGCGATCAGGCATTGGTGTCATGAAAGGAGTTTAGACTTCGTCTGCTTTACCGAAGGCAGGATGCTGATGATATCTCGCTCAGTCGTATCAAGGCATACGGTCTTCTGGTCCTCGTGCGTGCTCGACCGGCACAGTAACTGTCTGGGTCTACAACTGACGACTTTTGCTATCAAACCATTATGGCGTTGTGATCATCGCCTCCCCTCGACCTCCAACTGATGAAGCTGTCAGTTCCATTTCAATAATCGAAATACGAGTTTTCCCTGTGCCAGGGTGTGGTGTGCGGGTAATTGGTGCTTCGTTGCTGTCGTGTATCGCCCAGTCACCTCTATGAGGAGGGAGGACTCTATTGGAGGGCGAGAATTTACGCCCGTGGCCGCGATCTGTCGTGTGATTTACGAAGGATTGTGTAGGAAGGGTGATGATTTATCAGGCCCGGTTCCTGGTCTTGAGGATGATTTCTTCGACCACAAAGTTGCTGACTTTAAATGTGCGACAGAAGGGGCGGCGCCTGCGGAGTTTCACTACATTCGGTCCGGTGATCGATTCTCAGGCTTCACACCGGTTACGACAGATGATGTTCGATGGATGATGAGTGAGGTGGTTGACTAGTATTCCTTGTTAGATCCTATGCCTACTTGGCCTCTCAAAACAAACGTTGATCTGCTTGTGTCTTACATCGTCGCGCTGTTAAGTTCATCCTTGTCAGCCGGAGGTTTTCCTATAGGCCTACAATATAAAGACGACTACATCACACATCGACAAATCCGAAGCTCTTTCGTGATGATCCCTCGAGCTATCGACCGGTCTCGAATCTTCCGACACTATCAAAGTCTATCGAGTCTTGTTGTCAAGACCTTAAACCTCAAGACCAAGACCAAGACCAAGACTTTGAACCTCAAGACCAAGACCAAGACCTTGAACCTCAAGACCAAGACCAAGACTTTGAACCTCAAGACCAAGACCAAGACTTTGAAACTCAAGACCAACACCGAGAACAATACCCAAAAATCCCAACCATATCCAGATTTCTATTACTTACCGAAAATATTGTCAAGTCGGAATACTCGCTATTTTAATTAAAACACGATTTTTTAAAATTTTATTCAAAGATAGGCCTAACAACTCCAAATGCAGACTGCAGAGAATTCCGAATTCGTATTTACAAAAGTTGTTTATGCGAAAAAAAATAATGTTATTTCAAATGCCTGTTGCATTTTATAAAAACCAATTCGCTCAGAATTTTCTGACCAAGACGTGACCTATGAGGCCTCATAAAAATTCTGCCATGTGAAAAATACGTTCTACAGTGCTGAATTCACTGGGACAGAGAGCAGCTTTGCAAGCACTTGATGTAAATGTACAAATCGTGAGTCTGTTTTGAAATCATTCCATGGTGAATAACCGGAAGTCAAAATAAATATCAAAAGCAACAGTAAAGCCTCACTCACACCGTTTAAATACTAAAGCAATT
The DNA here is from genome assembly GCA_963556255.1 of Allolobophora icterica. Classification (NCBI taxonomy): domain Eukaryota; kingdom Metazoa; phylum Annelida; class Clitellata; order Crassiclitellata; family Lumbricidae; genus Allolobophora; species Allolobophora icterica. The sequence goes on along the minus strand of OY744613.1, from coordinate 53,176,612 downwards.
GTATTAGTAATTATTGGATAAATTATTAAAATCCTTGCGTTTTGTTAAATGACTGTTCATATTGTCAAAAGTCTTGGTCTTGGTCTTGCAAAACCGAGACCAAGACTTTGAACCTCAAGACCAAGACCAAGACCAAGACTTTTGGTCTCAAGACCAAGACCAAGACCAAGACTTTTAAAAACGAAATCGAGTGCACTCGAGACCAAGACCTTGGTCTCGAGGACAACAAGACTGAGCGGGTGGTGAGCGCTCAGTGCATGGGTCACTTGACCAATGCCGATCTTCTACCAAGTCATCATTCAGCCTATCGGAAGTTCCACTCTACCGAGACTGCACTCCTACAGGTTTTCACTGACTTGATTGTGGCGATGCACGCGGGTGACCATACTTTCGTCAGCTTCGTCTTATCAGGAGCTGCGTCTGGTCTCTGCCGTTTGAAGCCAGGAGAACGGTTGTTGTCTGTTTGGTCGTCTCACAAGGCAATCGCTGTAACAGTTTGCTAGCTAATGCGCCTAAATATCTCCTTCACAGTCGATGATGAACGCGTGCAGCTGCGCGGCTTATCTACAACAGGCGGATATTCGATCATGTTACGCCGCTCCTTCGTGATTTGTTGCATTGGCTCCCTGTGCCATGTCGCGTTCAATTCAAACTTGCCTTGACGTCGCTCGACATTATCGTCGTGTAATGTTCCAGATACTTTGATCATGAAGTTGTCAACTTTAGATAGACATTCTTTGGTTGGGCTTCACATGTATGCTTGGGTTCTTATTGGTGACTCTGTTAGTTTCATTGGCTTACGTAATGATAACATTTCTGTTCTTAATTACATTTAGCATCATATCGGATAACCTCTGATTAGTTTTCTCTCTGAAGTGGCGCTATAATGAACATTTCTAATTACAATTTTAAAGTTGTGCTCACGTGTCTCTATCATTAAGGTATATAAATGCGTACTAGTGGAAACTCACAAATCAACGGTAAGTCCCGTTTTGCGAAGTCCCAAGCTCACAACTTTAGCTTTCATTCGTTGCCTGCTAGAGGGTCGAGGAGCAGGAAACGAGTACGTCCAATGGGTGAATTGTGTTTGGTCAAAGTTTGTAGAAATGTCATCGTATCAGGGTGCTGTGAGTTTACTGAAGAAAACATTCAAAGGTTTCTACACAATCAAAATGCAATGTTCTTTGCTTTTTGCTTCTGCTTAATGTTCGCTTACAATGGTGGTTAGTGACGCGCTTTAACAAAATAAGCGATCAGCGACAAAAAATTTATACTATGAGAAGTGAGATAATTAACACAGCAGTATTGCTTATTAAGATAAGTTGCAAACGAGTTATATATATAGGCCTACAGACTTGTAAGACGGGACGAAGTCGGCTGCATCAATGTAGACGAACAAACAGGTAATAGGGTTGCCACCTGTCCCAATTTTGTCGGAACCGTCCCAATTTCGAGGTTATTGTCCCGCGTCCCTACTTGACCTAGTCGGAACAGCCAAATGTTCCTGCTTTAAAATTTGTAGTAGTTATTTTTTCACACTAACAAAACGTTGTGTTTTAAAACGGTTCTAGGACAATTCGTCGCAGGACAATTCGGCGCGGACAATTCGGTGCAGGACAATTCGGCGCGGTTAATCAAAATATAAAATGATAACTGCTTCATTAAGCCACCATAGACATAAACACCAATATTAAAAGTGAAATATAATAGTAGATTATCAAGTGTATCATAATATTTAATATCGAGTTTTAGTGAAATATATACACTCTAATATGAAATCCAAAAGTAACTAATCTAACACAATTAAATGTAAATAAAAATAACAATTTGGATAATCCTGTCAGAAATTGTATTAATAGGCTATAGACACTCAAATATGAAATCCAAAAGTTACTAATCTAACACAACCAAATGTTAATAAAAAAAAACAGTTGAATAATCCTGTCCGAAATTGTTTGAATGTAACTAAATTGTTACAATGGGTTAATTTGTTAATCCATTAAATTTATGTTGTGACTGCATCCCGTAAATATTCAATTGATGTTCGATTTTCCGATGTGAGATATACCCCAATAAATCGACGACAGCTAATCAACCCGTATTGATTAATTTGCTTAATTAGATCAAGTGTTTTAACTACTCCAACTTCAGATGTGCAATATAAGCTTACCTCTATAATATACACAAATGATTTTTTTATATTATATAAATTTCCCGCGACGAATTGTCTCGCGCCGAATTGTCCGCGCCGAATTGTCCTGCTAGAGAGACTTTCCAATTTTTCGCGACGAATTGTCCGGCGACGAATTGTCCGCGCCGAATTGTCCGCGCCGAATTGTCCGGCGACGAATTGTCCGCGCCGAATTGTCCGCGCCGAATTGTACGCGCCGAATTGTCCGCGCCGAATTGTCCGCGCCGAATTGTCCGGCGACGAATTGTCCGGTTACCCTTTAAACACATTTCCCATACTACATTTGTTCAACATCACTATTAATTTATAACGCAGGCGATGCGAAATATAAATAACGATACTTAAGCACATCCTGACATCATTAGTGTTCAAAATCATACATTTCAATCGTCTTTTAAAAGTAAATAGTTACTTTCCCAAACAATTACTCGGTTGCACGACTTGCGCCTCTGGTCCCGCAGCCTGAGGTGATTTATGATTTCCATGCTCCAAAATTACGTCCCGACTTCCTAGTTTAGAAAGGTCGCAACCCTAAGAGGTAACGATTCCCCAAAGCTACGAAAACTTTTTAAAGTTCTACTCTGCTTATGTTTGTGTTTAAATCTTTTACGTTTTTGGTAGCCTATAGCTATATAAGCCGTTGAGATGATCTAATATACTGTAAGAACTTATATTGCAAATTTGTAGGCCTAACTTAACACACAAAAGATAAATCGATAGCCGATCGGCGCTTATGCTTTACACCTTTCACTTTATTGATTTTGTTATAAACTCGTCACCTGTCGCTTCGAAGCTTATGAAAGCAACGAAAGCTAGTGAGAAATATGAACTTGTGAGGTGTTTTTGAAGAAAAAAATAAAAAGAGTTCGAGCATCTGAGAAACACTGGTAGTCGGGCGCACGCCTTGGGCAGCAACATAGAATGCACGAGGGTCCATGACAGTGATACATCGTAGATATATGCGTACAGGTACATTGAGTTTCAGATGAAACTCTGTCAAACTAGTCTTCGACTGACCTCGCGATAAAACTCCACCACTGCCGTATTTTGGGATTACCATCCGAAATCCTTGATAAAGTAGTATGGCGATGCAAACTAGCGCAATAGAAACCTATCACAACATCATCTAAAGATAGGTTAACTTCTATGTTGCCTTCTCCGTTAGTTGCAGAATTTACTAGTAAGGATCAGTTGTTCATCTATGCAGATTATTTTGTCTTTTGCAGCACCAGCGACAACAACAAGACCAGCAAACGTTTCTACGGAGAACCCTTTGCGTAAGTGACTGTGTTGTATATTTTTAGACATTCAGACAGAACTGTGGCTTCTCTACCTTTCTTACCTTTCTCTGCGCCAGTCCCATTGTACTGAATCCGGTCTCATAGTTTTTAGACTTTATTTTTCCATAATTTTTGTACAAGCAGAGATTCCTTTTTTCAGTGACTCGTGCTTTTAGATTAATTGATTATTTAGTACAGTATTAAGAATAATAGAAAAATATAAGCAATTAAAAAAACTTCTTTATATTGATTTTTCAAACAACTAATGACATTTCCTTGAGCTATGCCTGAATATCTAATGTGACAGTCCTATCAACTCTAAACTTTTCTTGTCATTGAAAGTTTTAAATTGATTGCGAGGTGAATTTTATTTCTCTGACTTGATTGTGGCGATTTTATTTTTCATCCAGAATGTACAGAATGCTCGTCAGCTGAAACTGCTGCCATCGTGTTAGGCGTCCTTCTGGGAATCTCCATCACAGTCAATATAGTCGTCTTCATCCTGTTTTACCACAAGGGTAACTTTTCCTTGATTTAGTGTAATCAGGGCTTTTTCAGCCGGAATGCACCGGAACGGCGTTCAGGCACCTTTTTCAGCTACTAAAAATAATTTATTTATTTTAATAATAAAAACAATAAGTTAGTTATTTTAATTTAAGTGCTTTTGAACTGTTTTCAGTGTTTATTGAGACCCCTTCCAACCCCTAATCCCGTTTTTCTCATGATTTTAGCCCGCCCATAATTGTTGCGTTCCGGAACCTTTTTTTGTAGAAAAAAAGCACTGAGTGTAATACAGAATGCGTTATAATAATAATAATAATAATAATAATAATAATAATAATAATAATAATAATAATAATAATAATAATAATAATAATAATAATAATAATAATAATAATAATAATCTTTTTTAATTAATCGCCTGCAAACGTACTGCGCTGAACAGTGAACATACAATAGTAGAAACGGCAGCCACGCAAGGCGCCTTACATACATGTATAGAGTAGAAGCACATGATAACCAGTGGCGTACCGAACGGGGGGCAGAGGGGGCGAGTCGCCCCGGGCGGCACTTTTGTATACGGGCGGCAAAATAGGGTTGAAGAAAACTAAAAAAGAGTGAATTTTGGATAAAAATGAAAAGTATGATAGAAAGACAGAAAGAAAAACAAGGAAAGATAGAAGCCGTCACTTTTAGTCAAGTCGGCTTGGCTTCTGCTGATCGTTATAAGGGGGCATCACTCTTGGAGGTCTACGTTAAACACTAAACACAATTGCAGAAAGGGAAGCGGAATCGTATTTATCTAGTTAACTCTTAACAGAGTAACAGACTACATAGGCCTACAGCATAGTCTACTTTAGATCATATTCTTGTTATGCCGCCTTTCAAAGGCCTAATCATAAAATATAAAGGACCGACGCCTATATATGTATAGGAATCTAAACGAATTAATGACTTAGAATAAAATTTAATCACAAACTATCAATACCACCACCACAGCCTTTCACCACTTAGTTTAGTACTCTTTTTAAAATTAATTTTAAAATTGGTCTGGCTTTGACAGAAATTGACTGCATGATTTATCATTTGAACTGACCACTTACAGAGAAAATAGCATATCGAAACATAAGTGGCCAAGGGCGGCAATTTGGGCCCTCGCCCCGGGCGGCATTTCAGCTCCGTACGCCACTGATGATAACAGTTTTACAGGAGTCGAATATAACTGCTTATGCGGCAGCCACATACGGCGCCAAATCACGGCCTACTATTCATTTAGCCACCGCCGCCACCTAGCGAGTGGAAGGCATAATTTTTCCTTACGGGTGTCTACGGGGTTCGATCTTGGTACCTTCAGCTCTTCGTGCCAGTGTGTTATCCATTACTTTACGCGCCCCCCCATGTAGAAACATGTTTAAACATAGCATAAAAAAATGCATTTAACTCTTACAATGCCTTACCTATGGGTACTGAAAGGTAAAAAGTATGAAGGTTTTTTCCATGATGAATACAGTTATTTCTTTCAGACTTTTTAAATAATTATTAAGTGGAAAGAACGTTACCATTTAGACATCAAATCTGAGTGTTTATTGTGACTAATAAATTTTTTCGGCTATAATTAAAAGGTAACCGAAGAGAATCGAGTGAGCAAGAAGTAACAAAACCAACCAGTAATTCAGAAGAACCACAATATCAGGATCTCTTCAAAGAAGCTTTACCCAGTGGACTCGAATATGAAGAACTGCGTCATTAGATCCGCTGTTATAAGATATTGACAATTCACATGGATATCAAAGAAACTTCTGAAAAGCGATACTGTACTATGGACATGATTGTATCTTCGTATGTTTTTAATATAATATTAAAAATCTGCAAACTATGGTTCCGTAAACTTCCCGGTCTGATGTGTTATAGGGATAACAGGATCATGGTTAGCTCCTTTAGTCACTCTAAGTAAAAGCGGTGTATTATAAATGAGGTATTGTATAACTTTGGATCTGTATAGTTTTTACTTTTATAACTTCTGGTAAACTGCTATTTAATTTTACTTACCATAACTTAGTAATCAAAAACTTATTGAACACAATGAAAAGTGTCTGTCTAACGAGTATTGTTTGACATCGAGAAGGCGAAGATCTTCTGGCGGAGCCCAATTTCGTTCAATGCAACGTTGGTTTGGGTTTGGTACGCCATCGGTTGATACACCATCGGTCGGTTGATACCTTATGTATTAGCACTGGCGCTATAGAACTTAATATTTGATAAACGATTATGACAATGATAATAATGTGATACCATGTTTCTGAAGTGTTTGATTAAATTTCATGTTTTTTTCGGACTTGCAAATTTTAGAGTAGCATTTTTAATTTGTCGATGTGAGCATAAGGAATGTCTAGTAGACATTAAACGATATGCTATCAGAAGTTTTATCACAGTGCGCTGACGTATCGTAAACGAAAGCTGATACTCGGAGGCATTCTGTAAAGTACCAATTGAAGCTTTGGATTGGAATATAAAACGCAGGAACAGAGATTTGATGATCTAATTTAATACCTTATTGTGATTGCTGCTTTGATGAATTGTTCTTGGAAATATTTACTTATGAGCAACTCTTGTTCAGTTATATAATGGACTGTCAGTGATGAAACTAAGTCTGTATAATTTAATTTTAATAGAGCTTTAATTATTGGGTCATATTTTATATGAAGTTTGAAGTAAAGATTAAATATAAATCCGTATTGAGCCACAACCATAGTATATTAAGACATTGAATAGATGTTATGACATGACATTGTATCGCAGTTGTAGCCACATCGTCTCGTGCTTGCATCAAGAGTCAACTTCAGTGGACTTCAACATTAACGTGTTATCTGTCTTGATCTGCGCAATTGTGTACTGAAAATGAACTTCCTCGTTGATAGCAACAGTGGAAAACGCATCGATTTTCTGTTAATGTGTATCATATCAAGCCACTTCATAGCTAGGCTACCTTCATCGCATATTGCCTATTGTTATCTCTGGAGCATGCATATTGTTCTGCTTTTGTTCTTTGCTCTCAGAAAGAGCGTCGAGACTTATCTGTCAGCGACGATAGAGAGATTAAACTACACACTCTAGAGTAATCTTAAACACTTAATCAGTTAGAGAGTGACACGGTAATGGGGAGAGCGATATAACCGCGGTAAATGCGGCAAAAATCCTCGGTAATCGTCACAACCGATGGTAGTACCATGGAGATGGTATAAAGGCCTACGGTAATACAGTGGAGATGGAAATAATAGGACGGCGATTCCCACGGTAACGATTTCATCATTGTCCACTGGATGAAATTATTAATTTTGGTTCTCAACAGTTCTGCTTTTTCAATGTCTTATCATTGCTCTATATAAGTGAAAACTTGAATAGTCGATATATTTCCACCTTCCGGTCTTCCATGACAGTCTAAGAAATAAGTAAATTTGCATTGAAGAATGAACCGCGTATAAGTTACGTCGAAATTGTATGGGGATGGGTTGGTGTGGAGACAGAACGAACGGGGATGGGGTTGGATGGGGACAGACCGGATTTGGATCGGGTAGGATGGGGATAGACCCACGGGCAGGGTGGGAATGGATGTAATTTTGTCCCCGTGTTACTCTCTATAATCGACACGAAAAAACTCGTTTCTGAACGCTAGGTTTCTGATAAGAGACAATGGAGAGCCAAAGTTTCTCCCAGAGCTAAAACTATTTAGGTTGACTTTGTCATTTTAAATATGGTCTACGTTGAGAAAGTGATCTATAATGGTTAGAAACTAAACGTTTAATTCGGATGTTTTGTTATAATTCCGAGCCCTGGGTCAAAGAATAACCAGCAGGGCCTAGCCCTACTGTTGTTATCAATGTGACATTTTATTAGGTCGGATTTAATAACAAAATACATTATTCTGTAGGAACCATCTAGTGGTTTATAAATTGAAGTGCATAATTTGTAAAAACATGTGAATTTGTAAAATAAATTTAGGCATATTATCTGTTCGCCAGAGGGAAGACCAATTTTCTCATACATGTATGACATGTATGCGCCAAGTGTCGAAGTATTGTAATGCACACTGTTATTCACCAGGTGGCAGAACAGTTGGCAACCAAGGCCACTTCGTCTGCCTTTAACAGTGTTATTCGCCAGGTGGGAGAACACGATGGTCGAATATTAAATAAACCGAAAGCCCTATATAATTATAACAAATGGTTATGGCACCGTGTGCGGGTTTATTTATATGTAAATACGACTTTTGATCTGAACGAGGAAAGGTTTTCGCACAAATAACACATGAAAGCCAAATTAAACTCAACTTTTAAGAGATCTAAACTAATCGCAAAAAGTAGGTCATTTGTAGGACTACATATCATTTACATTGAATTAGGCCTAGGTCTAGGCTTGACAGCGTGCACAGTTTATATATATATATACACACACACACACACACACACACACACACACACACACACACACACACACACACACACACACACACACACACACACACACACACACACACACACACACACACACACACACACACACACACACACACACACACACACACACACACACACACACACACACACACACACACACACACACACACACACACACACACACACACACACACATATATATATATATACACACACACGCAGGTGCACATACACGCAGGTGCGACCGTTCAAATATACATTTTAGACTAGCACACTTGCCTATTTCCATAAGTTGTTTATTCTGTTAGGCCGTACATATGTTTGCCTTTAGCAGCTTTCCACAGCGACCTATTATGTATTATGCACCTCATTAGCATAATTTATGCGCGTTTGAGTAAATTCGTTGGAGTGATTCGATTGTCATTGAATTGACACCTGAAGTTGCTTATCTAGTCTGTAATGGTCCAGGCCTCGATAGTCTGTCACAAGCACACTGGGACTTAAACGACGAGTTTTGCACGAAGTCTATGCTGTAGGACCATCTCTCTTTTGTAACGCACACGATCCGAAAGTTAGGGGAATTTAATTTGCTGTTTAAGATATTGCTCGCCTGTACTTCCTCTTTCAGGTCAGCAGTGTTTGAACATGGATTTTCTGCGCTGTTATAACTTAAACTCAATTAGGTTAGTCTGCTTCAAATAATTAAGTCCAACTTCCTCTATCGTCAACAGTATACACTGGACCAAGGTGCTTCAACTAAGAAGAAGAGCCGTCCTTTAAGCTAATCCTGAGGCAGCCATGGTTATGAAGTGTTGGCGACTTCATTTTCTTAGCATTGGCATATAAAACGGGTCCTATCTTCCCACCGACAGTGTACAGTCAACGTACTCGTTATGGCTGAGTTGGTAGAGGGCGCAGGCTAAACAGAAATCTGTAACCAAATTTTGGGATTCGAAACACCGACTTCTCGAGTTACAATCCAGCACTCTGATCACCCCATTATAATAACATCCCTCTGAGCTAAATCAACGAAATCCACCTTGAATGTCCAACTTATGTGGAAACTTATGTGGATCTATAATAGTTAAAGCAAGATCACTGGCTATCAGTTTTATGCCTTTAGGTGTAAACACAATGAAGTGTAAATTGGTGCACATTTGTTGATGATTATGAAAGCTCATACCAGCTCATATCACCCTCGTACCAGGCCTGGTGAATGATTACTTTTTCTAAAGGATACGGCATTATAATGTACTAATATACAGCAGACCTGAGCAATGAGCATGCATCGTCAAAAGGAGAGTCTGAACCAGTTGAAAGATAGTCATTTATCTCACAAATTTATCGCACCGTATTGCCTTCGTGTTATCAAAAAAGAGATACCATTTCCTAAGTAGAAGGTGAAATATGAAATTGTAGGCTGTAATCGTAATCGTAAACTCCAAATTTCTAGAGTGCTACTGTAAAGTTAAGCGCAGGGCACCATCTTATTTAGCAGCGCTGCGTTATATCGCAGTGGCTGTTCAGAGATCGATGCGGAGGTTCAAGGCCTCTTTTTCGAGACATAGGACCCTACATGTATCGACGCAGTTAAACATAACGAAATCAAATGGCCCTTTTGCATTGTTTTACTCACTTTCACTATTTTGGACAATGAATTAATAATGATTTTGCACCACTTTGACGTCTCTTAAAAGTTCATCCTCTTTCATTTGCTCTGTCGTGTGGTATTTATGAATAGCATAGAATCGACATCTCTTACGCATGACATGGCTTTGACAACAAGTTCTCTTCGTCTGATATATCTAGACTTCTTTTCATCTTTCTCCAATACAATCTCAAAGTTGTTATGTGATTGTGTAGAATGATTAATTGTTTCTGAGAATATTTCTACTAGTACGGATAGTTTTTCTGATTTGAGGCAACGGAGAAACAAAAAATCCTTCGACAGATCTGCAACAATTTAGGGCGATTAATCGTTGACTAAATCGTTTTGTGATTATTAGTTTTCTATTATGTATAGTTCTGCGCTATATTTAATTCTTATCAATGTGAATTTTTTGCCTCATGATCGGGTACATGACATCACACACAGCATTTAAAAAAAAGGAAAGTTGAGTAATCTATGACAGCTGTAGATATTCGCCAAAGGGTTGATTAGGTTTCTTATAGCAGTACTGTGACGAAGGTTTTCTAAATTACTATACGCCAGATGGCAGAACTGTCTGCAAATCTCATCGCTTTATGTTCTTTAACAAATGTAATAAACAATTACTCGCCACGTGGCAGAACACTACAATTCCAGGTCTGCTTAATCGATGACCCTAAAGATGTTCAATAGTGTAGTGGTTAGCGTGTTGGACTCTCAATCGAGAGGTCAAGGGTTCAAATCAACACAGGGCAGAAATTTGGTCCGAGATTTCTGGTACACCTGCACCCCCTCCTAGCCAACTCAGCTACACTGAACGTACTACACTGTCGGTGAGAAGATGAGACGGCGAGTGAGACAGGACTGACCAACCGCCCTCATATGCCGAGGCTAAGAAAATGAAGTCTTTAGCACTTGATACCCATGGCTGCTTCAGGGCTGGCTTAAGGGACTCTTCTTCTTCTTCTTCTTCTTCTTCTTCTTCTTCTTCTTCTTCTTCTTCTTCTTCTTCTTCTTCTTCTTCTTCTTCTTCTTCTTCTTCTTCTTCTTCTTCTTCTTCTTCTTCTTCTTCTTCTTCTTCTTCTTCTTCTTCTTCTTCTTCTTCTTCTTCTTCTTCTTCTTCTTCTTCTTCTTCTTCTTCTTCTTCTTCTTCTTCTTCTTCTTCTTCTTCTTCTTCTTCTTCTTCTTCTTCTTCTTCTTCTTCTTCTTCTTCTTCTTCTTCTTCTTCTTCTTCTTCTTCTTCTTCTTCTTCTTCTTCTTCTTCTTCTTCTTCTTCTTCTTCTTCTTCTTCTTCTTCTTCTTCTTCTTCTTCTTCTTCTTCTTCTTCTTCTTCTTCTTCTTCTTCTTCTTCTTCTTCTTCTTCTTCTTCTTCTTCTTCTTCTTCTTCTTCTTCTTCTTCTTCTTCTTCTTCTTCTTCTTCTTCTTCTTCTTCTTCTTCTTCTTCTTCTTCTTCTTCTTCTTCTTCTTCTTCTTCTTCTTCTTCTTCTTCTTCTTCTTCTTAATCGATGCCCTATACACAGCAGGTGGTTATTGAGCCAGCTTCATTTTATTTCTAAGGATGATTTTTAAAACCAATGATAAGGGTTTATTGCAGAATTGAACATGAAATCAAAATTTAACTAAAATACACGCAAAATAAGTCAAAATTTTGAAGTTTAATAGGTTTTAATTCATTTTGAAATGTAGGCCATCCAGATTTCGCAGTGCAACCGAGTTTATCCATGATTGCGGTTTACTTATTTTATGAGTGCTTGTCTTAACATCTTTTAACTGATTATACCTTGTCATTTAAGCCTCTACATTGAATCAGCCTTAAGCTTAACAACGTACAGTGTGCATATTTGCGCACAGGAAAGATCCAACGTTCAGAGCAACGTAGAATAGGCCTACCTATTTTCCATAAGTTGTTGATTCTATTGTGTGCGATCTTGTGTGCATTGATCTGTGGAGACCTCTAACCTGGATTATTATGCACCTCTTAACTTCAGTCTTAAGCATAATTTATGAACATTTCGAGTGAATTCGTTCGAGCGATTCGTTTGCCTAAGCAGACTAAGCAAACACCGAGTGCTGCTTATCTTCTCATGGACCAGGCCTCGACCGTCTGTGACAAACACTCTGGGCTGAAAACCAACTCCCTTTGTAATCGTCACGATCCGTAAATGTAGGGGAATTTTATGTGCTGTTTTAGGACCATGCTCAACTGTACTTCCTCTTTCAGCTAAACGGTGTTTACACACGAATTTCCTGCACTATACTCTAACTGAAATTTAAACTCATTGAGGTTAGTTTTAAGAATCTTCAATATCAAAATAGTCTACTTCGAATCTTATTATGAAGTCCAACTTCCTCTATCGTCAACTGCATAGCTCAATCGGTATCAACTAAATCCACCATAAATCTCCTATTTGTTTAGATAATCAACTTACACACGAGACCATTCCCAGCAAACACACCCGCACGGGTCCCTTGTGGGTTTCATCCGGTTTGACGGTACGGGATTCTCGCGGTTTTTGACCACGGTTTGCGTAAGGGACCCTTACGGTCCAGCCCGCGTCGGTGGCGCCTCCTACCGGTATTCGCATTTCTACCGCCGGTCCGCCATTTTGTGTGCCTGCCGTTTCGAATTTACACATATTTGACAGATCGCGATGTGTTTCTTTGAAAAGTAAGATTACGTTATATTTATTATAGGCCTACTAATGAACCTATATCTGCGTATATTAACAGTTCATGTAAATGCTGTAGGCCTATTTAATTGTGGTCGGGATAGACGAAACGGAGATTGCAGTGGGTTAGGGTCAGGGCTGTAGTGGTGAAATTAGAGGTGAGTACACGCTACGGGTTAGTTTTCCGAAACAAATTAGAGGTGAGTCTACGCTACAGTATTTTGTGAGTATACGCTACAGTATTTTAATATAAATAAATATAACTATTTGGGAGGTGAGTAGGCCTATACGGTCTCTAGAGGTGAGTACACACTGTATAGTGTATACCCGTGTATACCCTCGACTACAGCCCTGGTTAGGGTTATGGACTGTACGGTAAACTTGCGCTATGAGGGTCCTAATGTTATGGTCTGACCCAAATTCAAGGGGCTATGTATTACTGTGTGACAAGAGGTCGCACCTTAACACTAGTTAGCGCCCAGACACCAATAAGGCTATTTAAATGAAAGCACATCGACAAATATTCAGCAGCAATGACGCTAGTTCTCAAGTTTATCCGTGTTAGATGTTGACATCTCTCAGTTAAGTCGCATTAAAGTTTCATTTAAACATTTTGAACATTTATCCAATAAATGTAGCTTAAAGTTTCATAGATTATACTTGAACGTTTAGCTTAAACTTCCTATAAATTTAGCTTAAAGTTTCATTTGAACATAGTATCCTTTAAATTTAGCTTATACATTGTTGAACGTTTACAATAAACTTGAAAACTAGCGTAATTGCTGCTGAATTAAACATTGCAGCTGCCGTGACCATCAAAACTGGATAGTTGTCGAGATCAATAAGTACTGCACTCTGTGAAGATGAGAATGACGATATTGCAGGGCTTCATGCAACAAGAGTCGACAACGTTGAAGACTAGTCTGAGAAATTTTAAAGTACACAACCATTTAATTGTCTTTGTGATGTAGTTATAATATTATCTCTGCAATCCTTAATGAACTGATCGAAAACAAGGTGCAATTAGAATATTTTAAACGGGAGTACGTGTTGAACAAACATATTAAAAAGGCCATGATTCTGTAGAATGAAATGGTTTCTTAGTTACTTTTATATGAATGATTCACTCTTAAGCTTTGCATTCACTAGTTCTTAGTAGCTTGGTAACAGCCTGTGTGATTGACGGGTGTAATGATTACATTTTGTTTTATTATGTTACATTAGTCAACATTGTGCAGGCAGTGTCTCTAAATATTGTCATTTAATAACGGAAAGAGTTATTGGAATAGCCTAATACCATTTTACAATACAAATCAGAGCACATCAAATTCTTAATTCTTGTTCTTTGTAACTTGTTATTTTTAATCTAAATGTTGCATGTTTGAAATTTCAGGTTCGGTAAAACATAATATTGCTACCAAGGACAGCACGAGGAAAATGGTTGAAGACGAGTTGGCCATTTGGTTTGGTAATGCTAGGGATCATGGCACTGGAGGCCGCCAACTATTGAAATCGGCGCCATTCAAAGAGACCGAGTCAGAGTCGATCAGTGTTGATCAGGAGTTCAACAATACTGCTGATGACATTATTGTTAAATGAAATTACAGAGCAGATCGACTGCATGATTACTTTACTTTATTAAATTGACTTTATTAAATTGATGTGTCATTTAACGCTTTTGTTGATTATTTATTGCTTTAACTATATAGCACAGTTTACAGTACAGTTTGCATACTATACTGTAAACTGTGCCACTGGCATAGTTCTTGTTTGACAGGTGGGGGTGACGTTTTTGAACTGATCAGGTCAAAAAAAGAGTTTTGAACTGATCTGCTCAAAAGAGGTATAAAAAAACTGGGGTGACTTTTTTGCTGTTTCCTAAAAATTTGGGGGTGGGGGGCAGATGCATGGTGTGTGCCCCTACTGTTCAAGGGGTCTTGTCCCTTTTGAACTGATCTGGTCAAAAAGAGTTTTGAACTGATCTGCTCAAAAAGAGATTAAGAAACTGGGTTGACTTTTTTGGTGTTTCTTCAAAATTGGGGGGAGATGTATGGTGTGTCCTCCCCACTGTTAAAAGGGGTCTTGTCCCCCTCGACCCCGGGATCGCCGCCCATTAACTGCTAAACTGGGTATCACTTTTTAGTCATCTGGGAATGAACTGGGATGCCCGGCGGGATATCCCGTATGGGTCCCGTACGCCGTACGGAAACCGCGGACAAAAACCGGCGGGATCCCGCCGGGTATCCCGTACGGGTCCCGTATGGCAACCCGTATGGGACCCGTCTGGGTCCCGTGTGGGTGTGTTAGCTGGGTTTGATTTCAATTTTACGCAATGAAATGTAAATTCTCGCACATTTTTAGATGATTAAGAAGGCTACGATATAGGAACCTAAATAATGATTACTTTTTCTAAAGTTTCTTACATACATGTATAGTGTACGGAATATAGACCTACAGCAGAGCTGAGTATGCTTCGTCAGTGGAAGAGTCTGAACCACCTAGAAGATAATAGTCAGTTCCATCGCGAATCGCACCTGTATTGGTTCACTTTATACAAAAGGTCACATTTCTGTAGCAAACGGTGAGTCATAATAATAGTAGGCTTTTCTTTAAAGATTTATGGTATCGGTGGCTTAACAATAGCGTCCATGTAAGCTGTGAGCCTTTTGAAATCAAAGGCCGGTTCGAATTGCTTTACTCTCTTTCTCTGTTTGGCTCTTTCAGTGGCTGATGAATTTTCTAGTTCATCCTCTTTCATTTGCTTTGTCGTTGGGTATTTTTGAAAGGACAGAACTCAACGCCGCTTACGCATGACAGCGTTTTCACAAAAGCTACTCTTCGTCTAATACCGAGACTTCTTTTCATCTTTCATAATAATTATAAACCTCAAAAATTGTCACATGAATGAGACCATTGCAATATGCACTGCCTCTTTAAGCAAAGTGGCCTACCAGAATACCATTGGCCAACAACATATCAGGAAGTTGGTTTAAACAATGTTATTTCCTGCTTCGACAAAACTCTGCTCAGTCTGTATTTCTAATTAGTTCTTTATGCTATTGATATTCCCAAATCGATTCGTAAAGCCAGTTTGCACTTTGACTTCAAATTGTTCTTCAGAGTCAAGCTCTCTAATTGGAATGGATGTAGGCCTACTCATCTTACAATCCAACTACTCTCGTGTTGCACTGCACAAGCAACGCAAAACAATTCGATGAAATACATACGCTTGATTTCCTTCGCTTTGACATTAATAGCTCACTGGCGTAAACTTGTCCAAAATATTAGGGAGGGGCATTTGGTTATTTATTCTACACTTGTTGCATTCGGTGTACAGTCCATCTCAATTATGGGGGCACATGCCCCGGCTGAATGCCGGACAGTTACCCCCCTGGACAGTTCCCCCCCGGACATATTCCCCCCCGGACAGTTACCCCCCGGACACTTTCCCCCCCGAATTTAGGTAGGTCATTTTCCCCCCCGGACAAATTCCCCCTTTGTGGATTTATGTATGTATGTATGTATATGTGTATATATGCATGTATGTATGCAAGTATGTATGCATGTATGTAAGTATGTACGTATATATGTGTGTATGCATGTATGTATACATGCATGTAAGTATGTATGTAAGTATGTATATATGTATGCATGCATGTATGTAAGTATGTATGTAAGTATGTATGTATATATGTATGTATGCATGTATGCATGCATGTAAGTATGTATGTAAGTATGTATGTATGTATATATGTATGTATGCATGTATGTTTGCATGAATGTAAGCATGTATACAAGTATGTATGCATGCATGTAGATATTCATGCATGTAAGTATGTATGTAAGTATGTATGTAAGTATGTATGCAAGCATGTATGCATGCATGTATGCATGTAACTATGTATGCATGTAACTATGTATGCATGTATGTATGTTTTGATCATTAAAACAGAAAGCTTTGTGTATGTTGCACTGGGGGAAATGTCCTAGTATGGGGGGAAAATTGTCCGGGGGGAAACTGTCCGGGGGGGGAAACTGTCCGGGGGGGGGAATATGTCCAGGGGGGTAAGTGTCCGTTTACCGCCCCGGCTGCTCCCCCACAGAGTCTACGCCTATGTAACAGCTACATGGAGGGTCTGTGAACGGAGTAATTTTCGAACATTATTATCATTTGTTTGGTTGGCAGTAGATAAAACTGATGAAATTAAAGGCAGTCTCATTCGCCAGATGGCTACAGCAAGATATAGTGTAAACTGTCGTCTGTAATCGCATCGATCTCCAAACGATGGCTATAGTGACATCACTTGCAAACAACGAATATTTATTACTATAAATATCCGCAAATTGGTTTTGCCTGCAATTTAAAGTAATATTGCAAATGACTTAAAATTTTATACGATATTTAGAATGCAAATTTCTGGCGAAGTATTCCTATGAAGATACAATAAAGCCCTAAGAATTGTGAATCCTTCTTGGAAAACCCAGAATCCAAAACGTGACTAAGCTGCCTTTCAAAATAAACTACGGTTAATGGTGCATTTTGATCAGATGAAACGTTTTCTTTGTTCAGCTTTCAATTCAGGTAGAAGGAAGCAGGTGCGCTTGAAAAACTCGATATCTTCATAATTTATGCAGACCATACAAAGACGGCTGACACCAGCTGCAGCCGACGCCCTTACCTCTATTGATCGAACTCCGCAGACCTGGGACTATCTATGGACCTACAGCATATGACGTCAGCCATTAGGACGATAGGCCTATGCAACTGTAGTCACGCGCGGCTCAAGTGTACAATGTACATCAGACAGAGACATTCACCCATGCAAGACTGATTCGTATTAGTCACGGTTGCTACAGAAACCAACGCAAAATTCCTCTTTCTTGCCCACAGGTGAACTCCAGTTGTATGATGTCTCCCAATGATATTTCACAATGTAAGCCTATCTAGTAAACAAGGAAGCTGTCGTGTTGGTGAACTTTTATGATCGAGTCAGACAGATCCTTCAAACATAGGACTGATGATAATCAGAAGCTTCCATAGAGACGTTTCAACTGGTCTGACGCTTTATCCTCCATAGACCTGCATACGTCCTTATATATATCAATGTGTGTATAGCATTACATCCGTAGTTACATGCAGCTGAGAAGCGACTAACAATTATAAAATTAAGTCAATCTTTAACTTGCATGTCTAGGGTCAGGGACTAAAAGACATGTAGCCTTGTATGTAGCTTTGGCAATGCTTTTCCTTTGTCCTGAAGGCTAATGGATGGTTACTCCCTAGGCTTCAAGGAAACCTTTTGTCTTCAACTGACAACAGGTAAAACACGCGCATAAACTTGAAAAATCCGATGCAGATAGAACGATGGCAATTGAAAACAATGGACATCATTTTAAATCATTAACCGATATGACATGTACATTTCTTCCCCGACAGAAGGGTAAAACGAAATGAATATTTTGGCAGAGGGTTTCATGGTTTACAACTAAAGTCAACTGTTGCTCAGTTTAAGAAATTTTGAAGCCACCTGCAGTAACATTATTTTACATGCAGACGTGACCTACTTTAGCATAAACACAAGGAAAAAGACGAGACCGTTTTTGAAACAAAAATGTATCAGTTGAAGGGAAGGGCGTAGCCAGACTTAAATTCAAGAGAGGCAACTCCGGCATATATCCAGGTGTAGTATGGTTTGGAGGAGTGTAGGACATTAACCCCCGGACAAAAGCCCCCCCGGACAAAAGCCCCCGGACAAAAGCCCCCCCGGACAGAAACCCCCCGGGTAGGACAAAATCCCCCGGCTAGGAAATAATAACCTGTATTTCACACATATATATCAAACATACATATATACATACACGCATAAAATACATATATACATACAAACATATATACATACATGCATAATATACATATATACATATATACCTACATATATACATGCATATATACATACATAAATACATACATACACCTCAACATAAGTCGGAATATATTTCAATTTGTTTAATAAGAAGAAATATATATTTACAGTTTGTTTAATTCGAAGAATGATTACAGACCAACGTAAAAGTTTATAAGACTATAATGGTCCAAAATTTGTCACTAGGGCAACAGGGCTATTAAGTTTTATCAATTACATTAACACATCACAAACTTAAATTCGTTCAGTTAAGTTCCTTTCATTCGTTAACATGACGCTAACAAGGGTGCGGGAGACGGCTTGTAACTGCTTGGCGCTGTGCCTGACCCGCTTTTTGGGGAGCGGACCTCGCGAATCCTGACATTAACAAGCCTTAAGTTAAGAACTAGGCGACTAACAAGTCTTATTTTTACACCTGAATGACACTAACAAGTCTTTAGTCTATACGTTTACATCATTAACAAGCTGACACGAGGGCAACAGGGCTATTAAAGTTTCTCAATTAAATGTAGATATAGGCTTATAACACAGAGGGGGGATTTTGTCCGGGGGGGCTTTTGTCCTAGCTAAAATCGGGGGGTTTCTGTCCGGGGGGGCTTTTGTCCGGGGGGGCTTTTGTCCGGGGGGGCTTTTGTCCGGGGGGGATAATGTCCGTTCCCCGGTTTGGAGAGGGGTACGTTGGTGCGGGGGCCACGGACAATTTTTTGAAATCTCAGTCGCTCGTACGTAGGCCTACATTTTAGTGTAGTTTGAAGCCCTGTAACTGCTGTCTCTAAGTCCATTTGTTTCATAATTCACGTCTGTGTCGCTTACTTTTTCAGCCTGACTGATACTAACAGTGACCATGTCTCAGCCGTCAACGGATTTGCTTGTATAGAGTACGGACGATGGAGTCCGAGGCAAAGCCCGAAACTTCCGAAAGCTTTGAAATTTCGATTATTTTGTTGTTAACAACCAAGCTTCATAGACCAGTGCAAAATCCTTGTCATTGGTCAATCGAAGTTCCAATTTATAAAAAAGCAAGAGGAGGCAACTGCCTCCTCAAACCTCATACTGGTTACGCCTATGGTTGAATGGTGAAAAATTGAACGACATACAAATTATCTAAGAGTAGGTCTCCTGTATCTGCCATAACGATGCTGGAGACTAGAATAGTTTGTATTGTTCAACAAGAATAAACTAAGTCTAATCCCTTTCAACTCACCAACTGTAGCCTAATTTATTGATTCTGTGACCTATCGGAATTAAAAAAGACTTCAAAGGAGGGTGCATTTTTAATACAATGTCACCTTAAGCGGCCATGAACTGATGCCTTGGACATCATAAGTTACGACGCTATGGAAGTTATTACATCATCTCTTATATAGTTTCTCAGATCTGTGTGTCCTACGATAAACACTACATTCCACTGGTCACAGTGGAATGTATGGAAGGTCTAACCATGCCTCAGAGGCCGTTGGCCGACCTACTTAAGGCCTGCATCGTAATAAAACACTGCTCTAGTGTTCAGTATGTTGCTGCCAACAGCATACTATAGAAACCGACTGCACGAAAATTCTCCACTTTACATTGTGCACTTCCTGGTCACAGAGAAGAGACTGGAATGTCGTTGTATAGTTGTGACTGGATTTAAAACTGAAAGGCCCGAGCTTGTCTGTTCGGGCATGCCTAGATCCTACCATAGACACGTATTTCATTAAGAGTTTATGTAGGCCCTAATTGAGATCCAGTTAGTGAGCAAGTAAGGGAGTGCGCAAGGTAGCAAGTGTAATCTAAGGTGCTTTGGGAGTTAATGGAAGAAGCTTACGTATTTATATGCAGGAAACAATTAAGTCAAAAGGTCGGTTAGTTCGTGCTTGAGAAACTCTTACATTTCAACAATTATTTGACTATCGAGGCAAATAGTGTAATGCACACATGTTTCGAACAGATGTTCTCACGAGATCCTAACAATGATCCATTTCTGTCAGCAAATAGGAAAATGCTCCAGATAATTATATTGACCTTATTCCTTTAACTATCTTGCTCCGTTCCTTTAACACTTTAACGACAAGAGTGCGATATAGGGGAACCAGTGCAGCTCGTCGTTAAAGTGTTAAACTTGTGTATAGACCGCCAATCAAAGCAATCATCCAAAACACAACGGTGGAAAACTGAAACCTTTAAACGTTTAGCTGTAAGAAACATGTTCTTCTTCCATTGCAGTTCGTGTGGATGATACTGCAGGGGTTTAATTAAATTTCCATACTAATGGTCTGTGGCTGTTTGACCCATGGCCCCGAGAGGCAGAATGAAACAGCCGAAGACTGTTGGGGCGTTTTTGATGAGTCAGCGCGCTTCATCTCATCTTTGCAGAATATGGATAATACTGGACATCTATAATGTCATCATGTGTAACCAACGTTTGCATAAAACATTATTAAAATCTTCGTTTATTGACATGGCACCTTTGAAAGGTTTCAATCGGCGTTATATAAATAGCACGATGGACGCCTCGCCATGACGTATTTCACATAAGATAGTACTTAAATCGATATTAGTCATAGGCCTATGCATGTTGGCCTAAACCTAGGATCAACGCAGCAGAGCGTTGTAGACAGGTGTGACTCTAGTTTCTACATGTATCTATTATATTAGCCTTGGCCAGGCAGCATATGTCCTACATTCACTGCAAGATCGAATATCAGGAGTATGTGGTTTTTCACTGAAGGCTCAGTTGCATACAACAATGATTTACACAGGTACGAACGCTAGAGCGACACGCTCTACGACGTCAGGAAGTTGGAAGAGCTGTAGGCCTATAGTCAAACTATGTAGGGCCTACCGTAGACAATTGTATTTGCTAACCAATATATTAACATTAGCATTATGGGCGCCAATAAACCTAATTTATCGACTAAAGTTATAAATACAAAACTGGATTCGAAAAAGTTCATTTAAAAATCGTGCCAACGGAATATATATACCATAAATATTGATTAAAAATTACAAGTCGGGTTTTGTAATAATCAGACTATTTTAAAAACACATCAAATGAATGAAAAACATGTTGAACATTTTGACATTCGTTAATCGTGAGTATTAAGAAATCAAACACATCTTGCACATCGATTAATATAACTAGTTTTTGACCAAATGCCTAATATTAAATAGTTCTTCTCGATCGTCCTATAAAACATCATACCGTATTCAGTGCATCTGAACGACTCTGATTTAAGGCTAATATAAATGCTCATCTAACAACTAAAATTACAAATAATTGATTACAAAAAACGTTCAAATCGGTATATTATTTAAATTCAACAAATCTGTATCGAGCTTGGCTTATTCCCAAATTGCGAGTAACATTTTTTCTAACTTTATTTTCGTGAAACCTAGTGTAAAATGAGACAAGAAAAGCAAACGATACAAGGAACGCACAGGCATGCGAATTATTGTCGCTCTGCTCAAGGGGCGACATGTTTCCACGAAAATCCATGTATGACAACCAATTCAAACGCATTGCTTTGATCGTCATAATTACATAATTTAACTCACGAGAGTAATTAAATTCGTGTTGAAAACTTATTTCTTAGTCAGGCTAAGCAAAATAACAAAGCCAATTCAAAGAAAAACCATAGAATGCTAAGGATTAATTTGAATTGAGATTGTAATCACCACCATTTACATTCTCTGTCTAACAGTAAACACTTTTATGGTGTAAAATAAAAAAACTAGTCCTATGTGATCGTGTTTTAAGGTCAGTCGTTTTCTCAGGCTAACATGTCGTCAACATTGTCTAATAGAGTTTCGATATACTGTAGGCCTATACTTCCTAGTTGCTAAACAGAGCAACCACAGTAACATAGAGAACTTTGTTCATTTGCTGAACGTTCGCATCAAATCCTCAATGCAATTATATCTTGTGAATAAATTAACTCTACAAGCATTTTTATTATGAGTGCTATCGCATTTTTAAATACACTCATTATAATGAATGCAATTAAAATTATTTGCTGTAATTAAGAATAGCAAAGCATTTACACACCAACAGAAGCCAACTCATGCCTGGAAATGATCAGGTTATAAAAAAACATTAACAGACAGAACTTGCATCCTTAGCGTTTAAAAAAATACAGAAAACGTGTAGTTTTATTTTGATAATTTTGCTCATAAAGGTTTGATAGAATTCAAAAACAAACTTATTTTATATTGCGCAAAACAATCACATGAAAAAATATACATATTTTACTACGACTGAATACTTTGCAAAATAAAAAATTCTTTAAGCAGATAATAGCTCGCAATTCACTCCCGACCTAAGTGCTCTTTAAAGGCGCGTACTGCGTGTCACTCTCCTCAGAAATAAACTGAACGGGTTTTCGGGGATTGGACTGCAAAGCAAAATTCAGTTCTCCGTAATAAGGCGCATTCGGATTTTCTGCAGGTGTTTGATGATGTTGCTTGATCGGTGGCAAAGGAACAGCTGCTGTCTTAGGGATGACACCAATGTTGTCTGGATTACGTATTACAGAATACGCATCGCTTTCCTGTATCATATACAGTAAATGCAATATTTTATTAACTCATAATAGTCACTGAATCAAGTTTAAGATCTAAAGCTCTCGAATTTCCAGTCGGCAACATCAAAAGTTATCTTAATTTCCACATTAATGTCAAACATTATAATCGTGATGTAATTAATGCAATGTTTTAGTATATCAAGGCTGAAAAGTGAGACTAATATTTAATTGCTCATTTCACAGAATGCAGTCTTGTTGTCAAGACCTTAAACCTCAAGACCAAGACCAAGACCAAGACCTTGAACCTCAAGACCAAGACCAAGACCAAGACCAAGACCTTGAACCTCAAGACCAAGACCAAGACCTTGAACCTCAATACCAAGACCAAGACCAAGACCTTGAACCTCAAGACCAAGACCAAGACCAAGACTTTGAAACTCAAGACCAAACCCGAGAAAAATACAAAAATCACAACCATATCCAGACTTCTATTCCTTACTAAAAAAACTGTCAAGTCGAACTACTCGCTATTTTAATTAAAACATGAATCTTTTATTTTATTCAAACAAAACAACTCCAAATGCAGAGTGCAGAGAATTCCGAATTCATATTTACAAAAACCTCATGCGAAATGTTATTCCAAATGCCTGTTGCATTTTATAAACACCAAATCGCTCAGAATTTTCTGACCAAGACGTGACCTGTGGGGCCTCATAAAAATTCTGCCATGTGACAAAATACGTTCTACAGTGCTGAATTCACTGGCACACAGAGCAGCTTTTCAAGTACCGGATGTAAATGTTCAAATTGTGAGTCTGTTTTGAAATCATTCCATGGTAAATAACCTGATGTCAAATAAATGTCCAAAACAACAGTAAAGCCTCAATCACACCGTGTAAATATTAGTAATTATTTGATAAAGTTTTAAAATCCTTGCCTTTTGTTAAGTGACTGCTAATATTGTCAAAAGTCTTGGTCTTGCAAAACCAAGACCAAGACTTTGAGCCTCAAGACCAAGACCAAGACCAAGACTTTTGGTCTCAAGACCAAGACCAAGACTTTTAAAAACGAACTCGAGTGCAGTCGAGACCAAGACCTTGGTCTCGAGGACAACAAGACTGACAGAATGCAACGCTTCGTCAGGAATAATATTTAGAGATTCCGTGAGTGAGCAGAATGTAGCTGACTGTTGCAAATAAGAGATCAGTAATATGACACCGAAGTATTTCCAAAAGTTACGAGAACTGGTCAATAATGAATATTTGTAAAATTCAAACGACACACCAGAATTAAGGTGATGCATTGGTGCAAAACTATCAACTTAAAGCTAAATATTCGGTGCAATAAAAGTTAAACTTACAGTTTTTCAGCTTAGATGAATGAGGTTCTACAATATTATTGTCAATATCTTCTTTTGTGAGACACGAATTACCTCTTGGCAAATTTTGTCCTAAGCAAATGATGCGATCATAGAAAGTAGGCAATGAAATACAGGACCTGTAGGCCTACATCTTTCGATATTGATATTGCATCTCTCTATCTTTGCTAAACATCGTTCTATTTTCAATGGTTGATGTTGAAGATGTCTGAACGTCAATTTAAATAATTCAGAATGAATTACCTGCTCATCCGTTCTTTGGTTCGTTTTATTGACCTCCGCGTAATACGGAGTCGTTGACTTTTGCTTCTGCTTCGTTTCTTTGTTTTCGTTTTGGTGCGTCTTTGATCGGGGGGTGGTCGTATTGCTGCACTCTTCGTATGGGATGGGGTCTGTCCTGGCTTCCGAGGGTCGGGAGTGGTCTCGGTTCGTCCCTCGGCCCTCATGACTTCTGACCAATTTTTCGTCTCCTGCGTCGCTTATTTTGCTGCAGAAGCATAGTTACCGTGAGACAGAACTTAAGAGTACAATGAAAAACTGGCACAAGTGTTCTGGATTCAAGAGGCGCTCATAAAAAAAGATAGGGGCCTAACCCTCCAAGATTACACCCAGTTCGACAATGTGATCTAGGTCAATTTCAAATGATGGACCTGGAATGAGAACCCGTATTGTTGATGTGAAATGGCGACGCGTTAACCTCTCATAACATCGAGTTATTGTATTTGTTACAAAGTTTTGCAAATTTATATAGCGTCACTTCAAGATAAACAAAAGAGTATTCGAAAGATTTCATCCTGCGTTTAAATAATATTTTATTACCGAAAATTTACAATAGAGTTGTCAATTACAATTAATTGGATTCGATCATATTACATTATCAGAGTTAAGCAGTGAGTTCAGCCGTAAGGTGCTTTTAGCAATTTGCATAATCGTAACTTGTAAAAATTCTGAAAAGCTACGTAAAAGCAAAGCGCATGACAATACCTACGAGCCGTACGTGGGATCAGAGAGGTTTTCCAGAGATCGATGTCCATGCAGTGGAGGTCCGAGTCCGGTTGCCAGATAGACCAAAGAGAGGATGCAGAGCAGCTGCTACGGCGGGTTTCGTCGAGGACGAGAAAAAGCTTGGAAGGCAGATGCTCAGATGGATTATGGTAGGAATTCTTGAAGAGGTGAGACTTCAGTTTGCAGCGGAAAGCCTGTGGGTGATAAGTAGGGAAGCGTGAGACGCATGACGGTAGATAAGTGGCGGTATCAGTGGAGGGACTGAGAAAATGCGGAATTCAGGTGGAAGTTCGTTCCAGAGTTTAGGTGTAGTGCGGAATATGGATCAGTTGGAAACCTGATGCGGGTAGTGACTTGGGAGAGTGAGATATAAGGATGTTCGGGTATCGGAGTGGCTAGATGGTGAAGAGTTAGAGAAGGTACCTTGTAGTGAGTTGTAGGTTGGCGATAGGACATTGAAGTAGATGCAAAAGGAAGCATCAGGTGCAAAGCATCAGAAAAAAAGTGTAGAATATTGTAAATATTGAAATAATTCATTATACTCAGGCCAACAAATTTAAAGACTTTTGGTGATAATATAAATTAAATAAACATGAAATCATTTACTTTGATAAATTTAAAGTTTGTCGAAATTAGGCCCATGTCTTACCTGAACTCGGTATTCATTTCTGCAAAGTAAAGCAGTTTATATTGTGTAGGCTATAATGCTGTCCGTTTCACGTGAGTCCAATAATGAGAGGATGCATACGCCGTACAATCATGATTTTATAGTGATTACTTTAACATAACTGCTTAAATGCTATTGAAATACCATGAAAGGTTGATAAATTATTGAAAATATGATGTTAAAAATTTACTACACCTTTGACTAATTAGGTCCATTTCTCTGTTCATCAAAGTCGAAAATGGGTCTTGACTGAATAATTTGTTCTCCACTCTGACTATCTCCACTTACTAAGGGGCCATCCATATATTACGTACGCAAGAAATCCGGGAAAATTGGACCCCTTCCCCCTGTTCGCAAGCGTACTCTCTTCCACACCCCCCCCCCCGCGTACGTACACTTGACGCACTTGACCCCCCCGAAGACCAGCTGCAGAAAGTGTCTCGAAAGTCTGCACTTTAGGCCAGATTGAAGGATGAGTGAGGGCCAACATAGACAAATTATAGGTGTCTCGTGCACAGTACAGAATAACTGCACATGGCTTTTATTTAATGTAATAAAATGTCATCGGACGACTATAGGACAATACAGAGTTATAGATAGGCTAATGTGGACGTCACAATTAGAAATTTATTTTGCGTACGTACACTTTTGATGTTCGCACCCGTACGCAAAATCGCCAAAATCCGACCCCCGACCCCCCTCATTGCGTACGTAATATGTGGACGGCCCCTAAATTTATATGCAGTGACGGCTATTTTAAATTATATTCTGTAGTTGATTTCCTTCTAACAGCAGGATTTCCAATTGCTATAAAACCAAAATTTTGCAGTGCATTGCTACGAGCTCATAACTTGCACAGATTAATCGAAGCCCTTCTCAAATAATAACTTCTGGTGTGTCTACTCGAAATTCTTTTCTTTACTGCATACCTTGCTGTATTATATGCAGTTGAAAAAATGACAGAAATTAGAGGCCTGTGTATTTCTTTTCTAGTTCATTCAAAGCTACTTCAATCATTCCTTCATTCATATGTATTTCTTTTAACTCAAAGTGATTCAATTGGGTTCCACGACAAATGGTTCACCGACAATTGGTTCACCGACAAATGGTTCACGAACAAAAGGTTCACGTCAAAAAGTTCACTACATTTCACGATCTTCCAGCTTCTAGTTTGAGCTATATTTTCACTGATCATCCAGCTTCTAGATTGAATTTTACTATGACATGTTTTCATCGCTCAAGCAGTGTAAATAATACGAAATAATTTCCGCTAAAATCCGGTCTTATGAAAACATAGCTCAAACTAGAAGCTGGATGACGATGAACGTAAAGCTCAAACTAGAAGCTGGATGAGCGATGAAAATAGAGCTCAAGCTAGAATCTGGAGAATCGATGAATAAATAACTGAAACTTGTAGCTGGATTCTCGATGAAAACACAGCTCATTGAATATCCGTGAAGTCGTAACGCATTCATAATCAGACAAATCAAGTAATTTGCTGAAATGAGTTAAATGATCGAGGAAGAGAAATTACTTTAGCTCTGAACTTAATATGCTTGTGCATTAGATCAAGATTTTCTCAATATCCACTCAATCCAATAAAGACTAAGTGCTGAAGAATTGTGCAAAAGATATTTTGTTCCAGACACGCCTTTTACAATTAACATAAAGATTTATTTACTCGAATTTAGCAGTCTGATATGAACATAGAAACTCGACTAGAATTTAGATATATTTTTTTGAAACTGGCGAAAAAAAAGTCGCATAATTATATTAATAACATAACTGGTGACAGTATGACTTATGAGGTGAATTTATTTTATAGAAAATAAGGAAAATTCACTTCATAATTTAGAGCGCGGACGTTAGTTGTAACTTTGAAGCTTGACTGAATGAAGCTGCACATGAAGCAATCAATGATTTTAGTTGGTTTACTATACCCAGTTTCAACTAGAACTATAGAATCTGAGATTGTTGATAGTTTCGGTATGTTGGCTAACAAAACATGATACGCATTTGAAGATACATTGTGTGTGTACATCGTTTGCTAAAAGGTACTGAAAGAAATGTCTTAGGAATTCTAAATTAGTAGAAATTGGTAATTACCTTAGCTGTATGAAAAGCAATGTAGGCCTATAGCCGTCAAGTCATTTGGTTTCACGGTTTAAACCTGTTTTCATCGTAGTCTAAATAATGATGAACTTGAACATTAAACATTTTTAATTTATACATTGAAAAAAGTTTTAGGGTAAAGCAAATTACATTGAGACTTTTACTATATTTTAAAACTAAAATAAATTCTTAATGTATGTAAAGTGATTTAATCATAAATGATTTTGCCTCCAATGTAGAATACCTTGGGAGATCGAGGTGAAAGCAGACAGTGTGTTGGCATCCTTTGGACAGAATTCGCAACATTTGCAGTTTACTCTGAGTAAAAGGATTGGAAAGACAATCGAACCACTTGTGATGGACATTAGGATGAAGAGAAAAACCCAGAGACATCGGCTGCATCCATCGCCTACGAACAGAAATAGCAATAAAATCTGCTAATGAATATGGCAAATCAAAAATCGGCTCTTGCAAAAATGGTTCAAAATATTGCAAACAAGGTGCAACTTGACCATTCTGGTTTATCAATGGACGCCTGAATTAGAATAAGAAACTTCTTTTCCAAATATTCATTAAAGTTGTGCTAATTTGTGTAGCATAAGCATTTAAACTGGACTAGGAAAGATGCTAGACTATATTAGCATCCAGTTCAAAACCGTTATGCAGTAGGCCTAAGCCACAGTGCTTGGTAGAAACAGTCCAATTTTCTTAGCCAATGATTACTGATAAATTAAAACACAAATTGATCGTAAACAGCGTCATTTACCTTGAACCCTGTCTGATATAACAAATACTTAAAGGCATCGTGAGTAATTGACGTTCTTACCAGAGGAATCATTGAAGCATGGCAACATGAGCTTCAACCAAGGGAAAGAATTATTCAGAAACTTTTTGTGTTCGTATTTTCCATTAGGATCTTTTGCGTTGTAGTAAATAAGGAACACTGACATAGCGATTAGGTTGAGTAGCACCCAAAATAAGACGACAGCAATAACGATCCTTTCTGTCAACAAAAAAAGTTACACTTCTGAGCGTGTATAATAAAAACAACGCAGTAACTATATACAGTAGGCCTACAGTGTCTTCTTACTGTAGAGAACGTTTCAGAAACATTCGAGAAAGCATGGTTCAAATGCCAATTTATATTTTTGGGTTGATAATTATTTTTAAATTACCCAGTGTAGCATCTACCAGCAATGCAATACAGTTAGAACATTGTTGGTAAATGCTACGCTGGGTAATTTAAGACAATAATCAACCCTCAGATATAAATTGTAGGTTTAATTGAAATTTTAAATCAATCACCCATTAGCTACATATTTGAAACTTGCATCCTATTTAGTAAGTACACAAAGTACTTCAAAATAAATATGTTACACTTTCCTAGTAAACTTAATACTCTGATGAACTAAGGTGAAATCTATATAAATAAAGCCAGCTTTCTGTGTGTCTGTGTGTCTGTCTGTCTGTCTGTCTGTCTGTTTGACCGGGCTTAACTTCTACAATTTTGCACCTTTTCACTCGAAACCTTCACTAATGTGTCGGCCTCGGCTTCGGACACCCAGTGGAGGGGTTCGCGTCCTCCGTTTTCAACCCTACCATGGTGAAAATGCCCCAAAACGCTACCCACCCGACCGTCCATAACGCGCAAGCTCGCCTATTCCACTGCCAAGCGGTTCTATTTATGGCGCGGGTATTCCCCAACGTCATTAATAATCCGCTTAACGACACCGCGGTTCTATTTATGGCGCCGGTATTCCCCAACGTCACTAATAATGCGCGTAAGTTGTTTACTTTCGCACAAAATATAATGACGATCGATTCGCCAGACGCCACAAGGGCCTCGAAGACTGCGAAGCAGTCGCCGCCAGAGGGCGACTGCGAAGCAGTCACTTCACGGCAGAGGTCGCTAGACGCCAGAAGGCGTATACAAGACTGCGAAGCAGTCTCCGCTGTACGCCAGAAGGCGTCTACAAGACTGCGAAGCAGTCTCCCCCACAGGTCGCCACACGCCACAAGGGCCTCCAAGACTGCGAAGCAGTCGCCGCCAGAGGGCGACTGCGAAGCAGTCACTTCACGGCAGAGGTCGCTAGACGCCAGAAGGCGTATACAAGACTGCGAAGCAGTCTCCGCTGTACGCCAGAAGGCGTCTACAAGACTGCGAAGCAGTCTCCCCCACAGGTCGCCACACGCCACAAGGGCCTCCAAGACTGCGAAGCAGTCGCCGCCAGAGGGCGACTGCGAAGCAGTCACTCCACGGCAGAGGTCGCTAGACGCCAGAAGGCGTTTACAAGACTGCGAAGCAGTCTCCGCCAGAGGTCGCCAGACGCCACAAGGGCCTCCGAGACTGTGAAGCAGTCGCCGCCAGAGGTCGACTGCGAAGCAGTCACTCCACGGCAGAGGTCGCTAGACGCCAGAAGGCGTCTACAAGACTGCGAAGCAGTCTCCGCAAGACGTCGCCAGACGCCACAAGGGCATCCAAGACTGCGAAGCAGTCGCCGCCAGAGGGCGACTGCGAAGCAGTCACTCCACGGCAGAGGTCGCTAGATGCCAGAAGGCGTCTACAAGACTTTCGAAGCAGTCTCCACCACAGGTCGCCAGACGCCACAAGGGTCTCCAAGACTGCCAAGCAGTCGCCGCCAGAGGGCGACTGCCAAGATTGCCAAGCAGTCGTCGTCGTTGTTGTTGTTGTTGCTGTTGGTGGTGGTGGTGGTGGTGGTGGTGGTGGTGGTGGTGGTGGTGGTGGTGGTGGTGGTGGTGTGAAACTTATAACCCCTTGGCAACGCCGGGTAATCCAGCTAGTGTATAATAATGAAAAGCTCTCAATTTACCAGTAGTAGTAAGAAAAGACCTTGACAATGACGTTGGCGTTGTATTCACTGTACCTGCAATTGAAAACATGGCCTTATATATCCTAAATTTATAATTTTTGTTGAAAATTTGTTTCATGTTAAATTACTGGATATATAAGATGAATTTCCATGTATTTGAAAAAATAACAGATATATATCAACAGCTTCTGAGTGCTTGAAAAATAAATCGTAGTAGGCCTATAGGCCCAAGGCACAAAGCTATGGATTATGACGATGGTCATGTTATTATATATAAATGCGCTATGCATTGTATAGTAGCCAGATATTTATACATGTGTTACGAAAAAGTGAAAAGTGTATACATGTACTTGCGCATGGAAACTCTTTTTGCGCTGGAGAAAAACTCGTATTTCTAGCCATTTTCTCTATTTGGAGTTAACTGTCTCACTCCTAGCTATCCTATCTCATCCCCTCACGTCTCTAAGTAGAGACTCGCCTTAAATTCTCCATCCGATTCATACCCCACAATGCAGCTCAACTCGGGAACGAACTTCCCTCTGAATTCCTGATGTTCTCAGTCAATCCACCAATACCACCACTCACCCACCGTCACCTTCCTCAGGCTCCTCTACTAATCACCCCACATGTTTTCCACTGCAAACTGAAGTCTCATTTCTTCAAGAATTCCTACCAAAATTCAACCGATCCTCCGCCTTCCAAGCGCTGTCGTTTTCAACGAAACCCGCCCTAGCTACTGCTATGCCTTCTCTTTCTGATCTTTCTGGCAATCGAACTCGGACCTCCAGTGGACATCACTCTCTGGACAACCCATTTGATACGATGCAGCACTCGTGAATAAGCTGCTGCCCTGGGATTAATTTTAGAGTACCGCTTTAGAAATCTGGAGTTTACGATTACGATTAACTGAATTAGTACAGATAATTAAGTGTTATATCAGGCAAAGTCTGCCTAAACTAACAACAAAAGAAGTTGTTACAGAATTCGAAGAAAAAGTTTTGAATGAAGATGTACCGAAGGTGAGCAGAACCATGTAAAATCTCTACAAGCAATGATATCATCCTCCAAAACGGATTGAAAGGGACCCATATGGACATGAATAGCGGAGTCTAAATAAATTTCGGGTATCGCTGTTTGGAAACGAAACCAAACATAGACTGCAATCATTAACGTCTTATAGAAAAACGACAACGACATATGGAATAACAATAATGATGATGATGCTGATTATTATTTTTTTTATTACTATTATTATTTTGACTCAAGGTACATTATGTTCCATCGTGGACTTAGATATTAATCTATTAATATGTTATTTCCAGAATCAGGCCTCTTCCCTCGCTAGGTCATTTAAAGTACCACGGAGTGCGATGGCATTACAACGTTGGATACAAATGGAAAGGCGCTGGAAAAGAACGGTGCCTTCTCGCGGCTCCCCAGAAGCGGCCGAAAGGCGACGACCAACCTCGCGGATTAAATCGATTCCGGCAGCATTGATTTGATTGGCCCCAGCGTCTTGAAGGTAATTAGAAGAAATAGGTGGGACGGGGTAGTCCTGAGTAGCCTAATTCTCGGATTTACGAATGGCGGCCTGCTCCGCGTGGCCCCCGCTGCATTTACTGTGTCAGGAATGTAGGATGCTGCACATTTGTGTATCACCGTGGCGTCCCAAGTCAAGTATTTACCCGTCCCCCACGGAACCACCGGTCTCTTGCCATCCGTACGTAACAAGCCAGACGGCTCCTTCCCACTCGGGACCTCACTTTTTCGAAGGGCTCGCCAGACTATTTCGTTTAAGGCAGAGAACGCCCGGTACCATTCGACAAACGAGGCCATATTGGCCGTCAGGACCAACCAAATCACCGCAGCCACACCGATGGGGTCACAGAGGTCGAGGTCCAACCGGAAGCCGACGGCCACACGCACCGCCTCATTACTCAGGTACAGGCCGCAAGAAGGAATTAGCAAAACAGACAGACAGTCACCGGAATGGGAAAAGCCGACTACCAGCAAGCGTGCTCAAACCGCCGATCTGTCAGACTCTACCACAGGTCTATTCCAGATCGCCTGCTTGGTTGGCATAGGGTCGACACAAGGTTGGAATGTCTCCCTACGGACCGTCATCAACTTCCCAGATGGGGATCATCCACCACCAAGCATCGGTCTAGAATGGCGAACTTGAGAACGAGAGTTGACGCAGCTGAAGCCAAATAGGCGGAAGAAGCCAGCGAACCAACCCTCCTCATATCAAGACCGCCAAATCTGATGCCTGTAACCACTGGATGTTATCAAGTTTAATGTTAACAAAAGATTCTAAGCCTCCTCGCATGATGTTATGAAGCCGCTCCAGAGTTGGATGACCTAAGGGGTCCGGAGAACATCGGAGCAGGTGACTGATCCGGGGCCACCGAAAGACGACCTCAATAGTATGAAGACGCTTTGAGAGGACAGACGGTGGAGATACTTGATGGAATCGCTCAGCAGCCTACCATATTGCACAAGTGCCTGACCTTTAAACAGCGGGGACTCGAACACAGCGATTGAATCGCAGTCGATAGGCTGGAAATGCGATCAAATGGAGAGGTCCTCGAGGCCACCGCCAGAGAAGAGCTCACATTTGCTACGGTTCAAATGAAGACCCACAGCCGGGTCCAAATCACTGAGTAGTTATTATTATTGTTATCGCAATTGAACACGAATTATATAGAGTACAACTAAGAGGTATGGTTAGTGAACCTTTAATAGGCAAATAAATTGGTTTTAACACATTATTATTACAATTCGTATTTATTATTTGCTTTACTATTATTATTATTATTATTATTATTATTATTATTATTATTATTATTATTATTATTATTATTATTATTATTATTATTATTATTATTATTATTATTATTATTATTATTATTATTATTATTATTATTATTATTATTATTATTATTATTATTATTATTATTATTATTATTATTATTATTGCCATTATTACAATTGCTTGTGACAAAATGCAAAAGTTCAGAAAATTTGCTCCATATAAAAAATACAACGCGGAAAAAATCATACCATAAATCGCAAACATTAACATTTCAATAGAGCTTACATTATCAGAGAGTAGACAATTACGATTGCTACTTACTAGTCGTTGATGGGGACTTTGTAGTCACTGTAGAAACAATCAACATTTAAATTAATTTCATTTATTTTGTTAGGTTTACACGTACAGCATGACACTTTGATAATAGTTAAGCAAATAAATAGTGTCTGTGGAGAGTACTGGAGACGTTATGAAACTGAAACTAAAATGGAACATATTGTTTAAAACGTTTAAATTTAAATTTGAAAGTAACTGAATTCTAGCTTTCAAAAGTAAAACAATAAATACTTATGAACTTCACAATTGAATAGGAATAAAATGTGAACTAAGAGGTGTGATTAGTGACCTTTACACATGCAGGTAAACTGGCTTTAACACTGAATACAGATATCGAATAAATTAAACAACAAGGATATATAATAATTATCTGCTGAAATGGAGTTTATTTACGTTCAAATTCACAATCATCGTCCCTTGACAATATATGTATATATATATATATATAATATATATAATTATTCATATAAAACAATGAATACTTCGTAGTAAATCATCTCGATAAATATTCCTTCGAATAAATAAGTAAGTAAGTTTATCCTTTTATGAACGCTGGCAAACAGCCCTTTACATACAATGTTACACAGAAGGAAAGAAATAAAACAGTGAAATAAAAATAAAGAAGAATACAGAAATAATAATAAAAATAAAATAACAAGCCAATTAACTGAAACGCGTATAGGTTAAAGGAGTCATTGAGTTTAGTGTAAACGAAAACATTCGCATACTTTAAATGTTTAACTATTTTTTATTACAATGCTTAATGTCAAGTCGTATAGTTCATATGGAGTGAATTGTGGTTTATTTTGATCTGTATGTAATAATTTTATGCAAGACCACAAGCTGTACCTCTTCAATATTCAGAAAACATCATTTATGCTTAAAATCAATAAGTAAAATGATATTGATATGGAGAGTATGAACTTATGCAGATCATATTATAGAATGGTATGAGCAAATTAAGCATATCAAAAACAAGAATGATATTTAATACAAAGGAGACTTCTGATTCTGTATTGTTCTAGTTTCTTTCCCTCTGTGTAACATTGTATGTAACGCGCTGTGCGTTTCCTAGAACTACTTATTTACTTACTTATTTTGATATTCTGTTATTTACCCTGTTCGTTGTAGTTAACTAAAAGCAATTTGCCAAATAATCAACATGCATTCTTGACTGCTCCAATGTTGCTGCAAACAGGTCCAACAGCTCTCCACTTGTTATGTTACTTAGAATGACGTCATAGCTAAAGCATTTGTAGCTTGCGTTAGGCATCAGCGCCATTATACGAAACAAGTAGGTTAGTAGGACCACAGTATAAATAATTACACAGTAGGTCGACTCTCATTGCTGGCCGTTGACTAATTTTTCTGGTCACGTGATTACGACACCTGGTCACGTGATTACGGCAAAGTAAACGACGCTATTTTGAATCCGAGCTCTTGAATTATAGATTTAAGCTGAAATTAAGGTCAAAAATAATATTGCTAATTGTAATGAAGTCCTCGATGTTGTTGTAACGTTTAATAATATTTGATGTGATGGGTTCCGGTGTATTGGCGTGTTAGCGGCTCAGATTCAAAATGGCGATTGGTCACACATTCTGACTGCAGATTCGGCCGGGAGTCGTCTTACTGTGTAATTATTGATACTGTGGTAGGACCTAGATCTATTTTCCAGTAACAAATATTCAAGCACACTATAAGCTTACGTGCTTGGTCGTAAACAGTTTTATTTATGATAGGCCTACATAAAATAATTACACTTAACATTTTCTACAGGTCGTTAAAAATGGTCCATAAAATTACCGAAGGTGAAATAGAAAATAAATGTGACTAAAGTTTTGATCTGGTCATACTCATTCACTGAATTACTTGTATTTGGTTGTTTACCCGAAAGATAAGGAGGTACTGTCATTACAGTTAAAATCTTCTGAAAGGAGTTCTTTTAAAGATTATTAAATTAAAACATGATGCTTAGACTCAGCATTTTATTTCGAATCAGTTAGTCGTGGCCCTTATGTCTGATTTGCTCGCTAAATGATAACGATCACTTCCAATACGTTTTAATCACAATGCGTAGGCCTATCTAGGCGTAGGGTAAAAACCACAGTAGATGCCAAACAACACGTATTTAAAAGAATTCAAGATGTAATAATATCTACTTCTCATTTCTATGCATTTATCCCATTTCAACCAATTTCAATAAAGTGCGAAAATGTTGGGTTTCTGATGTAATTTGTGTGTGTGTGTGTGTATATATATATATATATATATATATATATATATATATTGTAGGCCTATTTATTGGAAACTCAACATAACTGAAAAAATTTATTGTTGAGGAGTTAAACCACACAACGAATAATTATTCAAATTCTTTAAGGGAACAGTTTATGTACAAGAAAAGTAGGCACGTATAAATTATAGACGAATGAAGTACAAAATCATATTTAAATTGTGCAGTAAAATCTCAAAGTCTAGACAATCATTAACAGTAGTTGTCTAATGCTTGTCATGTGCAATTCCGAATTCATATTCTGAGATCTTAAAGTTTGGGAGAAAAGTCTGCAGTGAAGATGTTACATAGCATATCATAATTTAGTTCAGTCTACTAGTTACAGCATGGTCATTTTCAGTAGATAATAGTAGGTTAACAGTTGAGAGAGAGCAAAATGAGTATTTCACTGAAAACAAAAAACTCGCTTTCTATGCTGAGCTTATCCGCTTAGTATTTTTGCCATTTCCGACCAATATCATCGTCAATTTATTTCTTTTGAATGCTCTTAAATTAGATATTTTCACAGCATCGTTTACTTTACAAACCAACAATCACATTTCATCACAGAAAAATACATCACGATAATATAGCTTCATAACGAAACGGTATAAATATCTCAATATTCTTATGGCACCTAAGCATCAAGAGTTAGATTGGCTTTCAATATTATCTGCCTTGATATATCTGCCTATAGCTGCTAAAGACGTGTTGAAAAACAACATAGCTCTTAATGCTCAAGTGCCGTGCTTAAGAATACATCCATCAAATGAACAATTTATAAATTCCAAACAATCTTTTGTTAACAAGCAGATAAGTCATTACTTTCAGTCATCCATTTAAAGAAACCCTTGTGGTTAGATTTATAAACGTTAACAAGATCTTTGAATAAGTAAGATTGTCATATTCATGTTATGTCAGGAATTACACAATGCCTTATGATAGTGTAGCCTACAGTTACAATAGAAAGCACACAATAATATATGTAAAGTATCCATGTTATGTGAATGCGAGCGTTCACTTGCAACCTGTAATAGGAATGAACGCCACTATTATCCATGTGAAGAACACCTCAGCGCGTCACCACATAACGAAAAGTCTGAAAAACAACAGTCAGGATTCACACAATGCCTGTTAGTAATTCCAAAACACGAAAGCTGAAGTTCATTCATTGAAGTTTTATAGATGCACAATCAATCAGCCTATTGCCAACTTTAAGTGATACAAATGTTTCAACTAAAGTTTGAAATTCGTGAAAGTCGTTTTTTTTCTTAGATGGAAGTAAACTTCATGCTTACCATCTGTTCGCAGTGAATGAAGTAAACAAGAACAAAAGTGAGTGGAAACATCAAGGTAACGACTCCAAGCCACATTAGGATAATCAGCGGTATTAAATCTACAATAAATCATTAAATGTAACTAATTATAAAGTCAAATTATCTTTAACCGGTACTAACTAGCATTGACAAGAATCCGATTACATTACTTTATCTTGTTAGATAGCGAAGCTGTTGACGTTGACGGAATACATCCATGCATCAGAGGCTGGTTTTAAAATTCGAGTCTGTTATTCTGAACATTAGACGTTACTTACATATAGGTTTGCCTTTCTTTGTGCTACCATCGCTGGCTTCTGCTGTTGAATAATAACCACGAAATAGCAAGGTTAATTTATAGTCATAAGTAATATAAATATTAAGCTAGAAAAATTATGGTTTCCCTTTACAGTAGCTTTGTTAAATCTAATAAACCTTTGCAAATGTAAAGGTGTTACGGCTGAGCTGGTGCCAACTCGTAACCAACTCATCATTAAAAGTTGCCCTGATGCATCTACAATCTTTTGATCGATAAAATTTAAATCGTATACTAATTTTTAGTGTATTTTCAAGCGTAGCCTGATACCAAAGCCACACAATTGTAACACTTTAAATCAAACGCTTAAACTAGGAATAGCTGTCTTCTGTGATGTAGCGTAGCATGCATATACTTCATTCTACAGTTAGGTCAGAGCTATTGACTAGGTTATAAATTTGTCAGTGGTGCTTTACCTTTGGGACAAATGTAAGCGATTGTAATGAGAATAGGAAAGAAAACGATTCCACAGGTCACCGACACAAGGATTAGTAGAATCACGAAGAGAAATATCTTCCATCTGGGCGCTAAAAGTAGAATAGTTGACATTAGAAAAGGAAGTTTACTTGTTCTAATAATACATTTCTTTTTTCAGTCGATGCTTCTGTAGCGACATAAAAAAACAAGAAACCAGCAAACAGACCCACATTAAGTAGGCGACACCACAGTACCCGTTATACTTGATAAGCATTGAAGCGTGTCATGCAAACAAAATCATTATCACGTAATACAATAAACTTTTGTAATTCCAATGCCAAAACGACACACACCAAAGCAAAATATTGAGTTGCCATCGACATAAAGAAAGTTGCTTCTATGTTGCCTATGTTGCGATTTATTTTATAATTGGCTGTTATGTCTAGTTTAGTTGCACGATAAGTTAATTTTTGAGAAGATCAAACTTATAATCTTGAATTTCAGCTTCACTTTCCTAAAAGAATTGCCTTTAAATTTGCAGTTGAAACTGATCTTTCTAGTAAGAAAGCAACTGTAGCATAAGAAAAAACCTCTGCATTGAACCATTTGTCAAGTTTTCGACTGAAGTTGTTGTTGAACTCTACATGTAATTTCTTCATACAATGAAGATATAAATGGTTTAAGTAAAATAATGAAGAAACAAAATTCTAGCAGCTAATCTCTTATCAGTTTGAGAGTTTTCCAGCAATTATCCGTTTCTGAAATATGTTAGCACTGTTTGGTTCTTACGTCGTTTTCTTTCATCATTTTCTTTGTC
Organism: Allolobophora icterica; assembly: GCA_963556255.1. Classification (NCBI taxonomy): domain Eukaryota; kingdom Metazoa; phylum Annelida; class Clitellata; order Crassiclitellata; family Lumbricidae; genus Allolobophora; species Allolobophora icterica. The sequence goes on along the minus strand of OY744613.1, from coordinate 53,137,158 downwards.
AGTCAGAGTCGTTTTAATCTCAGATGCACTCGTCTTGGAACTTTGCGATGCGAGAGTTTTGGTTTGCGATGTTTTATTGATAGGATCGAGTTTTCCTGGTTTTGGTGGCAAAGGTCGTCCAGTTGTGACAGTGAACGATTTTATGTCTTTGCTCTGGGGTGGGTTTGAGTCAGGTTTTTCAGTTGCTTTTCTTTCTTTTTTACGTTTCTTCTTTTTTGATTTTTCTGGAGGACATGCATTCTCTGAGCTCTTAACTGAAGCACAAACGAGTTCATGCAAAATGAACTCCAACGGTCAATAAATGATCATTCCATGACTTTGGCGTTTCAGTAATATTACAAAGCAAAGTACAGTAAGTATTAGGGCCTATGTATGACCTGTAAACTTTAGTAAAGCATAAATTATTAGAAGCTAGGCTAGACGTAGAAAAAAACCACTAACATTTCCAATAATTAGTATATAATACGTGAATATCGGGATCATGCAAAGTAAGATGGACGTGTGACACATGCAACATGAAAAGTAGTGCAAAGCACCTGGATATATTGAAGTCACTGTTGTAAACAGAACGAATAGTTTCTTTGGTATACACCACAACCGAAGTTAATAGCATCAAGTTAATTATAGAGAAAGATGTGACAGAACCAATCCCAGCTAATTAAAATTAGACTTTACAAGCGGCTATTGACAAGGAAAGCATCCAAATTTCACCTTCTCATAAAACAATAAAGTTGTGACTTCTAAAATATGTGTTATTTAACACCCACTTCTCTTTGATTGGCAAGTAGTACACTTCCGACGTATAACCTTATGTGTAACACTATATTGCTCATAGATCCCATTAATATGACATAGTAAGTTTTTTTTTAAACATTCATAATTATAGTCATACAGCAACAAAGTTCTACATGAATAAAAGAAGTTTCAGTCACTTTTGAGATATATGTTATAATTATCTAAATATCATTATTTTATCTTCACGCAGTAGACACCATGTTTCCCAGTATAGATGATAGATTATTGTGGTCTTACCTGGTGACTCTATATTTTCCTGCACTCTTTGTGGTTCAACTAGAGAGAAAACATTTTAAATTGAGCTAAAATTGGTTACATTCTACTTGTGAATGAGTCACGACTTATTAAAATTATTTATTTAAAAAGTTTTCGATACGGAAGACAGGTATGGACGGCTGTTGCGAGCGGTTATACTTCTTGATACGCATGTCCTGCATAGCCCTCCCCCCCCCAGATCAATCGACCGTGTGGACTGCCCCCTCGACCCCAGAACTTCGAACTACAGAGAAAAGACGATAGAAACTTCATTCCTAGAGTACTGTATATATATATATATATATATATATATATATATATATATACATATATATACCAAAAACTGCATCAGTTAAGCTGTTTAAGGAATTGTGATCCTTATACAGTTCTAAAATGTTTATCCTCTTTAATCTCATAGTATTGGGCTGTATCGCAAATTAGCCCTGCAAGTAGCGCCTTCAAAAGTGCTATATAATTTCTTCTAAATATACACATGATACATGTATACATACATATACACATTGAATTGAACTGTATTTCAAAACTTATAAAGCGCTGCTACCTAGTGCCCACCAATCACAGGCATTCCCAGCGAAAGTCCTCTGAATAAAGGCAAGCTTTAAGACAACGAAAAGCTTTGGCAGGACCACCAGATAGTAGTGCAGCCCGGACCGAAGGAGGAATCTGATTCCACAATGAAGAGCCACAACTGAAAAGGAACGAGATTGGGCCATGGCCGTTCTCACTGGGGAAACAAATACATAAAGATACATACAACACACATACACGCATTTACACACAATACATACATACATATATATATATATATAAGTACATATGTATGTATGTATGTGTGTAAATGCATATGTATAAACATATATTCATTAGTAGTAATTTGAGGAACACGTGAATTTAAACACACAGGCAGCATACAGTACTAATTTGAGGAGAAAAAGTATGGATTCTTTGTACTTCAGAAGGCATGGTACTGTATAATGTCGAAAGTCCCACCTTTAGGGTTCCTTACACATGGCAGCATATACTCGAGCCAACTGAATCTTTTGAGCATCTTGGCTCTGAATGGAGTCGCAAGTGTAGCATAGCAAACGATGAAGATGATTGTAACAATCAGACATTCGCCGATCCACGGAATGATGACGCTCACTATTAGTTTCCATTCGGCACCTAATCAAAACAAGAACTAATAAACTGATAGTCATGTGTATACGTCAGCAAACTATAACATAATGTTTAAACACAGCTGGTCCATAGATACGCTGCTGAACAATGTATTTACCTGTACATGACAGGTAAATTGGTATTTTAAACTTTGATGATCGATCGAAATGACGGTGAGTAAAGTATACGAAGACGCATTTAGGCCTACTAAAATGAAAATTGGCTAATCTTGGCACCAAATCCAAAGCACATTAATTTACCAAATGATTATACTAATAAGAGAAATATGCAAAATGCAATTGCTTCCGAATTTTTTTAATTTATTTACATGTGTTGTGCAACTTTAAATCTTTCACTCATCGATAAATTTATAGCTATTTTGTATCTACAGGTAGTCGTAAAAGTGATTTTAAAGAGTTTTCGATTTTTCATTGACTTAGTCTTTACTCGATTCCGATCGCTTAACAGACTGGTATTTGTGTATTTCATAAACGTATAATTGTAGGGCCTATTCATAATACATTTTGCAAACTGATGTGGCCTACTTAGCCTATCTATCGTGTGTCTGTTGAAATATTAGCGCTGCATTGTAAGACGACTGAAATAGGCTACTGAAAGTATGCAGCAAGGGCACTTCGGTTCAAGCCAGGTCTTCACTGAAAGCCTCGATTTCAAGTAAAGAAAGTAAAGAAAGTATAATTTAGCCCTATATACATGTACATTGGATAAAGATTGCAAATCACGATATGGAACTGTTTTATGGGTTTTACTAAACGTTTTCGGGTCTTATTCGTATTGAGAAACTGCAAGCGACTTTATGCATAATTTTTATGCCAAATTCTGTGCAGATTTTATTTATTTATTTTATTTATTCCGGATATTTCTATAGCGCCTATTGAAGTCTACTACTCTCAGAGGACTCCCGACTACAGCATTTGATACTGTGCCGGAATTTTCACGCCGAAGCGCCACGAGCAATTGCGAGTGAAAGACTTGCCCAAGGTCCGTACGCAGCGGCTAGAGTGGGATTCGAACCTGCAACCCTCCGGTCACAAGGCGCCGAACTTACCACTGAGCCACCACGCCCCACATCGGTCATAAACGATCGAGGCGAAGAACAAAAACGGATGAAGACGCTGCGTTGCCCAATGTGAAGATCTGCACTGGAAGGACTTAGTACCAAGCAAGTAGCATCGATCGAAGCCGTTGTCATTGCTGAACAGAAAAGACGGAAGGATCAGTGCTTCTTCTTTTATTTCTGATCTACATTACCCCGGTAACTCAAATGCCTCTAGTTATACAGTCGAGTTATAAAAAGGGTTGCATCAGAACCATGTCCACAGATATTCATGACTGTACGCTGTGCTGGGCTGCGCTAGGCTGGCAATGTGAAGGCTGCCACTTCTTATTTTGAAGAAGATGATCTTATAATGTTAATTAAATATTATGGGTTAAAGAATTCAATTATAATCTCTGAAATAATATTCAATTCCTTCACTCTATGAATCTTACATCATTCAACCTGCAAATTTGCTGCAGGTTTACCTAAACCTTGGGAACGCGAAGTTGAAAACATGGACTTACTTTTAATTGACAAGGTGCAGATTTAAATTTACCTTCCAGCACATTATTTTCATCGAGGCACCGCAAAAAACTTGAAACTTTCTTCGTTCTCTAGTAATTTTCTAAACTTGTTTTTAAACGCAAAATCCCAGTTCCTATATCAAATGCAAATTAATAAGTAGCCAACTCGACATAATTGGTTATACTTATCTAATTTACAAATTTCTTTGTATTTGTAAATCAGGATAAGACACAACTTAAAATTAAGCGATGGATATTGTTAGTTGTTTATTTAAAATAGACTGTTCTGTACTTGGCATCTCTTTTGGTGTGATAATCTTATTCATGTAGGAGGAAAACGACATATAAGTGAATACAGGCATGTGTTAAAGACATTGAGTGAAAGTGTTGTAGAGTAACTACTGATTAGACGTTTACAGTTAATTACAAGAGCCAGGCGAAAGTTTAATAATTATTTCGTGCAGGTGCAAACATAATTAGAAAATGAACTGGTTCATTAATTTTGTCCCTCATTCTTTTGAACTGAGTTTAGACGACAGAAATCCTAATTTTGAAGCCGTCTTTGCCAACGTTGTTGAGTGAATGTGAAGATCTTAAATAATTTTATTAAAGCTTGACTTGTCACTTGGGTATTGAAAGCTAGAATTTACAGAATTCTAAGTGGACTTGAATAATAATATTTGGGTGATTATTTTGGTTACAGAAGACCTTCTCTGATATTTCTTTTTTCACTTTCTGTTCGAGACATTGGAGTTACCTTAGATCAGAAGCTTAGTCTGTCGCAACCTGTTAACCTGGTTACTCGAAGTTGCTATTATCAGCTTCGCCAATTACGCGTTGTCTCGCGCTCCCCCTTTAATGACGCTGCCCTGGCTCTTGTTCACGCATTTGTCACTAGCAGAATTGACAATTGTTGCTCGATCTACGTAGGTCTCCCGCTCGGTCTAATTTGGCGTCTGACTGGGTCTTCCGCGCAGCTGCCTGTCTCACTGGTCATATCCATAAGCGGGTCGCTGTTTCTGCCCATACATGTATAATTATACGTGATGTGTTCCACTGGCTTTTTTTATTTCTAAGCGTGTCTCATACAGGATTGTTGCGTTAGTCTGGCGCTGCCTTTTCGACTGTGCTCCATCCGACCTATGTGACCTTTGTCGTCCAATGTCTGACCTCTTAGCTCGTCTGACTCTTTGCTTTTCGGCTATGTGGGGCTTTTGGTTCCAAGAGAGCTCCTCTGTGAGACGGCGTCAGGCCTATTCGATTGTTGGGCCCTCCATTTCGAATGGGCTCCCGCTGGAGCTGAGCCTGCTGCTTGGGAACAATCTACCCGTATGATATAAGCTGCTTATTTTTTTTTATTTTTAGCCGTGGCTGGGCCGGGAGCACCTCTTAGTACGTATCTTGAAGGGGCGCTGTATAAATTCTTTGAATGAATGAATGAAGGAAGGAAGGAAAGCATGTAGATACTTACTGTAACTTAAAGCCACCCTCTGACGTAACCAACCCTTAAACTGACATGGTTGTGATCGACAATACGATAAAATTTTGCTTTTTTAAGGAAATTCTTGGGTATTTAACATAAACAGAGTTTTATTGGGCACATTTTTTGTCAAAAATCTTGTTGAAACGCTGTGAAGATCACCACTTCCGCTGTAATTATGAATTTATTTGGCAAACACGCACATTCACTCACTGTTGCTATTGTATTAAGAAGTTCATACATTTACGGATCTAGACAACGGTTATGCACATTAATAATACTCTGGTAGTCACATATTATTTTATATATAGAAACCTCTAGTAACATTCTTTGCTTATGATTTAAATTCGATAAAGTATTGAGGACCCTAAAACTGGAAAGTACACCTTCCCACGTAATTAGGCCTACGAAACTCTGCGACCACCAAAATTGGCCAAGGATTAGTGGAACTACAACGCGTTGCCAAAGCGTCGGTTACTAACCTCGACGAACACTGGTTTTAGATAATAATTATTTAATCGCGTTGGGTCAAGAATAATTAGAAAATATAGTCAGGCCTACAAGATGCAAATTGGACGCATAGCACCACGCCTCTGGGGCCTATTATTGAACTGGGTTATGAGCACTTATGCTATTTATCTTAATTCACTTAAGTTGACCTGATATGAGCTGAACTCACTGCCTTGATTTTAACCTGATCTAGCTCCTCTTATTTTCTCTTCAATTTTCGTCTCTCACCTCCTCTTATCGGGCGTTACCTCTCTTAATTTGCTAAGATTAGCCTTTCAACGTCTTCCTTTGCATTAGCTGACCTCACCTAAACATACCTTACATTAAAGTGCCTTGCATTGATCTACGTTCAGCAGCTTCATAGCTAATGCCATTCGGTACAATTGGAGAAAATAATAGTTGTTTTTTACTTACAACAATCCGTTACTCTGACATTTGCCACTGCAGTCGAGTTGGTTTGTTGATTGATATCGTTATAGACCAATACGGTATATTCTCCGTTTATCGTTGCGTTGTATGCAGAAGTGCTGCTCAAGACATTTCCACTCGCATCTTTCCACTGGAAACGTGTAGGCTTCGGATAGACATTGCTGATATTACAGGTGAGGTAAATATGTGAACCGTTGGAACAACTGCGACTCGTTGGCTCATTATCGCAGCGACCGTCGTCGGAACAAATACTTATGTCGTTCGACTTAACCGAAGCTGGAAAATCAAAATCAAATGTCCTTATTCATAATTTAGAGTGGAAAATAATGAATATTTCTAGCTGAATCAAGAGAATTTGATTTCAGAGAATAAAAATGCATATGTAGTTCATTCAAGATATATAAATTACAGCAATATACATTTTTAAAATCTTCATGTTGCTATGATTCTAGATCCTACTTAAGCTACGAATTAGTTAGTATGTGGCCAGCATATAAAGGTCCTACAATATTTATCTAAAACATCATCAACATTCTCTGACTCATGTTGCCGTTGTGCAGTGCAATCATTGGTTTTCGACCACATCTATTTATGACATCCATTCACTTTGTTCTACACCTGCCTCCAATTTCTTCAGTCTTCTAAATGACACAAATTGCGATTGTATTACAATCAGTCAATCAAAACACACTTTACTGAACACCATAGTACAAGCAACATAAATTTAAACAAGCAAATCAATGACGACAAGGGGTAAGCCCAAAGGAACATAACGTTCCGGTAATAGGGTCGCCCTAGTTACATCAGTTCCTTTAACAGATTTAATTGCTTTATAATATGCTACAATTAACAAGCAAAATCCTCAGTTTATGGTGTCTATCAATGCGTCCATCAATGAGTATGCAAAGTGCATAAAACAATGACAGTGTTAATTCAACATTGAAATCAATGAATAGGTAAAAAAGGAACCTGAATTTATAGCCACACAGGTACTTGCACAATGACCTACAGTAATTTTGGACGAGTGTATTCATTAGATATCTTTTATATTTGCCTTTGAATTCCTGGACAGTAGGTTCACTGGGCACAGAGTTCCAGAGCATAGGTCCACATATTCCAATGCCATGTTTCCTAATATTTATGTGTACACTATTTTGGTGGTAGCATTTTGGTAATATTGTACATGCCTAATGGTCGTGTACCGCAGAGTTTCTGGAAAATCAATCATCGAAATTAGTGGATATTTGATGCGTATGAGTTTTAAACATAAATACTTCCTTCAATTGCAAATTCATATAGCTTTACTTCAAGAGAAACTCATCAGAGGCTCTGCTGACCTAAAATAGTGATACCAGGATGGAACAGATAGGTCTTCAAGGGCTCATGGAGTAGAGCAAAGAGATTTCATGTCACAGGTTGTTAAGCAATTTGTTCCAGACGGATGAGCCGACCACAGCAAAAGTTTATTCTGGACTTAAAGTTCGGGTAGGTTGAACAGCCAAGTCACCTTGCCTGGCAGAGCGGGGAAATCTTCGACCAGAGATGGAAGAGACTGAAGTGCAAAGCTCCTTGAGATAAAATGGAACAGAGTATGATAGAAACTAATGCATTTATACCATCGCTCGTGAATAGGCTGGTTCCTGCGCTTGGCCTTCAAGTGGCGCTTTAGAAGTTTGGAGGTTACGATTACAAATACCTTAAACTCTATGCGCTCATGCATACTGTAGGTAATTAGTGCAGATCCTCCTTATGAACCCTGATATATGACTTTCCGAGTTATATAAGTACTGATTGCTAACTGATTAACTGTTGGTCTTAATGCAGTTTAACACCATTTAGGCTAGCATCGAGAGGACCTCTCGTTAGTTTAACTTAATAAAATTTCCGATTAAATTTACAATTCGCTGATCTATGGCATGTATGGATGATTACGTTGTCCGTGGAATCGGTTAGTTCGAACGTTTCAATCTGAGCGACTGATCAACATTTGACACAGTTAAGATTCATAGACTACCCATGGTCAGTGACTTCGGCTGAAACATACCAACATTTGACACCAACGATGGGTGCACCGTGACCTTTAGATCTCCCGCCGTGTCCTATCTTCCTTACACACAATCGTCTCATCCTCCATCTTCCTACTATCACTCTCCCTCTATTGTCCAGTCCTGTACCTCTTCCTGATTCAATTGAGTGAAATTACTGTGCATTGATCGTGCTAGGATTACCAATCGATAAAGCGATCTTCCAATCTATATCTATAGTATATAGATCACAAACAAGGAAATCTATGTATCCTTCCTGCATTATACACAGTAGATAATTATCAGAGAAATCAGTCAGCTGCGCATATATATATATATATATATATATATATATATATATATATATATATATATATATATATATATATATATATATATATATATATATATATATATATATATATATATATATATATATATATATATATATATATATATATTAGACTGGTCCAAAAAAGTAAAATTTAGAAAATTTATTTGGGTCACATTTGTTCTTGTTCTATTCAGTTTAAGGAATATTTGGACCAATTTTTGTGTCTCTAGAAGAATATTTAGGAGTGGCTCAATTTTGAACGATAAATGTTGTTAATAAGAAATTTCCTCAGATTTTGTATATTCACATTTGTGAACAAAAAACGTTTCAAAATAAAATAAAAACAAAAATAAAGTCACTGTTTAGTGTTTACTGTTTTGTAAGTTTATAGTTAAATAGTAGTAAGTTTATAGCTAATAAGAACAACATTAAAAATAAGTCTTTTTGAGATATTTTTCAAGAGAGACTTTGATGGCTCTGGAATGGCCTTCCGATGAGCGCTGACAACTTGAAGAAGGTATTGTTTTTTATTCTCGTCTTTTGTTATAGAAAAGTTGAACATCTAGATCAAAGAAATACTTCTCTCTGTACAGTCATTTACTGCTTTCATCTGCCTGGCTTTTCTGTCAATTGGAGATAAATTGGACCCAACTGTCAAAAGTCTGGCAGTGTCGAGAAGAAAGTCTGGGCCTTTTCTGCACAACTGTCAATGAGTAGGTCGAAGAGCCAAGATGTTCGGCTTGTTATATAATGATTCAAGTGGATTTCCCAAGTTGAATGCTTTACTGTCAATCCTCTTTGATGGTATCTGCTTTTCAGCACGTTTGAGATTCTTGACCATGGTGGCCCTTGTATTAACATTAACGCGGTGGTCAAAAAAAGCCAGGCCAATTAAATGCTTGGAAAATACCAGATGAAAAATGTCTCATGAAAGCTGTTATGGCTGCATTTTTCACAATATTGTTGCGGGTAAAGACGTCCAACAAGTTCAACAGTTTCAAGTCATTGTATGGAGCTATCTCTGCCAGGAAAACTGCATGCCAAAATCTTCCATAGACAAGGGAGACAAAAAAGCTGACATCTGTTAAAGCTTCTCTCCCCCTGGTGTCGAGAGTCATTTGATTCTTGAAAACAAGGATTTGAGAGAATAGATGCCTTACATGGTGCATTGCCACAGGAGCTCGAAATCACACTTCTTCTCTCGAACACCCACCAAGGAAGATGATACACAATATATATATATATATATATATATATATATATATATATATATATATATATATATATATATATATATATATATATATATATATATATATATATATATATATATCCGGTTACGCTGATACTAGATAATCCTTCGTTTCGTAAATAACCATACTTATATATATATATATATATATATATATAAGTTTTTTTCTTTCTCGAATATGAGCTACCATATTTTTATTCGTGTTTATTGACAAGCTCACTGACAAACCGCTGTAAGTTACATTGAAACATGACGGTACAGTTATCAAGATCTTAATTAACACACGTCTTGGCAGCCTGTTAGGCACCCGCTCATTTTACTGCTGTCCCTAGGGAGTGAAATGCTGAGTCCACCTACGGATATCGAACCGCGCCTTTTCAAGATCTGATGCTCTTATGCCAGTGTGTTACCATTCATCTATCCCCCTACCAAGACTTGTATTGCTTGTATTTCTGTAACAAGTGATGTTCTACAAATTCCACCATTTTTTCCCAGTGTAGTAGGCCCTACTTGGCAAATAGATCTGCCTGTAGCTTTGTTAAAATGAAAAAACCCAAATCGGATTATCTCGCTTCCTTCTGGCCAACATTTTCGATAAACTCATAATTTTTTACAATTTAATGAGCAAACCCGAAAAAAATTTATGGCGTATGAAACTTTGTCGTTGGTACGCAATTAAGTGGGACAATCAGTGCTTTTTTTCAGCCGGAACGCGCCGGAACGGCGTTCCGGCATCTTTTTTCAGCTACTAAAAATAATTTATTTATTTTAATAATAAAAACAATAATTTAGTTATTTTAATTTAATTTCAGTGTTTTTGAACTGTTTTCAGTGTTTATTGAGACCCCTACCAACCCCCAATCCCGTTTTTCTCGTAAAATTTTAGCCCGCCCATAATTGTTGCGTTCCGGAACCTATTGTTGCGCTCCGGAACCTTTTTCTAGAAAAAAGCACTGGGGACAATTAATAGACAACAAAGACCAAAGATAGTAGATTAGGGCCTACATCGAAAATGGTATGCGCTGCGTCTTCATCTCAACCGAAGTTTTCCAATGGATTATGCGTTTGGATCGCACGCAAGTTAACTCGCCTTCGTCTCAACTTAAGCGCCACAAGAAGTTAAATAATTTTAGTAATGACAATAATTCCTAATTTCGTTCATAATGTTAGTTCGGGAAATAATTTCTAATTCAATTCCTGATTTCGTTTTTGATGCTGAAATAATTCCTAATTTTACTTCTAGTTTTCGTTAACGAAATCATTTATTTTTACTTCTAATAATTTTCGTTAACGAAAATGTCATTGATTAATGAAAAACAAACCAAAATGTCAACCCACTGTAAGCTATCTACCCTTATTAAATGAACTCTATCTCAGTCTTTCGAGAGAAAAACAACCAGCCCCAGTTCTTTGTCCGCTGAGAGCCTATAGCGTTGAACCTCTTAACATAACGACAGGTAAGCACTGACTTCAAGTTGTATCGCTTCCAAGTGCACCTTATAACAGCTCACTCCGGTCGATTATGTGCACCCAGTCGAACATGTAGCCTAATATGAACATCAACCTACCTGGTGTGCACACCAATGCACCTATTTGCCGACGTAACGGGCCTAACGGTTCATCAAGGGCTTAACAGACAACATTTAGCTATTCTTAACACACAGACACTAGACTAGTCACAGGTTTCGGGTCCACACACACACATGAAATCCAACCAACAGATTGCAATCCATGGTAGACCGACAGCATAATGGATTAAGCTGTGTTGATTTTATGGAACGACGACAGACGGTATAGCGTTGTTGTAATGCACACAATCGACTTCGGAGATTTATATTTCATTGCATACGTTACAAATGTAACTTGACATTAAAATTATAGGCCTATGATCTTTTACCAAAGCAGACGACAAATTCATATACTCAGAAGAATCACTGTGTTATTGTGTCAGATCACACATTACTGTAAAATAATCAAAATTTAGCTTATAGTTTCTTAATAAACTACACCAGACCTGCAAATGACCAGCATTTACTGACAAAATAAAGTGTCTCAATGTAATAGGATATTAGTGCTAGCAACGGAGTAAAAAATAGCCTGGTTTAAAGTATTCAAATTTGTATTTTATCAAAATGTATACGAATGTATATGGAAAGACATTTACTGTACTGGAATATTTAAATGCAAATTTTTATACACTTTCAACGTCAAAACAATAGTTGTCAGTTGACGCTGAAATTCCTGGCTCCTCACTGTGGACTACAATGGAGTAGGCCCCTAATACAAATATTGACGTTTAAATTTTTATAATCTGAAATCTATCAGGATGATAAAGTCAGCTCTTATTCTGGTCTACACCGACAAGTAGGCTTATGTTGATAGAATTAATTATTATGACCACCTGTTGATCCAGGCGATTCAGGAAAACGGACTTTGTAAATGAGCCTGTTTACCAGAGAATGGGTCTTCAGTAAGTTTATGTTTGATAATTAATGCTTCTTGTAGCTCGACAAACTATTAGAAAGTCGGAACTATTGTAAGACTTATCAAATTACAATTGCGTTTATTTGTAGCAGGATAAAGTCTGGATAATGGAAAAGGTTGGAAATGTAGAGTGCAGATAATACAGGTTGTATGAGAAAAAGACGACTGGAATCGATCGCGATAATATGATGGCAGTCGTAACAAAATCAGTTGTGACATACGTAGGATGGAAAACACACCTATAGTCAAATAAGTTAAGTCGTACGATCAACACCAACTGGCAATGAGCTCAGAGCTTTACAGAAGGGAATAAGATAAGTTTCATGTGTGAGAGCACCTCGAAGGAGACACATAATATTATCATACGTTTTAGGCTTATAGCAAGAGCGATAGTGTTCTCTCTTCGACTAACTCAGTGCTTGATTAACGAACACCGATATCGTTTCTTGTGGCATGCTTATTGTTGAGTGAGTAATGAAGAAATACTCCAGTTATTAGCGCAATATCATGTAAAAGAGACAGATAACGAAAAGAAAGTCATATTGTATTGCATTGTATTGTATTTACGGATTTACAAAGCGCCCCTCGCAGTACAATCTAATCGGAGGCTCTTCCAGTGCGAAGAATCCCGTGAGAAAAGAAAAGCCTTAAGACAGCGAGAAGTAACAGCAATGGGCCATTTATTTATTGGCTTTTTATGATGTGTTGTTATTCGGCTTCATAAAATAATAAACACCAAATATAATTATTGTAGTGCATATTAGAAAATGTTCATTATGGTTTTTCTCATGAAGATCGGAACATCATAAATTTGGCAAACACGACTTTTTGAGGAGTGAATTTTAGCTTTCTTGTGACAGGAAATAACTCACACCTAGGCACAAGGGTGTAATTCTGAAAATGTCTCACTAGATGAAAACTCGATGTTTCCATATAGCTTATCAGAAAAGACCTCAACGTGAAAATACAGAGCAGAAGACTGACCGCATGGACGAGATGAGCTGACGCCAACCGTGTAAGTTGCAGACGATGATCTGTTGACTTTTCTGATGTTGTTGGTTGCTATGCATTCGTACTTTCTGTTGTCTTCTGCCCAATCAAATACGTTGCCACTGACGCCGATGATTAATTGGTTGCCATTAGTTACGTCTTTCCACGTATAAGTGGGTGCTGGGTTGGCAGTAGAAGAGCACGTCAATGAAGTCAGGGTACAGAAGCTTCCGTCATTTTCCGTGAAGTTCCGTATTCTGTTAGAAATGTTCGGAGACGATGGTCCATCTAAACAAGTTTAAAACTGTACCTTAGCACAAAATGTAGGTAATTCTTGTAGTTTCAAATTAAAGCCACAGGCGATGTGTTGACGCCATTCTGCTAGATGTCACATAGCGGCAACTGAAACCGTGTGATTAATTGTATATTACATTAAAAATATATTAAAATTTATATTTAGTAACTTCTATCGCGTCGGTGTTTAATGCACAAGGCATCAACCGGTGACGCACCAAAACCAAGACGTAATGAAGTTCACCACTCAGAAGTTAGTCCGATCCGTAAATAATTTATAGTCCATTATAAAGAAGGGTACAACTGTTGTGGTCGACATAAAGCAGTAAGTACATTGAACAGCGGACACGAGAACATATATAAGCTACACAAATGAACGATATTATCAGACTTCTGAGCGAGTGTAATTTATCTGGTGCAAAGCCAATTACAGATAACCTGAGTGAACACATTTTTGTGAGGTTCAGAACGTAAAATGCTCCAATATATTATAGAAATGCTAACCGATGAAAAAAAAGAAAAAAACCATATACTTGCGGCTGAGCAATTTACAATAACTTCAAGAACCTAATTATATTGTCACGTTAGTTCAAGACGTCGAATAGGCAAGCATTCAAATCTCTTGGTAGCATCTGTGACCACACAGCCGCAGATGGACATAGAGTTGGGTATCACCACTTTATTCCAAGTTAACCAAATACTTAAATGTATACAGCTACAAATAAAGGAGTTGCTGACTATATGGAAATCGGGTTACACTGAATAAATGTTATGATGGGTAAAGGAAGTTATTCTCACACTGAACGTCTAGTTGTGTTGTGGCACCAAGTGTAAAATTGTCCGGTGGAGGAGTTGGATTGTAGCCAGTGGTACTTCCTGTTATTTCAAAAACTGTCCTACACTGGAATATTGGAACTGTCGGCTTCTGTACTGTCACTGTTCCTACCAAAGTGACAACGTTTATCGACGGATGATATACGGCGCTGGTGAATATCTGTCCTGGTGATGTTGTCCAATAAGGCGAAGGACGAAGAGAAGGAGCTGGTGATGCTGGTCCATTGTAGTTAATGCTGCACGAGATGTTTAACTGGTCAGCATCTACTACTTCCGCCGACTGGTTGTGTACAACGACATTTGCGACAGGTTCTTTAAAAACCAAAGACAATCGCACAACTCTTCAAACTATTCAAAAAGTCGAAGCAGATGATTACGTGAAAACCTAATATGATCAGTTTAAGCTGTTTCAGATAGAGATTTATTGCACCGTGCCTACAACGTGCTTAGAGATTTATTGTACCTACAACAAATTAACTGAAGACACTGGAATTAAAATGGATCAATGCAATATCAACAATCAGCATTCAGTTATATGGGGCTCTGTCGTTTCACAGAACCTCATAGAAGGATGTTTGTACGTCTAGGTAGAAACTTAGCCTAATAGTTACAGTGTAGACATTCAAATCAACCTTTAAAAACACTTTAATTAGCGGATATTTAGCATAAGAATGTCAAAACACAAAGGTCTGTATTTATCCTAAATCAACTGTAGGCCAATTATAAACCTCAGAGGCTAATACGTTTCACTCAAGGCTTAATCCAAAAAGCGCATCAGCATATTACACCTATTATTGTACTAGCTAGGCTGTTTGACCACAGGGAAAAAATATAATTTAAAATACCGGTATGCAATTAGTTTAACAAAGTACCTCAACTGTCATCATAAACGCAAATTCTCTAAAGCGCTACACCAAAGATAAGCGTAGAACACCATATAATTCACGTGCGCTGAGCTAAGTCAAAGAGGTTGTCCAGAGAGGGTCAAATGAAGATCCTACTCCTGTTGCCAGAGAGACCAGAATGAAGAGATAACTTAAATCAGCCAGGTTGTTCCAAGCTCATCGCTCACATCAAAGAAGCTTGCAATCGATCAATGGACATTATCCCGCACTTCGTGTGTTGGTCCAACACTTTGCGTTTGAACTATCCAGTTCTGTCCGTTCTATCAGTTCCTTAATGTCATTCAGATATAAATTTTGGACCCCTCTGTTTAAATTGCCCACCGTAGATTAAGTTCTACATTCTCTGTTCTAGCGGAATTAAATCTGATTTTCCCAACTATCAGTGCGAGTTCGCTTGAAGAGACCATAGATTAATTACTCTTTCCTGTTTCAACTGTTATTGTTTATTGGATGTCTCATAATAAAAAAATCGTTACTTACTTACAACTTATTACGTACTACTACTTACTTACTTGGTCATTATAATAACGGCGTTAGAGAAGTCGTTAAGTTACATTGGATTAGATTAGGTTGGACTGGAATAGATTATTAGACATAACAAGTATTAGGCCTAATATTAGTCGAATCCAATCCACCAGTGTTTAATCTAGACGTCTTTCGGGGGGGGAGGGGAATGTCCCCCAGGATTCATGTTCCCCCCAGAGGCCAGCAATATTACAATGTAGAGACCTTCAGGGGATGAAAATTCCCCCCACGATACATGTGGATACATGGTCCCCCCAGAGAGATGAATTCCTAAAAAAGGTCATCAACCTTTTGGAGAGAGTAATTGCTGTAGAAAAAGTAAGAAATATGACGAAGGACTAAAAAAAAGTCATCAACTTTTTTGGAAGATGAAATTAGGAAAAGTCTGAAACTTTTTCAAGATGGATTGAAAAAATCTTGTGTAAATTCTTTGCTCCCCCAGAAACCTTGTTTCCCCTACCAGAAGAGGGGGACTAGATTAAACACTGCCAATCCACTAAACCCTAGACATGCATTCTAACCAAAATTCTGTCTAATCCAAACCAATCAAATTCAATCTAGTCTGTTATAATAAGACGACTTTTATTCTGCAATTGTGACATTAAAACTGACAAAATGCACAGAACTGTGAAGTGGGTATACATAAAGATTTGGACCAACCGAAGAACTCGAGAACGCACTTGAGATAAACACTGTTCTGGTGCGAGGTGAGGCCAATGTGTCTGTGACGAAGTGTCGATCGTGTGCATTATTTGTTGTCACATGAGGCTAAGTAGGCCAACTCCTACTATCGGTTGATTTAGATGTAACTACGGAATGAACTATAAGATTATTTCCAAATGTAGGGGACACGAACTTGTCCGGTTGACTCGAGGGATATATTCTATGCCGGATTCAGCGCATAGAATTTACTCTGTCAATTGTGAAATTGTTGCTCGTTCTTATCAATAGTCCCTGCTTGCATGAGCTCGTTAAGTATTGCCGTATTCGCCTTTGTTTGAGAGTTTGTTCTGTCATAACGTTATAAATTAATTGGCCAAGTCAGGAAGAGATAACGATTGCAGTTGACCAGTGGTGGACTGGAGTGTCAAAGCGGCCCGGGAAAAAAATCAAAAGCGGCCTTATATATCCCACATTTATTTTTCTTGGGGATTTTTTTCAGCCAAGGTAACAGGTAACTTTACAAGGGACAGTCATAACACAACGATGAATCGCAGACCTAATTTACATCAGAGATAAAATATTAAGAATGCATTTAAAGTTATAAATCGATTTATCATGACATACCCAAATGATGGTTATGGTATAAGCAACTTCTTTATGCTGGGTGCCATTTCAGATAAATGATCTATAATTGTGTCATTATATAGTTCACTTAAAACACCGGTTTCTACCGACAAGAGCAAAAATGCTTAAGATTTGTAGAAGACAACGAGCTTAGCAAGCGATTTTTAATGTTCTTTGGTTTTGAGAAAGATCTCTCACACGCTACTTGGGTAGAGGACAGAGTCAGTAAGGGGCCATTCATATAGTACGTACGCAAGAATCTGGAGAAATTGGATCCTTCCCCTCCCTGTACGCACACGTACTTTTTTCCATCCCCCACCTGCTTACGTACGCTTGGCGCACCTCGCTCCCAAAGACCAGCTGCAGAATGTGTCAGTACAACAGGTCCAGGCAGCGGCTGTCTGCACTTTAGGCCAGATTGAAGGACGAGTGATCCATGGACTCACTGCTGAGCTGTGTGATAGTTTAATAATAGCGTTCAGAGGTAAGGACCGTAAGGTGGCATACAAGTAACACCTCTCCCACAGTCATACTTCCCCTGGTAGTACCTGATGGCTGAAAAGACTGAATTCTGGCTCACTTGAAAGCCAATCAATTTGAAGCCAATATAGACAAATTATAGGTTCCCTCCCCCGTTTCATATGCGCACGTACATTATCAGTAGACCCAAGAACATGCATTTGGGTTAACCCCCCTCCACCCTCCATTCGTACGTACTATATGGATGGCGCCCAAGAGTTTATATGCACAAAACAGGTGCCTGTAAGTCTCACCAAAGAAACTGTATTTATATAACACAGAAAAGCAGCAAACAGGACTTTTGCAAGATTTGCATTTCGTGAGTTCGTCACTCTTATGGTCGTCCCAGAGTTCATGTAGAAAATCTTCATTAACGCTGTCCTCTATCTAATCGTCGAACAAAATTTTAATGGCGGTCTCTTTGCCTTGAGTAACTTTAAATAAATCGACTAGATTTTGGCACTTGGCTTCATCTTTAACAAGAATTTTTAGTTTTTATCTCTTACCTTTTTCGCAGATCTTTACATTTACGTTTCAAATTTAAATCACTCATAGCCGTAAATTTTTTCATTAATTTATTGACCAATAATAATAAAAGAATCTTCGTCAAAAACAAACTTAGCGGAAGTAGAGCCTCGTTTTAAGATTCTACTGTTAATTATATAAGTCTACCTTCTCAGGCCCGCCGAGAGGGCAGAGGGGCAAATGCCCAGGGGCCTGGAGAGTTTTAGGGGCCCGGCTGTCCGGGCTCGCAATCAACTTATGAAACAGATTATAAGCAGTTATACAAAGGTTATGATTTATGCCTTTTCAAATATAATATTACTGAATAAAATCGTAGTTGTATATATAAACATAGTATCGTACTGTCGTACCCGCACTTTTTATTTCATTTTTTTCCAATTTTCTCATAAAGCCTAAAGATAGTTTAGGGGCCCGTGACTGCTCTGCCAATGGGCCCGGAATTTCTGTCGTCACAGCATGTTCATGTACGTAATGTACTGTACAGAGCAGTACAGTCATGTAGAGTAATTTTAGCATGAGACACATTACATCCTGTGGGTTCTGCTATATCTCGTGATCGATCGAGTCAGTCGATCAAGTTGGTCGAAACTCGGCCAAGTCGAGTCGATCGACTTTCAAGTCGAGTCGATCAAATGTCTTGACAAGTCGAGTCGATCGTTGTTTCCTCGACTTGACTCGACTCTGAAATATTTTACTTACTATTTTGGGCGGGTACGTCACCCAATGCCCAAACTCATCTTTGTACACGATGACATTTTTGGCTCAACAACTAATTCTGCATTTAGTGAGCGATGCACACAACTGCAGAACTACTAACAGTTGACAGAATTTACAATAGGCGTAGATTAACAGAAGACTAAACTCAGGTTTAAAAACGATCAACAAAAGCAACCGCATTTTTAAATATGCCGATGATTGTTACCTTGCCGTCCCCGCAATAAGCATCTCTACCACTGAGGTGGAATTTGAGCAAATTACTGCGTACACAGCTGTAACCTAAGCTTGAATATGAACATGTCCAGTGAAATAGACCTACAATTCACGCGCCCTCGGGTGCACATTTAATATGTTGGGTGTTCTGGTTCTCTAGTCACATCAAACACCATATCATTTAGGCAAGACCAGGGGCGCCTACTTAATAGAAACCTTGGAGAAAATGCTCCATCCAAAAATGGGGGGAGGAGATCTGTCAGTGTATGTGCCATCATTATTGGGGGGAGGGGGAGGAAGGAGAAGGGGGAAGAGGAGGGTGGGGAGGGGAAGTTGCTCCAATGACTTGGGGGAGATAGAAGCCCCTGGGCAAGGCAGTCCTTCTACGCTTTCTGGTTTTGAGGTCACATGGGCTTTCGGGGGACTGTTTATTTGATGTGATGCACGCCGATGCAGTTGTCAGGATGCTTTATTGCACGCCCGTGTAGTGGAATTTGCGAGCAGGCTGGAGTGCGAGGCCCCAGACGGTAATAATAGTTTCGGAGGCTGGCGCGTCAGAGGTACTTACCTTCATCATCACATCATTTGACGCACTTGGTAATAATGCAGATAGCTAGTCTCTTTGTTAGTATTTTGCACAATCCCTGCCCTGACATTGTATTACATACTATGCTGCCGCCGATTAAGCTCACTTGCCACTCTCTGCGCCCACGGTCCCATAACTGTTAGCTTCCAAGGTATGATAATTTGTCTCAGAAATGCTTCCTCGCTAGGATGCTATACAAATAACTATGCTTCCATGGATCTGGCTACTTTATTCCTCTCCTCTTTGACCCCTACCCCCTTGCGTCCCACTTATTCGGACTACCTTCTGTCTTATATGATTGGAGATGTTTAAATGTTTGATTAGAAACCTTGGAGAAAATGCTCCGTCCAATACGTCTGACGGTCTGATACGTCTACCATGTTGGTTGTACTGTGATTACCATGTACAGCGCTGTGCGTTTGTTAGTGCTTCTTAAAAAGAATATACTTACTTACTTACGCTTACAATGATGGCACAATGATTAATAGTTGTAATAATTGTCATACTAGGGTTGCTTTGTTTCGCTGTTCAATGTAACCTTAACCTATGCATTATAATAGTCTACAGACTACTATAATAACTAACTTGAGTAATCTTGAGCAGTTTAAAGTTTTTGCTTGGGTTGTGCTGTGTTTTTGAGAGATTAGCTCAAGTCAACCAAACACAATATAATTTTAATGCCAGAAATTTTTACTTACCAGTTCAAATACAGTTTGATGAAGAGTGTGCAATTGAAATTCATAAGTAATTTAGGTACTGTAATATAAGAATGCAACGGTCGTCAGAAATTTTGACCAAAACACTATAGTCCAAGTCAACAAAGTCGACCAAATCGATCGCTTATTTTGCCAAGTCGATTGAGTCGACAAGAGGTCGACTAGCCGAGCCAAGTCGATCGTAGGAGTTCGACTCGATCGATCACAGGGTATAGCTTCTGCCTCACATTCATCAATGCGTCATATGCCTCTTAATCGTCTTAAACCAGTTATAGATCTAGTAGTTTGCTAAAAACAGCTGTCTACTTTAATTCTAGAACCTCGAGTCATTACAAAAAAAGAGAAAAACCAGATTTGAGCAGAATAGAGTAGTTTAGATACTAGCATAGACGGACTGGACACGACCTAATCTAATCTGAAAACTACTATAGCGCTATTATCACAGCACAAGCCATCAATCGATGGTTGCCTATGAACAAATTCAAAATACAAATCACTGTCCTTTGGTCAGAGAAAGGAAGTCGAGGTCCATGCGAACTCGACAACAGGGAGAACTAATTAAGAGGGTGAGCAGTTAACAAAAAGGAATAGATCGTATCAAACTGGATTAGACTTCTTCAGGCATTGAAGCATAATGAAGCAACCTGATTTACAGGTTCATAATGAACTCGACTTGAAAAGGTCACAGGTATTTCGGGGAAAAAATAAGAATAAATATTAAACAGCTCATTATTTAATCAAAGTCCATGTTCTTATTAGGAAGCAAAACTTCTGTTGCCACTCACCAATGACCGTGACTAAACTTCTGTAGGTGGTCGATATGCCATCATTGCATAAATAGACTCCAGCCTGTTGCATTGTCGCATTTCCAATAATCAATCTACATACGTTTCCTCCTGGTTGTTCTGTCCTGTAATAGGCTGCATTGGCTCCACTGACAATGCAACCATCTGAAATCCGTACCGCGTTGCTAGATCCATCCGTTGTATGTGTCCACGTAGATAATCCGAGGTTGGTTGTAGAACAATCCAGCATCGTCTGACCGTTGATTAAAACGACTGCATTCGGACCACCAGTTTGCCCACGCACAACTGCGCCTATTAAAAATCATAAACACATAAAAGACACAACGATAGTCGTTTTATACAGAAAGAGGATTAAGTTTCCATATCTACAGAAACATCACGGCAGATCAGCCAACTGGCAATGGAGATAGGTCCTACACTCAACGGACAGTAGTGTGGTCCAAAAAAATAAAGTTCAAGCTAGAAACCAGGCCACCCTCTCAGTTTTTTACACCTGTCAATAGTATTATTGAGACAAAATTTCAGCTTCTTATTCCAACTGGAAGATGGTGCTCAATGACAAATAAATATTACCATATAGTAGTATTTGCTGTAAATCTCGATGCATTATAACTTGGTCAACATTTATCATGGAGATGAGCTTGAAATAGTTTATGTTGTGTTATCAGACTTACTTACTTACTGGTACTTGAAACAAGAAAGTGTACAGTTCTTGTTGAAGGTCATGGTGCCTACTTCCTGTGTTTAGGGCTGACATGTTTTCAGAAGTGAATTTTTACATTACAATTGCTGCAGCGCTTGGCTGTGATCCTTCTGCCCTGCCACTTTCGCGTAACAGAGTGCGTAAGAAAGCCAGGATAGAGCATGCTGAAGCTGTAAGATCTGAATTTGTACCAGATTAGCCACTGGTACTACACTGGGTTGGGTAGACCCTGCCTAAGATCTTTGGAGCAGGAAATGTCGACCACCTGCCAGTGCTGGTTTCCGGTGATGGTGTGAATAAGCTCCTCTTTGTGCCCAAATTAGCCTTTGGGACAGGATGCAATGAATTCACACTAATGGTCGTTCATATTCTTCTGAAGTTGTGAAAGCTCACAGTTGACAAGGTTCAAGCCTTGAGCTTTGATACACTGTCTGTCAACACTGGGCATTTCAACGGATCGTGTGTTCTGCTGGAAGACAAATAAGCTGAGAGCTCTTGTGGTTGGCCTGCCGTCATCATGTAATGGAATTGATTTTAGCCAAAGTATTCACCTTGTGCTGCAGTCCACCTGTTCTCCATAAATTCCAATCTTCAAAATATTTAAAGCTGATGGGAAGGTGTGACTTGTGTCAACTTCCGAGGACTGGAAGTCATATCCGGCACTGCAGCCTCCCATGAAACAGCGTCAGTTTTCTCAAGGAGTTTGCTGAAAGAAAGTCAGATTCAGAGATCATTGACAACAGTACTACCAAGAGCTCATTGAGCTGACAGTGGTTGTCCTTTGAAGTCAGTCTTCAATAATTCACTGGAGAGCCCTGGGCCAATTCACCATGCACATTGGATGGCAACGTTACTGTATGCAATCAAAATCTACATTTTTCGCGATCAACCTGACCTATTCATGAAGAAATTCAGATTCATTGATTTTTTAAGTTTGGTGCCCTGTTTTACGCAAAGGCTTGGACAAAGACCCACTTGCTGCTGAAGCTCCAGAACAAGATCTGTCACTTTGGATTGGTCTAGGACAATATGAGTCTATTGACTGTTAGGTTAGCGTTGCTGCCAGGAAGGTCCTAGAAAACCACTTGTGGTACCACCTTTCAGATGAGGCTGTAGGTCTGGCAATGTTCTCAGACCAACTTCCCGTAACAGATAAAATGAAGATTGTCGACAGAATGACTGCAAGACCAACTTCCTGTAAGAGATAAAATGAAGATTGTCGACAGAATGACCGCAAAGCCTGGTGAAAGGAGGTGAGAAGTGATGCTAAGGTACTGAAGGAGGGTTTACTGGGTGATTTTACAACCCAGTGAGCACTGACACTACTGTCACACCTGAAGATGAGTGATTTTTTTTACCAGAGAAATGGATCGAGAATGAGCATTATAAGCAAGGTAGATAGATAATTCAGCAGTTGAGAGTGGTGAATGACGCGGCTGAGAGGGTGTGAAGTTGTTCGAGGAATTCTACTGCCTCATCACCAATGATGAAGAAGAAAAGCACTTTCTTCTCCAAGTGCTCGAGGCAAATATGAAAGCTGTTCTCACTCACACAACAAAGAAGGCTGCTGTTGACGCAGTGCTTGCAAAGCCTTGCAGTTTCTAGAGTCAAATACTGTAACAGGTGTTGAAATTATAAAACAAGAACAATCGACATTCGATTTTCATGGACTGGACGATGTTTTTGACAGTTTTGGACATTTGTAATTCATTAAACCTTCTGACATTTTACAGTTCCATCTGTCTAACTGTTCTTGTATTACATATGTTGTCAAATTACAGTAATATTTGATCTATCCTGAAATAAAATGCATTTGTATGCTCAACACACTCATTTCTGCAATTAATGTCTGTTTATCGGTGTATGACAAAGTTAAATAGTCCGTGAGCATCGTCTTCCAATGGGAATTGGAAGCTGAAATTTTGTCTCAATAATACTATTGATAGGTGTAAAAAACTGAGAGGGTGGCCTGGTTTCTAGCTTGAACTTTATTTTTTACCATGTGTCTGTGGACCACCCTAAGTCGGACAGTGTGTAATCTAGACGTCTTTGGGGGGGAATCATTGATGTCCCCCCAGAGGCCAGCATTATTGTAATGTAGACACCTTTTGGGGTGGAAAATCTCCCCCCAGGAAACTTGTTCCCCCCCACAAGAGGGGGACTAGATTACAGCCTGCTCAACGGATAGGACATGGCTTTCAAACTGGAAACCGTTGGCGGATTTTAAATTAGGAAACGACTATTACAATGCAAACAAAGTAAAAGGCAAGAGACCAAAAGGCCCTGGGTCTCCCTGAAATGCTGGGAAACTTAAATCCTGTGCTTTTTAGCCTAAAGGTATCAATATGTGGTGTGCGGAGACAGTCTTATAACGTTGAGCAAACTGAAAAGAATAGTTTTTAATTTTAATTATAATTTATATGTTCACGTGCCTAACATCAGCAAAGAAATTTCTATTTTGGCTTAACCAGCTACGTTGATAGATTCGATACAAACAATCACATACAAATACTTCCATACACAAATTGACCAACGGCATCTGAACGTCAGAGGCCTTTGAGGGGTAGGCCAATACTAATCGCGCTATCACGAATGTCATCACCGTAAGCAGGGGCACAGGCAAAGGGTCAGAGACCTGTATTGAATTTGCTCTTCAAAACCGGAGAGGTAGTGTTCGTTTTGCAACCGTGTTTTAGAGAAAGATCGCAACTCAACAAAACAACAGCTACGTATATAATCGAATGTAACGCAATCTAATCTAATCTCATTTATTCTCAATGTAATCGAGTAGTGAACCAGTTGGTCACCTGATTAAGTGCATGACGATGATGATAACTAAATACACTTAGTACTGTTGTGATATCAAGGTAATAATTAGCCGTTGCAGATACTGACACCAGATGTTGCCAGCGTTAACAGTAGTCTAAACCATTGTGGACCCGGTTTTTTCTCGGAATTCCCTTCTGAGAAGTGAATTCCGAAGTTTTCAGACTAAAGTAAGAGCGCCTTAGAGCCCTTCTAGTGCAAAGCCATAGCAAGATTCAACGTATTCGTAGGTCGAGTGCAACCGTTTTTGGTCTGACGGTGAACAAAAAGCAGAAATTAGTCGGCTGATATTTATGTAGGCCTAATTGCTTGGAAACAATGATAATTTCTAAAGTGAAGTTTATGTTGAGTTAGAATTGAGCACCCTATTAACTTACCCAACTTCTCACTTGACTCTTACAGATCTGTGTATAACACGGCTTAATATGCTCAAGAAGACAAAGAAAATTTCAATGACTACACCTAGTCAATCTTTTATGGGGAGTGCAATGGAGATAGTTTAGTAGACTGTATACAAATAACTTACAACACTTTTGGATTGCAAATGTGACACTTTTGGCATAGTCTACGAAATTTACTAACAAAGTATTAGACACTGTAGCCTACTCCAGGCATTTAATACATACAAGAAATTAAACAGATCGATATAATTGACTTTGATGATCCTCAGAGGCGTAGCGACCGCTCTCGGAGGGGGCCCTGAAAGGAAGGGGGCCCCTAAAGGTGGTAAAAAATAACCGTGAACGGCGTGAAGTCATTATGATACTGTTTTGATACATCACATAATGCTATTAGCTACGTCATCACTCATCAGTTGTCTTTTGGCTACTTGATAGTCTTTCTGCGCTTGCAGTTAACTCAATCGAACACAAGATTGCCAGATCTCTGGATTATGACGCATTGATTAACCAATTTGCGGAGAACAATTCTCGAAAGAAGCGCTTTGCGTAAATACGGAAATGTAATACACGTACACTGTAGGCGTAGGCCGATGAATACATAATATGAACCCTGTATATGTATATTACCGCATTCCAGTTTCAGAATTGTAAGGGGAAGTCGGAAGGAATTGACAACATCCCAATAGAAATACTCAGAAATCTTGGAGAGAAGGCAATGAACGAGGTGGTGCAGCTATGCCAGGATATCTACAACACGGGAGAATGGCCAAAGGACTTCCTGCAGACAATTGTTATACCAATACAGAAGAAGCAGAATGCAACAAATTGTGAAGACCATCGCACGATAAGCCTTCTGACACATGCATCAAAAATCCTGCTAAGAATTATAACAAAGAGACTGCAGACAAAGGCGGAAGCAGAAAATTGCTTGGGAGAGGACCAATATGGGTTTAGAAAGGGAAAGGGGACAAGAGACGCGGTGGCAGCATTGAGGGTAATAGCAGAAAGAAGCATCCAACATGACCAAGACATATATATCTGCTTCGTCGACTATGAAAAAGCTTTCGACAGAGTAGACTGGAAAAAGCTAATGGGAATACTGAGAAGAAAAGGGGTGGATTGGAGAGAAAGAAGATTGATAGGTAATCTATACATGGGACAAAGAGTGAAAATAAGAGTTGATGGAGAGTACTCAGAACCAGGAAAAATAGGAAGAGGAGTAAGGATGCCCACTGTCACCAATCCTATTCAACATCTATATAGAAGAGATCATATATACGAGAAACGCTAGGGGATATGGAGGAGGGGATAAAGGTAGGAGGAAGAAGGGTGAAGGCATTGAGATTTGCAGATGACCAGGCGATGCTGGCAACTAGCCAGGAGGGCTTACAAAGGATGATGGATCGTCTAAACACGGTATCGCTGGAATATAAAATGAAAATAAACGTAAAGAAGACAAAGGTAATGAAGATAAGCAAGAGAAGCGGTATAACACCACAAACAATAAAGATCACACTAAACGGAGAAGAAATAGAACAGGTGGAGAAGTTTTGCTATCTAGGAAGTGTGATCACAGACGATGCAAGATGCCACGAGGAAATAAAAAGAAGAATATCCATGGGAAAAGATGCATTTTATAAAAGAGGAGAGCTGATGACAGGAGGTTTAAGCAAGAGTCTAAAGAAGAGAATGGTAAAGACACTGGTGTGGAGTGTTGTTCTGTACGGCTCCGAGACATGGACAATGAGGAAGGACGACATAAAAAGATTGGAGGCCTTCGAGATGTAGGTGTGGCGCAGAATGGAGAGAGTTAGCTGGGCGGAACGGAGGAAGAACGAGGAAATCCTGCAAATGGTAGAAGAACAAAGATCACTCATAAGTACTGGTTCTAGGACTTTTCGCCCCCGGAAGATTCGCCCCCGGAAGATTCGCCCCCGACATTTCGCCCCCCGGAAGTTTCGCCCCCGTCGATCCAGCTTCTAGTCTTAGTTACATTTTCATCATAGATCCAGTTTCTAGTCTTCTAGTTACATTTTCATCGCTAATCCAGCTTCTAGTCTTAGTTACATTTTCATCATGGATCCCGGAGGCGAAACTTCCTCGGGGGCGAATCTTCCCGGGGGCGAAATGTCGGGGGCGAATCTTCCGGGGGCGATTCTTCCGGGGGCGAAATTTCCGTATCCCATAAGGACTATACGCGGACGACAAAGAAAATGGATCGGGCACATCCTAAGGAGTGAGACACTGCTAAGAGACATCATGGAGGGAAGGATGGAGGGGAGAAAGACGCGAGGAAGACCGAGGGCAATGCTGCTAGACTGGATGATGACAAAAGAAGAAGGATACAGTGGACTGAAGAGAAGAGCACAAGACAGAGAACGATGGCGTCATTGGTCATACGAACCCGCTGGTGAGCAGAGAACATAAAGAAGAGAAAAGGGGCCCCGGACGTACGTTCGGAGGGCCCACATTCTTTGTTGCTACGGATCTGATGATCCTTAATAAATTACTAACCTTTGATGATCACTAGAAAAATCCCTGCAGTTATTCTGAATCCGGCTGAGCAAGTCATTACTCGAAACAGGCAACACGGTCATCAGATCGTTACTTTAACTTGTAAATACTTTTGTTTGTGGACAAAAGTGTGCTATTTCTTAGGATATTCGAGATATTCCGCAGTATTTTTATTACGATTATATCCAATCACCTAAACAAAACCTTCGATCAACAACTTCCGGTCCATCAAACGCTGACTGAGTTGCATTCGGCAGACTAGAAATTCTCTTACGAACTATGACGTATATTAACAGCACTCATTGGTCACCATGATAGCCAATCAGTAATCATGGAGTGGCGACCTCTTGCGAATGCTACTAAATAAACTTGTTGAAATCTGAGCCCAAGTAATTCAGTGTGCGTTGGAGTCTATCGCACGCTTTACTATGCCTCTTCACTCGGTTCTGTTCCGCGCCAGTATGTTAAAATACAATGGTCTCGCACCAATTCATAACGTCATTCAACCATTCTCTTCCCGGTTTGTTTCTCTGATTCTCTTCCAACTGGTTCGACCAATCCGCTCTTCAACCTCTTCTCCACAATGTGTGTGTCCAAAAAATGAGCCCCAGTTCTACTGTCTAATGTACGTTGCTTCACGGTCAACTTACACTTTTTTGCACCCCTCTAATTTGATTTGGCCTTCTGGAAACTGGACTCGGATCTCTTTTGGATTGCTCTCTGGAAACACACTTTTGACTTGACGTAGCTCTCATGAAAAGGCTGGTGCCATGCGCTTGGCCTTTGAGTGGCGCTTTAGAAGTTTGGAGATTACGATTGTGATTACGGTTACGCTGACACAGTTTATGACGACCTGTTGTACAGCCTCTCAATGGCTTACTGCCTTCTAAATTACTGTGATGAAAGTGTTATTTAACCCTCGGGCTACCAAGGGGGGGGGGTGGTTACCACCCCCCCCCTACGTTTTTCTGGAAAAACTTTTTTTTGCACATGGAATATAATTTTGACATTTTAGGTAGCTGTAGGGGGTCCATTTGCGCAAATTTTGAGGTAAAAGTCATGATGATATCCCACGTCATAAAAAAGTTATACCCGATATAGCCTAGGTACCACTTATGAAATCAGGAATTTCTCTCGTCAGCTGTTAGCTGTTGTCGACTATAAAGGTATTCATTATTCTTTCTGGAAGAGAAACAACTATGCCATTCTTTAGAGGGAATTTAGGGTTATATTTACTTGCTTAGTTATTTGTCTTTTGATAACCGGAAGTGATCATAATGAATAATAATACGCTTTTTCAGTGTGAAAATCACTGATGCAATATCACAACGTAAACCGATATGGTTGGGTATGGGGAAGGGCTATAAACAGTTGAAGCAGAATACTAACAGAGTAAAGTAGTGCTGTGAAGTGTTCAAGAAGCCGGTTTGCAGGAAGCATTCGCACAAAACAATGAAAGTAACTTGCAACAACTGCAAGGACCACTGACGTATTTGACTGCCGGGAAAAATTACATAATTTCTTGTTTCATGTTGATATAGCTGCACACCTTTAGGTTTTGCCTGTAACTAAAACAGACTTTGGAATAGTTTGTATTGTTGAAAATTAAGCCTCATTATATTTATTATATTTAGAATATTCTTGGATACATAGTTCATTTTCAAACCCACATCATTTATATATTTTTGTCCAGGTATTTACGTAACAATCGTAATTGTCTATGGGCATATATATATACACACATATATACCGGTAATAATGTGTGTGCATATATATATATATATATATATATATATATATATATATATATATATATCAGTCTTGCGTGTCGAAGGCCCCCTTGGCCTTACGTCATAATATTAATTGATCAATAGTACAAATTGTGTGCGATAATATCAGATATCGTTAAATGGACCGGTGCCTTTGTTAAAAACTATATAATTTCGAGATGCATTCATATATTTTACAACTAAATATACCATTCTTTTCAGAAATGAATGCTGAATCAAATGCTGTATTACATGATATGATATCTTAAACCAAACACGAAATTCCGGGGGGGTGGTAACCACCCCCCCCCCTTGGTAGCCGATGTCGCAAAAACACCTTGGTAGCCTGAGGGTTAAACTGTATTCTATAATGCGTTGGAGTTTTAAGCGAACTACAGCAAAAATAAGCTCGGCTCGCCTGTAACATACAACAATCAATAGACCAATCATTAATGTGCATAATCGTTTATGAACCTCTTTAGCATAATTTATGCGGTGACCGGACAATTCGTCGCAGGACAATTCAGCGCGGACAATTTGGCGCGGACAATTCGTCGCAGGACAATTCAGCGCGGACAATTTGACGCGGACAATTCGTCGCAGGACAATTCAGCGCGGACAATTTGGCGCGGACAATTCGTCGCAGGACAATTCAGCGCGGACAATTTGACGCGGACATTTCGTCGCAGGACAATTCAGCGCGGACAATTTGGCGCGGACAATTCGTCGCAGGACAATTCAGCGCGGACAATTTTCCGCGGACAATTCGTCGCAGGACAATTCAGCGCGGACAATTTGGCGCGGACAATTCGTCGCAGGACAATTCAGCGCGGACAATTTGGCGCGGACATTTCGTCGCGGACAATTCGGCGCCGGACAATTCGGCGCGGGACAATTCGGCGCGGGACATTTCGTTCCTGGAAATTCATATAATACAAAATGTTATCGCGGAAAATTTATATAATTAATCAATGCGAGGTGATTAGCTATCGTCGATTTATTGTTGTGCTGGATTACGAAAATCGAACATCAATCGAATACTTACGGGATGCAGTCACAACATAAATTAAATGGATTAACAAATTAACCCATTGTAACGATTTAGTTACATTCAAACAATTTCGGACAGGATTATTCAACTGTTTTTTTTGTATTAACATTTTGTTGTGTTAGATTAGTAATTTTTAGATTACATATGAGTGTCTGTATTCATACAATTTCGGACAGGATTATCCAAATTGTTTTGTATTTACATTTAGTTGTATTAGATTATAAACTTTTGGATTTCATATTAGAGTATCTATATTCAATTAAAACTCAATATTAAATATCATGGTGATCTCGACAATCTACTATTATATTTCACTTTTAATGTTGCTTTTTATTTCTATGGTGGCTTAATGAAGCAGTTTCAATTTTATATTTTGATTAACAGCGCCGAATTGTCCGCGCCGAATTGTCCTGCGCCGAATTGTCCTTCGCCGAATTGTCCGCGACGATATGTCCGCGCCGAATTGTCCGCGCCGAATTGTCCTGCGACGAATTGTACGCGCCGAATTGTCCGCGCCGAATTGTCCTGCGACGAATTGTCCTAGAACCAATTTATGCACATTTTAAGTGTCTGCGCTCTTATAGCCAACAATAGCTGTAATATAAACCGAGCGATGGCCTGCTTCTGGTGTCCCAGACCATCAATCGACTGTCACCTCCACTGGGAGACCTGAAACACGCGTCGTTGTATGCATCTGTGATATGTACAGTGTAAGGTCAGCTCCTTTATTTTAATGGTCACGATCCCTGGGGAGCGTGGAAATTCGCTTACTCCGTTGAAATTTTTGTGCAGATATAATTTTTTCTTTAAACTAAGAAATTTTTGCAAATGAATTTCCTTTACTTGTTTGAAGGAAAGTTAAACTCAGTGAAATAATTTTCAGATATTCTTAACACAATAATATTCTGTTTGCCTTCAATGATGGATCCACATTTTAAGATGTCAGCAACATGTAATTGTAACGATATAAACTAAACCCTGCTTGACAGCAACGTCGCATATTGGACCAAATGCGCTAACCTATGATGCTAAATACAACTACGAACGAAAATGTTAAATGTGTTAACAAAGCAATGCACAGTGTCAACACTCTTCTATTGGCACTGTCACTATCTTTTCGCCTACTTAACTGTCCTATTTTTTTCTCTATTATCTATAAATAAGTAGCTCACTTAATAGTATAGCGTGGCTGTGACTTCGTGAGAAAACAGTCCGAACACTTCTTTCAATTGATATTTCTTGCATTTCAGTCACAATCAGTTTTCTGTTATAGTAGATTTGCTCTCTTCAAAAACTTAATACCAATTCTATCAGCAAATCTTGCGCGTTAACACATGAGCCTCCTAACTCCTGATCAAGCAACTAATTATATATGACAAGTCGGCGATCGGCCTTTCGCCTACCCAACGCCTAGCCAGGCGCATACATTTAAGCATAATAATATCTATATAGAGGGCTTAGGGGCCTTTGTATACACACGACACTACTGCAAAGCGTATTAATCAATAATGGAGTGCCTCAAGATCAGAGGCGGATCCAGAAGGTTCATCATGGGGGGGGGGGCAAAAATAATACATACATACCTACATACATGTCATACATGCATACATGCATATATGCATGTATACATGCATACATACATACATACATACATACATACATACATCTATCTATCTATCTATCTATAATGAACTTCTATAGCG